>CM072693.1:8765863-8808061 GCA_036884735.1 Huso huso | reverse complement strand
TCTTTCATCAGATATGAACATGGCACGTCAGCATATGCATGCTTCATATCTCGAGCGCGTGCATGCAGGGTTAGAATCGGTGCGTTTTGCATGGGGGGAGGGGGGGTTTGCGCGCTGCTTTGGTTAATAGTTTAAACAATAGTCATTGTTTCAGGACGAGTTCTGCTAGATATGCAACTTGAGTTTCCCATTAAATTGCACGAAAGGTTTGTCTTTTTTAAAAAAAAAGTTGGTTTATAATATCAGGCATTCGCGTTCAGAGCAAACACAAAATAAAAACCTTCCTAAAAGTGCTGGAGCGAGGGGCAGCCAAAAACTGACCTGTCCACCTGGTTCTGTGTTCCAAACCCTGTTCTAAAATGGTTTAATTAATGAATCGATTAAATAAACGTCCATTCGTCCAGATCCTTGGAGTAGTTCATTATCTCATGTTACCCGTTAAACCTGTAGTCTGGGTGGTATGATGCATCTTCCACTTTTAATGATGGTCTTCACTGTGCTGGAGAGGGATACTCCGCGCCTTTGAAATTTTTCTTGTACCCTTTCCCTGCTCTGTGCTCTCTCACCACTTTATCCCTGACTTGTTTCGAAAGCCCTTGGTCTCATGGTTGCTTTGTTGGATCACTATGCGAGTTGCAGCTTGAAAGTCTTTATATACCTGAGGGAAATTATCTACAAGTTAAACCACTTTGAATACAGACAAGCTGAAACCATTTCACTCATTTTGTGACCTTTCAAACAAATCATTTGCACCTGAGCTGATTTAGGGCTGCAGTAGCAAAGGAGTTGAATACTTATGCAACTGAGATTAATCTGTTTTTATCTGTAAATCTTACTTATTTATAATTCTAAATGCATTTTTTTACTTTATCAATGTGGAGTAGTTTGTGTAGATTCTAAATGTAAAGTCTAATTTGAAAACTGTGCAGGTACACAAAAACGTTACTGTAGGTACACCAAAATCTAAAGAATTGATTTTTAAAAAAGCTATTATTTCAGAACTTATGGACAACGAATCCTTCTTCAGCTGGAAAAAAAAAGCAGCAAGCAAGCTGCTGTTATAAACAAGTTGTCTTTCAAAAGAAAGGCTCCGGAAGATGATGACTACAGTGTGATTATTTGTGCTTAAATGTCTGACAACATGAGATGTGGCGCTGTTCATTCTTACACTTAGTATATGTCCCACGAAGCGATCATCTAAACGTAAAAAGTGCCATGAATAGATGAGATAAAAGTGAGATAAAAAGGTATGTCTGTAGACTGCAAGAATACACAGATGCACGTGTTTATGCTCGTGTTTAAAACACATCGATTTATTAGTATTTTGACTGCATTAAAGATACCGATTCACTTGTAGTCTTTTCGAACCCGCTTCTAAATCGAAAGAGTGGCACTGGTGCGCTCAGTGAGACACACAGCCCTTCTCTAAAGTAATACGAGTCTGTTTACAGACTTTCTTCAATGAAAAGTGTCACTAATTTGTTTGATCTTTTACAAAACAAAAACGGCTTGAAGTTGAATCAGGCGGAGTTTTAGAATAGAATTAATAATGGTAAGCATTTTCTTTGAATATTAATATTGCTGTAGGAATACAGATTTGTGTTGTATGTATGTATTTAGACATAATTAACTGTAGACTGTATAGAAATGTGATCTTGTGGTAGTGAAGGACCTTGCAGCGGGATCTGTATACAATATCTGCACTTCCTGGCTTGTCTGTTGCAGCCCCTCTTCTTGCCCTGTTCACTGATACTGGCTGCAGTGCAGATAACACACACAACATCCTCGCCAGCCTTGCTGTGAACTTCCACCATGCTGCTCCGGCTCATTCTGCTATTCTACACGCTCCAAGGTAAGCGTGGCTTTATTGTATATATTCTAACATCGCACAACAAATTTGTGTTTCAGGTTTATATTCCACTTGAATTTTGTTTGTATTTATTTACCGATTTAGCATTCTCGGTTATCCCAATAAAAAATAAGGCTAACCTAAATGCAGAATATTTATTAATCGCCTTTTTATATTGCATATCAGCAACCTGATACATTTTGAATTTGCCCTAAATTAATTATTATTATTATTATTATTATTATTATTATTATTATTATTAGAGATATAAACAGTAGGCTCTTCGTTTTTTCTTTTTTTCTCGTTTCAGTTGCAGATGCAGGACTGTTCCAATGCCGTCCTTTAGTCAGAGCCGAGGTCGGGAGCAGCGTAAACTTGACCTGCGATATCGAGGACACGAGTGGAAAGTGTTTCAGTGTCATCTGGTTCAAACTGTGGTCCAACAGCAGCACGACCCTGGAAACTTATCAAAGTGTCAGACCCGGTAGCAACGGTAGGCAACGAAATCGAGAAAACCTGTTCCCTGAACCAAAACAACGCGCAGGTGAACGATTCCGGGACTTACTATTGCGTTTTTAATCAAGAGCTCAGCTATATACGTGGGCAATGGATCCTCGTTAGTAGTAAGAAGTAAGAAAGAAGGCAAAGAAGGTATTGAATACGTTTGTATATATTTATATATTACAGTGTATTACGTCAAACGTTTGTTTGTTTTAGTGGGGCAAATGTTGCAAGCGGGTCAGAGGCTAACATGGGAGTAAATACAGTATCGTGTTCCTCCACTGTGTCCATGGTGGACATTGGGCAGGTTTTGAGCATGAAGACAACTTTAATGCAACTTCAGGTTTCCAAAACTTTTACAAAAAATAGTAAACGTCAGTATATAAAATGCGTAACAGTCTATTTTATCTGTGTGTAAAGTGGGCAGTTTCAAATATTGTTTTCTGTAAATCTACAAACATTTAGAGCTAAGAAAACCCATCTGTTTCGATTTCCCGTCTGCTGTCTGCAAACAGTGAAGTTGACCAATTCACACTGCTTTGACGTTGTTTAACTCTTACTTGAATGCCGAAGAATGTTCACCTACAACTTTAAATCTGACATAAAAGAAGTTGCACAGACGACAGGTCTAGAGTCGATGTCTTATTTAGGTTCAAATTACAATTTTGATATACTGAACTGCAGACGGTTCTAAGAATGGACTCCATATGAAAATGCTAAATAGGACTATTCTGGTTTTATGGTATAAATCGCGTCAATACAATGTACTGTAGGCATTTCTAATCAAATGCGCTAGGATAAACGGGCTGGTACAACGCTGCTAAACTTTAGTCTTCAAAATGTACTCAGTGGTTTACAGTGGTATATATCCCCCATTATCCAGCATGTTGTTCTTAATGTTTTATATATTTACATCGCTCTTCTGGTTTCGAATACAGAACGCTCCGATGATCGCTCTTATAATGAAATCCACAGTCCAGTCCAGAGTCAGACGGCGAAGTCCAGTCCATTCATACTTAAATAAATACATAAAATAACATTATCGAATAGCCAGTTAACATGAGAATGATCTTTTAATGTCAACTCCCGAAGATGTAGGATTATTAACATCCAATCGTGAAGATGGAATCTGATCATCTTTCTTTCTCTGGTTTTAAGATCGGTTTCAGAATTACTTAGATTCTGCTGCCAATGCTTCTCCTTTCAGCCCACATTCACAAACAGATCGAGGTTTTATTGATTCAGTGCTTGACCTCTGTATGCAGCTGATTAAGTCTGAACCGCACATGTTTGTATTTGTGTTGTTTGTGCGATTGTCCTTTTTATTGTTTCAGGACCCCTTGTAAATGAAGCCTCGGTCTCAATGGGTAAATCTCCCGGTTAAATACATAAATACATAAATAAATATATAAATAAATAAATACACTGAAATTAGGTTATGTCTTGTTTAATACACTTTGAAATGTGGAGTAATGTTTTGTAAATAAAATCACCATCAAGTAAGAAATGAAGTTTTAGTATGTATAGACTTGTACTGTAATGTGTGTGTGTGTGTGTGTGTGTGTGTGTGTGTGTGTGTTTATTTGCTACTTGTAATACTATATAAATATCATTAAAACGCAAGACCATTTCTGATTTGTTATAGCGCTGTTAAACTAAAAACAAGCGCCCGTTAAAATAAAGCGTGACCGAAAGAAGTTTGAAAATGATCAGGAATTTGAAGGCGTCGCATCCAGTCAGGGGCGCAACCAGGATTTTCCTTGGGGGTCTCATGTTACCTGCCAAGTTTCAGAGGTCCAGAAAATACACCACACTCGCATATATCGCGCGTGGAGGGGGTCCTCTAAAAACCGCAATACATCGGGGGCACAATATAGCGAGACCCACAGAAGAAAAACAAATCACAAATACTACACAATCAAACTCGGTATATCATGGGCCTGAGATATTATAAACAAGGCAGCAATACATCCAGAAACACATAGGAAATAGGAGGCTAATAATACAGTACATCATTGTATAAACTTAATATAAGCTTTTCAATTATGCAGTCTTGCAGGATGAGAACGGTTTACAGTAGGGTAAAAAAGTAACAGATCGCATAAGAGTAACGTTACCTATTATCAGTGCTTAATTTGTGTCGGGGGCGTGCCGGGCTTCCGGAACCTCTGGGCGTGCATATTGGGTCGCCTGAGCCTTCCCGTTGCGCCCCTGGTACCGGTGCGCGGTTCTCTTTTCACCTGTTTAACTGTGTTACGGGGAGCGGTGCGGGTCCACTCTTCCTCTATGGGTCGCGGCAGTTTCATTTCTTCTGATTACTCTGTTAATTACACTGGTAATATGCTATCGAAGACAGAATAAACCAGGTAACCTTTTCATGTGTATTATTAACAAGCTATTCGAAATAGAGCAAAACCACTAATAATTTATAAGTAAATTAATATTTGGTTTCTTTTTTTTACCAAACAGATGCGTATTTGGCAAATGAACCGTAAGTATGTATTTAAATATCAGCCCACACCGAATAATGTATTTATTTATGTATCTATTTAGTTATTGTAAACTTATACAATTACGAAATATAACCCATTTACCATGAAATAATGCGAAGTATTTGGTTTTTCTTTTTTTTTTTTTTTAAACGGACTGAATCCTAATCGATTGATAGATGTATGTTTTACGCATGTATGTGTTTTAACTATTTATCACAGGTTCCATGAATATTGAAGCTAGAGTTCATATTGTTCACTTTCACTTTTCTGATAGACCTTTCGGATAGTATTTATAATATGATACCATGTTGATTCTTGTTTTGAACCCACAGATCGATGTACTCCGAGATTCGCGTTACAGGGAGGGCGCCAGACAAACAAATAGCAGGTATTACAAACAAGCCACAGGCGATTCCTGGTTTACATAGCCTTCTAATTAGGTTTGTTCAAAATCAAAATTATGTTTAAAATGATACTTTTTGACAGGGCAACGTGAAAACACGGGTTCTGGAGGAAGGCACGCCAGACCAAAGATAAGAGCAGCGGTACAGTATTATTATTATTATTATTATTATTATTATTATTATTATTATTATTGCGCCATTTTATTATTAAGTCTAAATACATATATACAACACACATGCATATATATATATATATATATATATATATATATATATATATATATATATATATATATATATATATATATATATATATACAGTACTGTGCAAATGTTTTAGGCAGGTGTGAAAAAATGCTGTAAAGTAAGAATGCTTTCAAAAATAGACATGTTAATAGTTTATATTTATCAATTAACAAAATGCAAAGTGAGTGAACAGAAGAAAATCTACATCAAATCAATATTTGGTGTGACCACCCTTTGCCTTCAAAACAGCATCAATTCTTCTAGGTACACTTGCACACAGTTTTGGAAGGAACTCAGGCAGGTTGGGCCCAAACATCTTGGGAGAACTAACCACAGTTCTTCTGTGGATTTAGGCAGCCTCAGTTGCTTCTCTCTCTTCATGTAATCCCAGACAGACTCGATGATGTTGAGATTAGGGCTCTGTGGGGGCCATACCATCACTTCCAGGACTCCTTGTTCTTCTTTACGCTGAAGATAGTTCTTAATGACTTTCGCTGTATGTTTGGGGTCGTTGTCATGCTGCAGAATAAATTTGGGGCCAATCAGATGCCTCCTGATGGTATTGCATGATGGATAAGTATCTGCCTGTACTTCTCAGCATTGAGGATACCATTAATTCTGACCAAATCCCCAACTCCATTTGCAGAAATGGCCCAAACTTACAAGGAACCTTGTGGGCAATGCGCCCCGCCCCTGTGTGCATTTGTGTTATGTTTTGTATGGTGCGTGTGTTAATGTTGGTGTATAGTCATTGGTACACGGATATAAACGGGTCTGTGTTTCACGTGTATTTAAAAATGTATAATTGTATTTAGGCACGGGATTGCACATCACTGCATGTGCATTTAAAGTAAGTAATATGCGCAGACGAGGTTGCACGTAATTAATTCACGTGCTGGGATTCAAAGTGAATAAATTAATTAGTAATTGAATCCAGCACAACAGTATAAATAGATGCACGTTTCATTCACTGGTGTTGGGTGTTCGTGAGTGGAGAAATGGAGAGAGAGAGGAGGAGAACTAAAAGAAAGTAAAGAATAACATTGCTACAGCGTGCTGGAAGTGCCAGCACGGTACTTGTTTAAACGTTAGTCCGCTTGTTTTGTGTGTTAGTTCGTTTTGTTTACCTGTTTATTTTGGCTCCAGTGCCGTGTCCTGTTTTGTGTTTAAAACCCTTTTTTATTTCGTTTAATAAACGGTGAGTGCCACCATTGCACTCAGCATTACTCATCACCACCGTCTGTCTGTGTTTTTTTCCGGGTCTGACGTGTCACCACCAGCCAGCCTTGTGACAAACCTCCACCATGCTTCACTGTTGCCTGCAGACATTCATTCGTGTACCGCTCTCCAGCCCTTCGGCGAACAAACTGCCTTCTGCTACAGCCAAATATTTCAAATTTTGACTCATCAGTCCAGAGCACCTGCTGCCATTTTCTGCACCCCAGTTCTTGTGTTTTGTGCATAGTTGAGTCGCTTGGCCTTGTTTCCACGTCGGAGGAATGGCTTTTTTGGCCGCAGTCTTCCATGAAGGCCACTTCTGACTAGACTTCTCCGGACAGTAGATGGGTGTACCTGTAGGGTCCCACTGTTTTCTGCCAATTCTGAGCTGATGGCACTGCTGACATCTTCCGATTGCGAAGGGAAGTAAGCATGATGTGTCTTTCCATCTGCTGCAGTAAGATTCCTTGGCCGACCACTGCGTCTCCACGTTCCTCAACGTTGCCCGTTTCTTTGTGCTTCAAAAGAGCTTGGACAGCATCTGAAACCCCTGTCTGCCTTGAAATTTCTGCCTGGGTGAGACCTTGCTGATGGAGTATAACTACCTTTGTGTCTTGTTGCTGTGCTCAGTCTTGCCATGGTGTATGACTTTTGTCAGTAAACTGTCTTCAGCAACCTCACCTTGTTAGCTGAGTTTGGCTGTTCCTCACCCAGTTTTATTCCTCCCTACACAGCTGTTTCTGTTTCAGGTAATGATTGTGTTTCAACCTACATATTGAATTGATGATCATTAGCACCTGTTTGGTATAATTGTTTAATCATACACCTGACTATATGCCTAAAAAATCCCTGACTTTGTGCAAGTGTACCTAGAAGAATTGATGCTGTTTAGAAGGCAAAGTGTGGTCACACCAAATAAGGATTTGATTTAGGTTTTTCTTCTGTTCACTCACTTTGCATTTAGTTAATTGATAAATATAATCTATTAACATGTCTATTTTTGAAAGCATTCTTACTTTACAACATTTTTTCACACCTGCCTAAAACTTTTACACAGTACTGTGTGTGTGTGTGTGTGTGTGTGTGTATGTGTATATGTATATGTGTGTGTGTATATATATATATATATATATATATATATATATATATATATATATATATATATATATATATATACTGTACAGCAACACGACGCTGTTTTCCCTCTAGCAGGTCGGATGACGTGCA
This sequence comes from Huso huso, assembly GCA_036884735.1. Lineage (NCBI taxonomy): Eukaryota > Metazoa > Chordata > Actinopteri > Acipenseriformes > Acipenseridae > Huso > Huso huso. The sequence continues at coordinate 8,800,125 of CM072693.1, read as the reverse complement.
GTACGCCAGTCTGCAGTTCGAGGCGCGTGGGCGACGGAAATGAAGACCGGGACTGGACAGATTATTAGAAAACACCTGTGCCATGTAGCACACACTTCTGTAAATGCACTGTCCTCGTAGCACTGAATACTTTGATGTGCAAAAGCAGCACCGCTTTGCATTATAGGTGAATGTATTCAATACATATGTTTAATAGTATCAAAATAATTAAAAGTACCCAATGTAATCCCCCTTATACAATAAGCATCATATCTTCATAAATTTCCTTGTTAAAAAACATTTTACAAATATTTACAATTATTTATTTTATTAAAGCCATAAATTTGCTGTATAGCGCAATTCTTAAAACTCTCAGAATGACTTTTTATGATTGTAGTTCATTAAACGCTTTTGAAAAGAATTTGTATTTATAGGATTTACATCCAGTGTATGGGTCTCTAATGTTGCAGGAATCCAAGCACCTGGGAGTACACTCTGAGGTACTGCAATTGAAATGCATAGTGTGTTCCCAGTAAAGCTAGAACAGCATCTAAAGCATTTCTGCCTGAGAAAAGATTGAGAGAGTCACTATATGACTTCTTGCAACGTGCTGTTTGCAATGCAGATACAAAGGCGAGTCGATTCTTTTTCTTGGATTTCCATGTCTCTCTCTCTCTCTCTCACACACACACACATATGCTTTACTTTTTAAACAGCTGAAGAAGGGCTTTTGCCTGAAACGTCTTGAAAGTATATATTTTTTAAATCTTTGAAACCTTTTGTGTACAATTAAAAAAAATAATAATTATATATATATACACACACACACACAGACGCGCGACAAACCATTTGTTATGCAAATCACTAAAATTATCCAATATTATGTCAGAATTGTTTTAGCGCCCTCGAGCAGCTACTACATCCGACGTCCATTCAAGCTCTTGATCTGGACCTACTCTATCTGTTGGGAGGGCTAGTAGGTACTACCGGCCCATTCCTGTGGGATGATTTGTGCTTGATATTGTCCCATTCAATCGACTGATCTCAATCAGATCGGGTGCAATATAGCTTTACTGTCCCTGGTTCATATTCGAAATGTCTCATTTTTTATTCAGTGGATCAGGCTATATTATCTATTCAGTGGATCATAATATATTATCAAACTCAGTGATGCTCTTTGAAGCAAGCTTCATGTTTTTTTTTTCAATTTCATTTTAAAATGTAATTAGCCACGGGTCTCTAATGAAACTCACATTTTCAGGTTGTCTTTCAGTTATTAAGATGTAGTGAGGGAAACTTTCCTAGGAATTAATTGTGCCACAATGCTGCATACTTAACAGTTTTTTTTCTAATCAAAACCATACCAAAACTGTAAATAAAACCTGAAAAACGAGAATTATAATGTTTTAATAGACGGAGAGCGAGTTACAGAGGCTAAATATATAACTAAGAACATTAACATCAATACACTCCATGTATTTTCTTTTGGTTCCCACAGCCAAATACAAACTTAAGTATAGTGACCCACTCTGCAATAATATAAATATATAATACATGGATGAGGACTATTTGCATCCTCAACCATGCGGGATAATACGAGCAGCAGTGACGTCAAAATGTCATATCCTTCTAGATGATTATACTTGACCTTGACCCATGATTTCCATTACACGAGTAGATGTTAAAACTTCATGCTGATTTGAACTGGCTCCCCAAGATAAACACCAACTAAGACGTAGCTTTACAGTAAACTCATGTGTGATCCATATGTGTCTCCATCCATTTGGCGCTTTCCTTCCATATGATGATGCAGATATCCTTCTGTCTGGTGTTAATGGCTGAAGTGTAATGCTGGCTCCAGGGATCAGCTTATTTTGCCTCCCGACATCAGCACATATTAACGTTGCGATGCTGGCTCCGGGATCAACCACAGTGCTGCCTCCCCAGCGCATCAGCATGACAAACCGCCTGGATTGAGCTAAGTAGGGTACATCTCTGGGGTCTTCAAGTGGGCACCTTCCATCCTCTGTGTTCGTCCGACCAGCCCACCACACCTCAAGAGGGCTCGACGGTGATTCTGGGCCCCAGCATCACCCCTCCATCCCCACTCAACTCAGCCCAGCTTACTACCTGTACATCAAAGTTTCTTTCTTTCTATTGTGCTTGAGATCCCCAGCCAGAATCTTTCCGTCTCAACCACAGCCAGTTGCTGCTCCTCTCTGCTGCTTCAGATAAGTTCTTCACTGTGCGACGCAACTCTTGGCCACTGAATCCGGCGTCTCTGAGAAACCGGGTTGTAGAGTGTGCCACAAATACCGACAACCACTCCCCACTGGGTAAACCCGGACTCTCCATCCTCGATGTTCGGCTCAGTGGCTAGTTGAGCATACCGCAGTTTCTTCCTCTCACACGCCTCATCTACAGCATCCTCCCATGGCACTGTTAACTCTACCAGGTGAACAAGGCGTGCTGATCCAGACCACAAGACAATATCTGGTCGAAGGTTAGTGGTGGCAATCTCAGGTGGAAAAATAAGCTGCTGACCAACATCTGCCAGCATTTTCCAGTCTCTAGCAGCTTCCAGTTGTCCTGGGCAAGGATTGGTTTTAACACCTTTTCTTGGCGGGTTGCTCTCCTGGGCGGAGGAATGTTGTCTTTTTGTTTGTAATGTTTTGATGGAACAGGTGGCAACTTATTGGTCATGTTACGCTTTTGTCTTCCAATGCTAAGGCCAAACGAAAGCACCTGGTCATGGCGCCAAGTAAACCGGCCCTGGCTAAGAGCCACTTTACATCCTGTCAAAATGTGCCTTAATGTTGCAGGTGATGAACACAAAGAACATGAGGGATCCTCTCCTACCCAGAGGTTTAGGTTCTGTGGTGATGGGAGAACATCATATGTTAACCTGATGAGGAAACTGATCCTGCTCTGTTCCATTGACCATAGGTCTTGCCAGCCAATCTTAGTGTTGTTCACACACCCCTCCCATCTCATCCATTCTCCTGCTTGGCCTGGGAAATGGCCTTATACACCTCATCCTCTCCTCCTGCTTTTGCACCTCGTTGACTACCAGCTTCCTCCTTGAGCTGGGGCTGCCTTGTGCCATGTAGGAGGAGCTGAACTGGGAGACCAAGACCCCTTCCATGCTGAACTTCCTGAACTGCCCCATGATATCACCAATTGAAGGGCAGCCTTTGCATCTTCCACAGCTTTTTTGCCGCTCACTTTCTTCCAGTTTTCAACACAGGTGCTGCCTCCCTTACGCATTTGTCGTGATGACTCTACTAACGTCATTTCCAGTCTGACCTTGGCGCACTTAAACTCCTCGGTTAGAGTGGGAGACTGGTAGCTGCAGTATTCCTTTACCATAAAGTCCCACTCTGCTGAGGCAGCGTGGAACTCCCAACCATTTCCTGATGTATGAACTGATTAAAGCTTCCAGCTTCTCTACTGTTGTCAAAGAAAACTCATACACAGTCAGTGGCCACATCAACCTCGGCAGTAGACCAAACTGAAAGCACCAGAGTTTTAGTTTGCCTGGCAGAGCTGCTGTCTATGCTCTTCAGCCCTTCCACTGCTTGTTGTCTAACTTCTCCCCACGAACTGTGTCCTTTAGATCCCCCACTGCACCATCTCCCAAGACTCTTCACTGGCTTCTCAGACACTGTTGGTATTGCCTCACCATTAATGAAGAATGTTTTATCTACATCTTTACCTTTAATTATAGAGATGCTCCTTGATTTAGTGGGCTTGAATTGCATTCGTGTGTTCATTCAATGTTATTGGTTAATTTGCCCAACAACCGATTAGTGCAGGCTACTGTTGTAGTCATGGTTGTCATGTCATCCATGTATGCTCGAATTGGTGGTGGTCGATTCAGAAGCCAAGCGCTCTCCTCCTACTACCCATTTGATGCCCTAATGATTGCTTCCATTGCCATGGTAAAAGCCAGTGGAGAAATGGTGCATCCTGCCATTATTCCAACCTCTAGGCATTGCCATGTAGTGCTGAATTCTGAAGTTGAAAAACTAAATTGCAAGTCTCCAAAGTAGGCTTTCATTAAATTTGTTATTGTCATCGGTACACTGAAAAATCAAATGCTGCCCAAAGAAGTTCATGTGGCACTGAACCATATGCATTAGCCAAATCCAGGAATGTCACATGGAGCTCCTTCCTCTCCTTTTTAGCTGATTGAATTTGTTGCCAGATCACATTGATGTGTTCTAAGCATTCTGGGAAACCTGGAATGCCCGCTTTTTGTATTGAAGTGTCAATGAAGCAGTTCTTTAATAGGTAAGTTGACAATCTCTGAGCAATAATGCTGAAGAAAATCTTACCTTCTACGTTTAATTACTCCTGTGCACCCCAAGACCACTTTATTATTATTATTATTATTTGTTTACTTAGCAGACGCCTTTATCCAACGCGACTTACAGAGACTAGGGTGTGTGAACTATGCATCAGCTGCAGAGTCACTTTACAAATACATCTCACCCAAAAGACGGAGCACAAGGAGGTTAAGTGGACTTGCTCAGGGTCACACAATGAGTCAGTGGCTGAGGTGGGATTTAAAGCCTTTTCTGTAACCACTGGACCACAGCCTCCTATGGTGATAAAAAAAACAGATACAATTACTGCTTAATAAGAGTTTCTAATTCATGTTTCTGGATACACAGTTACATTTTTAAACAGTATTTCCCTTTCAAGTCGAAGGCGACCACCAACATTAAGTATGGGATATTCCCTGCCCTTTGAGGTAGGTAATACTGAGCTCTCTATATCAGAGCTGCGTCAAGGCCCCTTCCTGTGATGACTTTTTCGGTCCCGCCTAACTGAGGGTATAAAACCGTCACTCACCGGAAGATCTCCTTTTTTTTTCCTTCTCAAGACTGTAAGGTAAGACCTCTGTGTCTAGAACTGAGCGTGTTGATATGAGAGTCCTCAGTCCATCGGGTCTGTTGTAGTTCCTAACATTCGTGCTGAAAGCTGGCTTGCCGCTTTCCTGGAATCAACGACTCTTGAAAAAGACAGAGTTTTTGTCTTTGTCTTTCAAGGGCCCCCCTGGCTGGCCGCTCTCTCTTTGCTGTCTGTTATGTGAGCTGCTGTCTGTGCAGCCAAACCCGTGAGTTAGTTGTCTTTTCCTATAGAGAGCTACACAAGTATCCTCCTCGGGGCTAGGCCTGTCTGATCCCCCCGCTGTCGAAAGTGACCCAGCCGCTCCTTCCCTCGGGGCTAGGTACTCAGATCCCCTGGCACGAAGGAGTCGCCGTCCGAACCTGACCGCTGGGTGTGTCGGTTCATGTGCGCTCGTGTGCTCTCTCTCTCTCTCTTTTCTTCCTTCTTATAAACTGTAATTTTTTTTGACAAAACTTCACCCACCGCGACTTCGCCTCTGTCCCCCGGTACACGCTTTGCCTGACCAGGTGTGTGTATTGACCATCGCGGTCTGGCACGACTTATGTAGGCCTTCTCTGGTGCTGTGGTACCGCGGCACACGATAGCCTGATTTTTTTTCTTGGCACAGGCTGCGATTATCCAACGCCAGCGCAGGAGCTTAGCGCACACGGCACTTAGTTCCCAGCACGCAGAACGATATTCACAGTGCAAATAAGGCGCAGGTGCTCGTTGTTCCTTCCAAAAGCTGGCGCACAGAGCGCAGGGCGTAGGACGCCCTCCGCCGCCGAGGCGCCCAGAAACGCTCGAGGCAAGCAGGTTGTGCGCTTGTTCTAAAGTGTGATTACGCACAGGCGCACTGTAACGCAGTTCACGCAGTGTATGGTACCCATTACATTAGGTATGCTTTGAACGCCGAGGCAAGCAGTGCGGGTGCACGTTATGCGTTGGCGCAAGCACTGCTCTACCACCGCGATTGCCCGTGGTGCTCAACGGGTAATACCAGTGACTGAGCTCAGCCTGCTGCCACGCGAGTGTATATGTTACACGGTGCAGGTGTGTTGCTTGCATAACTGGCGCCCATACGCCGCGTGGTACGGTGCACTTGTGCCCACGAACCGGGCGCGAGGGTGGCGGTGTTATTAGCCTTATTGTAGCCCTAAGGGAAATTTACACCGTGTTAGTACCTGTGGGTCAAACGCAGTGAAATCAGTGCTTAGTGCTGCGTACGTTTCAGACGCCCTGTCTCAGGAGTCTCTGCCTAGCATCTCGAATGCAGTACACAGTGCGCTTGGGACGCATCGGTTATTGGCGTAGCACTGCTCAACCCGGCACATAGCTCACTGTGCTGCACATTATCTGTGGGAAACAGGATACCGCAAGCGACGGGCTCAGCATACTTTGCTGTAACTTAGTGAGTGGACACACCACGTTAACACTTACCAGTGTTCAACGAGTGCAAGCAGTGCCTCAGTGCTAATGCACAGAGTCAGCACCATATCGGGTCCCCTGTACGGCCTGCGACGCATCATACCCACAGGACGTATGGTGCTCGGTAGGCAGGTGCTTAGTACGTCAGGGCGCATAGCGTCGCCGGGTTTCGATGCACGAGGTGCCTCGTTGCCTTCTGCCTGTAGAAGGTGCTTCACCCGCGGTAAGCTACGTGCTGCCCGAGTCGTGTAACTGCACGTAGTCCAGGCTAGACACCCCTGTCCAGTTACTACGCTGTGTTTACTTTTTTTCTGCTTAACAGCCTACATTGCTTTGCGATTGCAGTCTGTTGAAAGCCTTACAGCGATCGCTGTTTTCTGCTTTCCCTGCTATTAAGTCGCCCAGGATAAGGGCGTCTGCTAAAGGAATAAAATAATAATAATGTTGCAGTTTTAAAGAAAAAAGAGACATATTCTCCACCGGGCCCCGGCTCTGCCGTGCCCCGCTGTGGAATTGACTCTGCAGGACTGCCTCAGCCCACCTCTCGGTACGCTTAAAAAATATTCAGTTCACCCAAGTTGCCGTGGTGTCTGCGTTATTACCCTCACAGCTTGCTGTTGCTTGTGCGTGTATGTGCGTTTTATTTCACTGCCTTGCGTTTTAAAAATAATAAAAAACGATACAAGCGCGATTCCTCCATCGGGACCCGGCTATGCTGAGCCCCTGCTGTCGAGATGTTACGCCGGCTTGTTTCAGCCGGGGCCTACTGGTATTGGTAAAACAAAACAAAATTACCCGTTACCCGTATTGCCTTTGGTAACTATTATTTTTTTACCCGCGCAGCTTGCGTGGAGGGTGTGTATTTTCGTTTTTAACTGCCTTGCAGTTTAGAAATTAAAATAAAATAAAATAAAAATAAAAATACAGCGTTATTTCCACGGGACCCAGCGCTGCTGGCCCCCGCTGTTGAGCGGCTTCTGCTGGCTTGTCTCAGCCCGCCTACCGGGTGCGTTGTTTAAAAGCAATCACGCGCTGCCGTGGTGATCGTTATTTTACCCTCACAACCTTGCTGTTGTGTGTGTGTGATGTGTTTTTCTTTACTGCCTTGCAGTTTAGAAAATAAATAAATAAATAAATAAATAAATAAATAAATAAAATGTAGTATGATATCAAACGGCAGCTCTGCTGTGTCCCACGGTTGAGTTGAATCCACAGGTTTGTTTCAGCCCACCCACTGGGCGCGCTTGGTCACCCGCCTGGCATGGTGAATGTGTTTCTCCCATAGCTGAATGGCTGGGTATAAGCCTGTATGTACCTGTTACTGCCTTTGCAGTTAAGAAATAACAGGTTGCAGCTCCTTGAGCCTGTGCTCCACCCGGCATACGCTATGCGCTGCCACGTTATTATTATCCGCGTTGTGTGACTGCACGCGGTCCAGAACCAGGTTATCGCCGCTCTGCACCATGGTGCAGCACCGTGCGCTCCCCTGTACTGCTCTCCTGGTTGCTCACCGCAGCCACTCGAGTCTGGTATCCACCCCGGTGTATGCTTTGTGCTACCCCAGGTTGTGTTGATTTCACGCAGTTAAGGCTGGGCGCCCCCATTCGGCGCCCTCGGTGTTTAGATGCTCCATACCAGTGTGCTTAGCACCACAGCATGTGAATAACACCTGCACTTGGTGCCCTGATGCTTCGGTGCACCAGTACTGTATTCTACCTTACTCAGTGTCCTCGGTGCGCCTGCACCCCTTGGTGCCTGAGTGCTTCAGCACACGGCTGAGCTGTACGCTGACGCTGGGCCTGGCCAGGCAGCAGGCTCAAGCCCCTGCTGTGGTCCTAGCTCAGCCAATAGCGCCCGCCCCTGAGCTGACCCCCCGCCTGCACCGGTGGTTGCCCCGGATGTTACGCTGGCATCTGCCGCACTGCAGGCTGTCTGACCGGGCTAATGGTTTATCACACTGGACTTAAAGAACCCAGATTCCACGTTGCTATTCGTCTAGTACACAGGAAGTATCTCCGCTTCGCTTTACAGGGGAGCTGTTCTGAGTTTTCTGTGCTGTGGTTCAACCTCTCCTTAGCCCCCGACGTTTCAAAGTGCATGGATGCTATCCTAGCTCCCTTGGCGCTTGCAAGTGATCAGGGTGATGAATTAGCTGAACGACTGGTTGATCTGCCCAGTCACAGGAAGGAGCAGTGGCCCACACAGTGCAAGCCTGCCTGTCGGACGACAGAGTGGCTGCCATTTGCAACTGTCTCGCCTTGTTCAGCAAGGGTTCACAGTATAATTGGTGTTGTGTTAAAAACTATTGGGTCTGATGGCCTCGGCTTCATCACCCACCCATCTAGGGTTACTCCACAAGCGCCCCGATCCAAGTGTGGCTCAGTGCCTTAGGGCTGCACCAAAGCGCCACAGACACCGTCAGCTGACCGTGTCTCACCCAGGCTGGGGAAGCCCTATGCTGGTAGAAGCAGGCCTCTCTTCTGAGCTAAGGCGCAAGCATAAGAGTGATACTGTCAATTGGTGATGACAGACACACCCAGCTCTGTTGGGGGCCGGTCTGGGCAGGTGGAGGAGTTCGGCTGGACCCTGGTCAGATCGCTGGACATAATGCGGGGAACTGAGCAGCCCACCCAGTGGTCCAAAGCGTTTTTGTATGCTTTCCCGCATTTATACCGCTGCTCCCTTTTTCTAGGAAAAGTCAGGTTAGAGAAAGCGCCAGTTCTCCAGGTGGCCAAGAGAAATGATTTTCGACTCTGTGCCAGCTGTTGCATAGCCAGCCCGGGGAGATTCCACTCGTTGGATCTCCTCAGTCAAGGGAAGGCTCTCTTTGGCACCCGGAGCCACGCAGGTTCCAGATACGGTCTGGCCCCTGTAAGGGACTGCTGGCTAGCCCTAGGGCTATAGGACCCAGTTGTGGGTACCATGCAGAGCGCCAGGGCGAACTCCACTCAGGTTTTTTGTATACCTATAAGTGGAAGTATTTTCAAGCTTGGTGTCTGGCTAGGAAACCATGACCCCATCACTTGCCCTAGGGAGTGTCATATTGCAGTTCCTACAGGAACTGCTTGGTGCTGGATTTGTCACCTTCCACCTTGCAGGTGTATTCAGTGGCTATCTCTGCTTGCCATGCACCTTAGATTCTATGTCTCCAAGGCGCATTTTGGCTACCCATTTCCTTAAAAAGACGGTGATTATGCCCTCCTAGGAGGACTATTCTCCCCGAATGGAGCCTTATTATTGTGCTAGAGGCTCTCACGAAGGCCCGTTTGAGCCCTTAAACTCCATTGAGCTGAAGTATCTGTCTATGAAGCAGCCTTCCTTTTAGTTATCACCAGAAAAGCGGATCATTGAGCTGCAGGTGCTGTCTGTTCACAGCTCCCTGCATGCACGGGTGGGAGGATGGAAGGGAGTGTCGCCGCGCAGACCAACCCCGCCTCCCCCAAGGTGATTACAGCTTTCCACATTAACCAGTCTGTGGAACTGAGTTTTTTCATCCACCTCCGCTTCTTCAACGAGGATGAGATTTAATTTCTCTGCCCAGTGCGGGGATTTCGAGAAGTTACGTGCTAGGACAAGAGCGCACGCCAATCTGACCAGCTCTTTGTCTGTCCTAACACTGACCCTAGACAGCCCTCCCCAGCATCTGTCACACTGAATTGCAGACACAGTGTCGACTGAATATGATGGTGCTGGGTTACCCCCACCTGGTAGAGAGTAGCTGCACATTCGACTAGGTTGGCTACATCGTGGGCCCTTTTAAGGGCTTGATTTCTGAGATTTGTGCTGTGGCTAGCTGGGCTACGCCGCATATTTTCACCAGATTCTACCAAGTTAATGTGGTAGATCCTGCTGTGCCATCTGTGAGCACAAGTGTCCTTGAGGGTGTACGCTCACACCGGCTAACCCTCTAGGTTAGATAGCCAGCGCCCCTCATATGCTGCCGTTTCCTTTCCCTCAAAGGACGGCTCTGGCATACATTATCCCATATTTAACGTTGGTGGTCGTCTTCGACTTGAAAGGGAACGTTAGGTTACCTACAGTAACCCTGGTTCCCTGAAAGAGAAGATCACCACCAACCATGAGGGTCGCCCGTCGCCTCACGGGTTCAAGGAAAAAGAGGAGATCTTCCGGGTGAGTGACGGTTTTATACCCTCGTATGGACCGAAAAGGCCATCACAGGAAGGGGCCTTCGGCAGCTCTGATATAGAGAGCTCAGTATTACCTACCTCAAGGGCAGGGAATATCCCATACTTAATAACTTAGTAACCTAACGTTTTATTTGTATGTCACGCGACACATTTTCGTTTCCGCCAAAACTGTAAGAAAGAGGAGGGGGTGGAGAGAAGCGTGTGGGAAGGAGATATGTTAGTGACAATGAAAGGGTGGGGAAATATAGCGAGGTTCAGGAACTATGGGGTGTTTATATGTTTTAGAGTGATGAAGAGACTGTCCACTTTCCAGAAATTTATATTCTCAATTACTAACAACATCCAGCTCCCAACAGAGCAGCATTCAGCTGTAACATGGAACGGCGCCTCTGTCTTAATGACTCTCCCTGCACTTCCTCTCCGCACATTCAACACAGGAAATACATTTTGCGCTTCAATGACATCACTATTGCTATTGTAACAAACTGTAGTTACACAAAATGTCCACTAGATGATAGCAGTTACTTAAAGTTATCCAAGTACAGAATCCCTACTAGATCTTAGATTGAAATACAATCAAATGATTCGAAGTAAGGCTCATTTTGTCTTTACTCTACCCACTTCAGTTACATTTTAGTAATTGTTTTAAAAAAAACTGTTTATGTGAGCTTTATGGAGTGAGACAAAACATCTATGAATTATAGATTCTAGCATAGATGGGAAATATAACATGATACAATGATACATGCAGTGACATGAATGTATTATACACACACACATAAATACACCATTTCATGTAAATTACTGTTGGCTAAACAAATACATATTTAGGGTTACATAGGGACATCTCCCTTGGCTCTCCAGCAACTCTCAACAATATATTCTGCCAGAGTAAATAGGAGCTGTGGTAAAAAAAAAAAATGATAGCTTTGATTGTAAACCTCTGAAGGCTGAGAGGGTGCAAATGTACCCCAAAATGTACCATGCACTTTGAAGCAGGATTGTTATTTTTCCCGATCTAACAACTGTGATTCTTGAAATGTATTTTTCACGACTATAAGTCGCCCCTGGACAAGGGGGTCTGCTAATAAATAAATAATAATAATAGCAAGGTCATCCTTGGTATCAAAAATAAAGGTAAGCAATTCAAGTTTAACCATATGTACGGTATATTACAATACACGCTTGAATAACTGTACAGTAAAGCATAGCAACTGAAACTGACTGAATCAGTTACAATCATTCGATTCAATGGGACGTTATCACAAAAAATCACCCCACAACCTTCCAATTGGTAGAGCAGGTCCGGATCAAAGCGCTTAATGGACGTCGGGCGAAAGTAGCCGCTAGAGGGCGTAAAACAAGCGTTGCTGAAATCATAGTAACAGTTAGTTTAATAACGAAGTTGGGGTTAGGGGTTAGATATTAGGTTTAGGTAGAGATTATGTTTAGGGGTAGAGATTAGGTTAGTGGCAGTGACAATAGGTTTAGGGTCAGGGGTAGAGGTTAGTGGTTGGGAGGGTAGTAGGTACCTACTGGCCCATTCCTATGGGAAGATTTTGCCTGATAACGTCCCATTGAATAGATTGATTCTAATCGGATCGGATGGATAACTAGTTTTTGTGTGGCTTGGTTTTAGGTTATTCGTTCCCTGACTGCCACTCCATCTACGGAGGTATCCGGAGTCTTGATCAGGTGGCATTTTACTCTGATTCATGAACTGACTCAGTTGTGTAAATAGACATTAACATCATTCAATGATCATAGTTATATTTTTTAACCTATAACTTCAAACACACTTATGGGTGTGGTTTCACAGACCCGTTTCACACTATGGGCTTCCATACCAAGGTTAACAACAGCTAGTCTCAAATGTACGCTAATCGGGGTCTGTGAAACCTTGGGTATATCATAGATATTAAAACTAGAAAAATACTGAATTAATATATTTACCACAGTGCATTTACGTTTACACACTTGCAAATCAAACACACCTCGTTTATCTCACTTTTTTATTAGGATTCTAGCAAAGCAACAGAAGAAATACTAAACCTAAAAATAATAATAAAAAAAAGCTTACAGAACGGATTCTTGCTTTCATAGAACGCAGTCTGTCTGTCAGTCTGGCTAATCTACAGTATAGGTCCACTGCCTGTCTGTTCAGCAATCTATAGGACTTTAAACACATGTTTCAAACATTTAAAGCTGTTTCTCAGATTAACTGTGATCCACAAACACCAGTTTTCAGGACCTCAAAAGTCTTCTTGTGTTTATGGGAATGTAAAGACACCGAGGCTTTTGTATATTTGTGCATATCCGAATTGTGTGATTTAGGTGTAACCCTCGCGTGCATGGCGATCTCGTATGTGGACCGATACAAATAAAGCTCTTTTAAGCCTATTTTGACTCAATGCTTAATTTACTGACGCGCTGGCTACTCTTAACCGTAGTCTCTCTCAGGTACGTATCTAGCTGTGGGCGTGGCCTGTGGCTCCACTCACTCATTACTTTCAATATAGCAAGTTTACGGTCACGCCTCTGTATGGCCATGTGAAGATGTTAATATTGAAACCTATTATGTTGTTTGAAGGACTTTTAATTATCACTTGAAACTTAAGTAGAGCTATCAAATTTAAACCCCAATAATTCTATTCTCTACGTATAATAGCCCAATAGCCTATATAATATTTGGAACCCCCTACATTCGTTCTGTAATTGGCCTTTGGCGCTATAAAAACTCCACATAGTTGGTTGAAATTCGATAATGGCTGCAAGAAAGTCTTTATCTGAAGAAGAAGAAAAATATCCCAGTTTTTCTATGGAGGAGATTGAGGTTCTGCCTCAATTTCCGATCGCGGTCCTTAAAGAGTTAAACGTGCCCAAGCCCCTTGGTGCCAATCAGACACCACCATACATGCACTTCGAGATCGGGAAACGTACCCCTGCATTACAATACCTCACTAATGTTTACGATGCTTACCTGTTCTTCTCTGTGCTTTCACTGTGCTTTATTACCCTTTGCTATGCTTATGGTAAACCTTTACAGGGTACAAAAGACCCCATAGTGCAGCAGTGTGGAGTAGTGGTTAGGGCTCTGGATTCTTGATCGGAGGGTTGAGGGTTCAATCCCAGGTGGGGGGACGCTGCTGTATCCTTGAGCAAGGTACTCTACCTAGATTGCTCCAGTAAAAACCCAACTGTATAAATGGGTAATTGTATGTACAAATAATGTGATATCTTATAACAATTGTAAGTCGCCCTGGATAAGGGCGTCTGCTAAGAAATAAAATAATAATAATAATAGTGTTCCAGGAGCTTACAAACTGCTAGAGCATGGAAGGCCATCCGGGTCAAAAAACGCGTTATTAAAGTACAGCTTTCAAATATTTAGTACACGTTCTCATTTGACTTTAATACGTGTTGTAATTCTAATTACGTGTACTAATTTGGCCAATCAGATCGCTGAAAATGAAATGACAACAAATTAATTGATTTTTTTTTAATCAATTATTCATATTTTCGTGTACCTACATGACCTTTTTTCTTTTTTTTCTTTTTATTTTGCACCTTATGGTACACAGCAGTTTCCCTTTTTATTTTTTTTACATACACTCTCTCTCTCTCTCTCTCAAATTCAAATTCAAATTCAAATTCAAATTAAAAAATGCTTTATTGGCATGACGAGAGCGCTCAGGTATTGCCAAAGCTTTTATAATACAAAACAGAAATAATAAATCAGAAATACAATTACAGAACATAACAAACACAAAAAAACATTGTTCCCTTCCCTTTGAACAATATAACTACCTCCTCCTCCCTCCTCATCACCAGTAACCCCTGGTCGTATGCAGGGTGTCACACACTGTCCCTCAGGTTGTGGCAGGCAGACACATACTGTGCTGCTAGATTTGCAGTTGCCTCTCCTCTCCTAGAAGGATGGGGGATTTTACTCAAATTGGAGTGGAGGTTAAACTCTGCCATTTGTTTTTTGAATTGGGGAATATCTCTCCCGTATCTCTGTGTATTTTGGGCAGGACAACAGGAAGTGCATTTCTGTTTCTACCTCTCCCAGATCACAGTGACAGCACAGCCTTTTTTTTTCTTTGGCAATCCAGGGTTTTTTTTGTGCCGCCAGTTTCGATGGCCAGGCTGTGGTCACTGAGTCTGTACTTGGTCAGGATCTGTCTATGTTTTGTGTTTTGACCCTGACCAGATATTCTGCCAGGGTAAATTTTTTTAGGGCCAGATAGCATTGTAATTTATTGTGTGATTCAATTTCTGTTATTCCAATGTACTTTTATAATTGTTTTCCAGATTTAGATTTATTTGTTTCATTTTGTGCTGGGAGTTTTTGTTGGTGGTGTTCTGAATCTCGCTGGTATTAATTTGACTTATTTGGCTGAGCTTCAGTACCATTCTACTGAGGGATTCTCTTGTGGGGGCTGTGAGCAGCTCCGCAGTGCAGTGGTGGTAGGACTGCGGATCAGCCTGCTGTAGATGGACCCAGTAGTTGAGCCGCTTTCTGTATGGATGGAGTAAGGGGAACCGCCCAATTCAGCCCTGCAAGCGCTTATTGGCTGCACTCCTGTGAACCTGCAGGAGGTGTTACAGAGAATCAGATG
This sequence comes from Huso huso, assembly GCA_036884735.1. Taxonomy (NCBI): domain Eukaryota; kingdom Metazoa; phylum Chordata; class Actinopteri; order Acipenseriformes; family Acipenseridae; genus Huso; species Huso huso. The sequence goes on along the minus strand of CM072693.1, from coordinate 8,785,052 downwards.
GAAATTCTCTATGGGGCTTTGATCCCATTTTTATAATCAGGGTTCATAAGGGGACCCCATACTTCACTACCATACAGAAGGATTGGCTTTATTATGCTGTCGGAAAAATTTTAGCCAAATTTTTATTCTCTCTCTCTCTCTCTCTCTCTCTCTCTCTCTCTCTCTCTCTCTCTCTCTCTCTCTCTCTCTCTGAGGATTGTGGGAGGCTCTGCACGGCAGGGTTTGTGAGCTGTGTGAGAAGTAGTGGTGAATTTATCGCCATTTACTTATATATTTATTTATTATATATTTATTTAAACGTTTTTAAAAAGTATTTTTTCTATTCTTAGTACTTTTAAACGTTTTAGCCAGTGTGTGTTGAAGATGGCTCCCAACCGGTGGGTTGGGGGGCTTACTAGGCTTCACGGTTTTTAAAGTTTTTCAAAAAATAATGATTCTGTTGAAGATGTGCTGCTTGTCAGGGCGGTGGTGGTTTTGAAAAAATCAAATCCGCCTCAACGGATGAACAAAGCTATAGTCGCTTTTTCTTAATCAAGAAAATCTGGTTAACAAAATTGTGGAAGAGGGATTTATGTTGAATGATTCTTTGGTAACAGTAACACCGTTATTCACGCCTCTTACCAAGGTAATATTGTCAAATATTCCCCTTTATTAATAATTCATTAATTGAAAGAGAACTTTCCAGATACGGTAAAATAATGTCGCCGATTAAATGATTCCCTTGATGTAAAAAAATCCAGAAATTAAACATGTTATGTCTTTTAGGAGACAAGTTTTGTACTACTTGATAACCCCGGAAAAAAGTTTAAATGTAGCCATTTTTTAATATAGAGGGCAGGGATTATGTTGTTTTTGCCAGCACGGAGGTTTTTAAATGTTTTTCTTTGGGGAACAGGGCACCTTTAAACGGACCTGCCCCAAGCTACAAACTGAAGAAGGGACAAGTAGTCGAATGATGACGGGGAGGCGGCCGCTGTTGTTCAGAGAGCGGAGGTAGAGGAGCCGGCCGAGACCTGAGCCGTGCCCAGGAGGGAAGAGACCGAGGAGCCGGGGTACCAGCGCCGGGCTGCAGCCGAACGGGGCTGCAGCGGCCGACGCAGAGACAAGGAGGGGGGTGTACGCTGCAGTCATTAAGAAAAGAAAACTTAAAAAAGAACATCTGCTGCTGCCGACCAGCCAGCGGGTGAGGAGGAGTCTGTGTGGGGCCCATTACGGTATCTCACGACAGCGGCGAGGGTCTCAACCCTCCGCTGTGGTGGAGCCGGCACCGGGTCTGAAGGGCAAGAGAAAGGCGGGCCTCAACCCTGGCTGATCTCTTGTCTGAGGACTCGGTGAAGGAAGGGAGCGATGTTGGGGGTGATAGCCTCGTGGGCTCAGGCAGGCCCTGTTGATGTCCCCCAGTGATGAAACTCCTCAGCCTGCTGGGTCGGTAGCGGAGATGCCCGGCTGATGGAGATTCCCAGGGCGAGGAGGAGGAGGACGGATCATGGATCGGAAGAGGATGGATGGAGGAGGGGCTCCCGACACCTCGCAGCTCTCTGACATCACGGCCAGCCAAAGGGGAAACTGTATTCACTAACAGAGATCAGCGACTTTCTCAAAAAACAAAAGGTAAGAGGCAGTAGACATTAAATCCTTCTTCCCAGACCAGAAACTGTTTTTGTGTTCTGCAGATTTAATTTTAAGGAAATCGACTATAATTGAGTTTGAACAGAAAAAAAAGGTTCAGACTTAAAAAAGTATGTCAGCTTAGTTCGGAAAACGTTAGCCACATCTAAACATTTTTAATGGCTATTTTTTTATTAAGAATTTTGTTTCTTAACGTGTTTGTTATTTTTGAATAATCTATTTTTATCAATGGAGAAAATTATTTTAGGCTCTTTAACGTGAACGGGTGCAGGATTTTAATAAAAGAGCACAAATTATTTGATTTTTTAAACAGTAAGCATTCAAACGTGATTTTATTGCAGGAGACACACTCAGACAGCAGTAATCAGTCTCACTGGCAGTCTGAGTGGAGGGCGACTGCATTTTAAGCCACGGTTCTAATTTTAGTGCTGGGGTTGCTGTTTTATTTTCTCCAGGATTTGGGGGGCGGAGATTTTATCTATTGAGGAGATTATTCAAGGTCGACTTTTAAAGTACAAATAAAACACGCTGGTATTTTTATTGATTTTATTAATATTTATGCACCAAATGTTGGGGAGGAGAGGATTTTATTTTTTTAAAAAGCTCAGTCAGGTACTCAGGGTTGCAGTACAGATAATTTCCTGGTGGGGGGGGAGATTTTAATTGTACTATGGATTTTAATAAAGATAGAAACCACGGGGAACCCCATCCCCAATCTGTCAGGGAGCTGGCCACTGTATTAAATACTTTTGACCTGGTTGACATTTGGAGGATTTTTCATCCCAATGTAGACAGTATACATGGATCAAATGCAATCAAAATCAGCTGTCAGGGGCACGCCTGGATAGGTTCTATACTCCACAGCAGCATATTAACAAATTCATTAAAAGCAGTATAGCACCCAGTAGCCTTTCTGATCATCATTTTGTTTCCGTCTACTGTTTCACTACCAATCCAATCACATTCAAAATCATATTGGCACTTTAATAACAATCTGCTAAGCAGGATAAAAACTTCACTGATTATTTCGAAGTTGTTTTGGAAAAATTGGCAAAATGAAAAAACTAATTATAGTAGTTTAAGACAGTGGTGGGATATAGGGAAGATTCAAATAAAACTTTTCTGTCAACAGTACACACTCAATGTCACCAGGTCAGTGGATGCAGTGGTCAGTGAGCTGGAGGAGAGAGATTGTTGAGTTTGAGAGCCAGCTGGCCAGCATGAGAGCAATGAGGGGGCGTGATCGGGGCCTGCAGGGAGAGGAGGCAGCTCCTGGGCAGCCTGCTGGAGAAGAAGGTGAAGGCTCTCTCTGCTCTCAGAGCCCGCTTTACTGAGCTTAAAGATATGGACGCCCACAGCCTTCTTCTTCGGCCTGGAGAGGAAGACAGCGGAGCGCAAGACAATGCTGTCTGAGGCTGCCCGGGAGAGAGGTCTCCAGCCCTGCGGAGCTCAGGCGTGTTGCAGTGAGCTTTTATTCTGATCTCTACAAGGCTGAGGGCTGCGACCGGAGAGATGGAGCGGCTTCCAGGGTCTCCCCAGCCTGGACAAGGAGGAGAGCAGCGGACTGGACATTCCGTTGGCATTCCCAGAGCTCACTGCGGCTGTGGTGCAGCTCTCCAAAGGGAAGGCTCCCGGACTGGATGGACTGCCTGCAGAATTTTACCAGAAGTTTTGGAATTGTGTTGGTGAGGACCTGTACCAGGTCCTGCATGAATGTGTCCGGGATGGGAGTTGCCGCTGAGCTGCCGCAGGGGCAGTGATAACACTGCTACCCAAGAAAGGGAGACTCTGTAACATCAAGAACTGGCGCCTGTCTCCTTGCTGTGCTCGATTATAAACTACTTTCTAAGACTCTCGCTAATCGCCAAAGACCAAGATTGGATCAGTGGTGCACACAGACCAGTCATACTGTGTGCCCGAGATCGATTTTTGATAATTTGTTTTTATTAAGAGATCTTTTAATGTATCCAAAGTTTTTAATGTTGATTTTGGTCTAATTTCGCTTGATCAAGAAAAAAGCTTTTGATAGAGTTGACCATGAGTATCTGTTTCGTGTTTTAAAAGCATTTGGTTTTGGCCCTGTTTTTACTTCTTTTATAAGACTCCTTTATCACAATGTTTTTAGTGTTGTGAAGATTAATAACAGTTTGACTGTCCCTTCCCTGTGCAGAGGGGGGGGATACGGCAGGGCTGCTCCCTCTCAGGGATGCTCTATGCCCCTCTCTATAGAGCCCCTGTTACACCAGCTGAGGGAGAAACTGCCTGATTGGCAGTGCCAGCTGCACCCGATGCAACCCTATTAAACTCTCCGATATGCTGGCCGAGATCTCAGCGTGTTTGTTACAACTGACCAAGACGCCGCTGTGCTGGAGTCAATGATTATAATGTATGAAAAGGCAACCTCAGCACGAGTAAACTGGGCAAAAAAGTGAAGTTTTCTTGTTGGCAGCTGGGAGGATACCCCCTCCTTTACTGCCTTCTGTTTTAAGCTGGAGTAAAACTGGGGTCAAACTTTTAGGTATTTATTTTGGGAATGAGCAATTCATGCAGCAGAACTGGGAGGGGCTGCTGGACAGGGTGAAGGGAGGCTGCAGAGCTGGCAGTGGCTCCTCTGCCTCCTTCAGGGGCAGGGTCCCTCATCATTAACAATCTTGTCGCCTCCATGCTTTGGCATAAGCTGGTGGTGCCTGGATCCTCCCCCTGTTTTGTTAAACTAAATACAGAAATGCCTGGTGCAGTTTTTTGGAGCTGGCATCATCTGGCATTGGGCGCCTGTTTTGTTTTGTATCTCCCAGGAAGAGGGAGGGCAGGGGCCTCATTGATATCCCCAGCAGGATGGCAGCGCTTAGGCTGCAGGCTGCCCAGAGACTGCTGTACACACCACAGCTGAGCTGGAGAGACCTGGCGTTTTGTTTGTTGCAGAAGGCAGGGAGGCTGGGCTTGACAGACATTTGTTTTTGGTTATCTCTTGATTGTTTTAGTGATGCAGGGTTGGAGGGTTTTATAAGAATCTTTTAAATGCTTGAGACTTTTTAAAGATCACAAGGTCAGAAGAATCACAGAGCACACAGTGGGTTTTTTTGAAGAGCCCCTGTTTTTTAAACCATTTTTAAATGCTAGGTTTTTTAGCTCTGTTTTTTTTTTTTTTATCCACTTTGTTTTTTAAAGCCGGTTTTACTAAACTGGGGCATTTAATTGACTTTAATCTTTTAGTTGAAAGCCAGCAGGGTTTTAACCCCTGCACTGAATATTAGATCAGAGCGTTTCTGGAGAAGGTGCTGAGTGATCTCCAGGCATCTCTGTCCGTCCTCCTCCCAGTTTCTGAGCAGGTTTCATGGAGGAGCGTGGCTCCAGAGCAGGAACCCCTGTTCCCCCAGTGCTGGTCTCCCCTTCAGTGACAGTGGAGGAGGAGGAGGAGGAGCCGGCGGAAAGCTGCTGTCACTTAGGAAGGTCACTGAGGTGGCCTTCCACACACAATTGAGAAAAAAGGCATTGTATGAGATCTGTGTGAAAACCAGACATTTTAATAAGCTGAAAGACCTGGTGGACACTAAGTGGAGGGGCTCACCTTAGTGTCCCTGTTGATGAAGTTCCTGCCTGAGGGTGCTGTATAGCTTCCCTTGCCTAAGCTGCCCGGAGACCTGCAGTGAGAGTGCTGCATGGCATTTTTTGCCACAAACCGCTATCTTAGCGAAAGTGGGAACCGGGGTCAGTGTCCAGTGCCCCTTCTGTCCCGCGGAAGAGACTGTTTTCCATTTGTTTGTGGATGCCCCTCGGTTGCAGCCCTTCTTTTTGTTTTTAGAGAACCTGCTGGCTTCCTTTGGGGGTTACTTTTACTAAAACTTTTTTTTTGTTTTTAGTGTAAAGTATAGTTTTGCACGAGGATAGGTGCTCATTGGTTAACTTTGTCCTGGTCAGGCAAAAATTAGCTATTTTAAAATCCCGAAAAAAAATAAGATTTTAGCCACTGGTTTTATAAACCTATTAGTGTTTTTAGGATCCTGATGGTCTCCAGGATCAAAATGGAATTTGCTTATTTTAAAATGGTGCACGAGACCTGGACAATTTTGAGAGACGTTGGTGCATTGGGGGGAGGGGTGTGCCGTGACTGAGGAGGGGCAGCTTGTTATGCTCTTGTGAGAAGCTATGAAAGACTAAGATCTCATTGAACTGGACTTTGAAACTGATGAGAAATGTTGATTTGTTTTGTTGGCACCAAGTTTTTTTTTGTTTGTTTTGGCTTATTTAGTTTTATAATTGTTTTCTAATTTATAGAATAAAGGGATTATAAAGGATTTTTCTCTCAAAGTCTCTCTCTCTCTCTCTCTCTCTCTCTCTCTCTCTCTCTCTCTCTCTCTCTCTCTCTCTCTCTCTCTCTCTCTCTCTCTCTCTCTCTCTCTCTCTCTACCATTTAGCTGGTTACCCTGATATAAACTTCGAAACAATCATGGCAAGCCGAGCTGATGGTGGTATTATCTATTATCCAATTTTTATTTGTATAACTATAGCATGACATGTCATTTGGCTATAGTATTGCCCCTCTACTGGACACCGAGCAGATTTCACATTGCATGTATTGTATCACACTAACAAAATCCCAAATTTTAAAGCAATCATTCACATGAATTTGATTGGGTTTGATACTTAGATCGATGTTTGATTTCTAGGTTGCAAGAAAGATATAGTTTATGGAACGGGTGAGAAGGCCTAACAGTGCCCTATGGTTGAATATAGCATGGCTGGATCGCTGTTTTGACCAATCAGAGGAGGACTGGTACTATCCGTTTTATAAATTAAACAAGCTATGTTCTTGTGAGTATTCTTTCAAATTATAATAAAGTTTGCTAAAGGTATTATTTAAATTGATTGCTGTTGTTCATTTATGCATTTTAAAGCAGATGCAGCTGAGCTTGAGGAGCGAGAGAGGGACAGAATGGATGCTGCTGTATAGGGTCCAGTGCAAAGAGAACAACAGCTTAGGAAAAAGAGGAGAGACAAGATGCAGATATATGAAGTGAATGCAGGGGTGGGGGTCAGCTGGTAGCTTTGATTACTTCACACACCCTCAGTCCAAAGAGCTGGACACATTTTTTTTTATCACCCAACACAGTGTGACAGACTGAAGATGTCAGCTTGGGATGGATACAGGGTCAGAACAACAAGTGAGATGCCTGAGGAGGATGGAAACAGTGGAGCATGTGAAGAAGAGCTGGAGCTAGAGAACAAAGCACTTCATGCAAAACTGTGCCATGTGTTGCTTATTTGATTCATTTGGGCTACAAATTCCTCCGACCTTGTCAATAACGCAAGTAGCATGTGAAAGGTGTTTCTCACTGTGAAGTTTGTCAAGAATAGACTGAGAAGCACTATGTCCCAAGACCACTGGAAGGGTTCATGCTAATGTCTACAGAGAAAAGAGATACTGATGGCCCTAGACAGTGATGGAGTTATTGATATGATTGCGCAGAAGAGTGCACTGCGCACCTCTGCTGGCGACGTAGGTAGGACAGTCTCGTTTACTGTGGTTTTGGTGTGTAGTTGTTGTCTGTATTTTGAGATATAATTAGGGTTCTGAAACCCTATTGTAATTTTGTTGGTATTGGCACTGAGTGCTGCTAATGGTTTCTAGAATTGCTAAATATGAGCTGATGTGTTTAGAATTTACAGTTTTTTTTTTTTTATTAGGTCTATTGAGAGACCGCAATCTGTGTGTGTGAGGTCGGTGGTGGTTTATAGAATTGATAAATAAGATATGTGTTTATACTTACAGTTTATTATTAGGCCTACTGAGGTTGGTATTGGCAAGTGGAGAATGGTTTTTTTCTACTTGATAAAATGGGCTACTCATGTTTATTTTGCTTACAGTAAATACAAATACTAAAATAATAGCCTACCAACTGTCGGCAATCTTGTGTTTAAAATAATCTGATATGCAATTAGATCTTAATTGTGAGAGACTGTAAACAGAAATTGTAATTGCATAGAGCAGAGCCATCAATGAAATAATCCGTGGTAAACAAACTGATAATTGCGAAAAGAATTTAGCCTGGACAATGTTTATTCACTGACCGCATAGCGTGGCAGACAGAGAGACGCGGCGGAGACAAAGAATAATGAATAGAAAAATATTTCGTGAGACGGAAAATCTACTATATTTTCAATAGATAGCCTATTATTTGTGACTTCGAGATCATGAAGCCATGGTATGGCAACCGTCATAGCCTATACTTTGCCATACCTAAATCGCCTACTAATATGTCTGAAAACCCGGTAGTAGCTATAGCCTACAATTTAGAGAGAGAGAAGTTTTACCCAACAATTTAAAACTCTTTTTTTTTGATAGATACTTGACGTGAGGGCGCTATGCTACTATTACATTTTTTATTATTTCGGTATGTTGATTTTTGACATAAATGGGCCGTGGACCAACTCCTCCGGCCGATTTTTAATCCTAGTCCGCCTCTGCTGGGCAGGAAAGTGTAATCACAATTACATGCGTAAACCAATGCAAGCAAACTTCAAGCCATTTACATTTATTCCCCAAATAACATAAACTCTTCAATTGCTAAAAAATATATATATAAATCTCCTTTGTGCTTCCTCGGAAGGCATACTTTTGGAGTGGCTTGACTGCAGTTTTTTTCAGTCTGTGGAATATTACAAATTAGGAGACTGTGCTTAAATACACATGTAGGGCAGGTGCCCTGTTACAAGAATTGTCACATCTTTGTATATATATATATATATATATATATATATATATATATATATATATATATATATATAATATATATATATATAGGCAATGAAGTTGCCATTTGCAAACCAAAAAAATAAACTACATAGCAAATATTTTGACTAGAGGTGTTTTCAATTTCTTCAAAAAGTAGTCTCAGCCTCGTTGATTCAGTCGTTTAAAATCCACCTCTGTCCCTGATGCATCAGCTTGTGTGCTGTGGTTCGGAGCTTTGTTTGATCTGTGAGGTATGGCAATGCAAAAAAAAATGCCAAAAGTTGCTTTTGTATTGTAGAACCTATTTAATGTAAATGCACGCTATGCCTTTAAGAACACAAATGCCAATTGAGAACATACCGCAGCTTGTTAAGTGTTAATTGTCTCCCTTTGTACCAAAACATATTTAAACCAAATCAACCATTATGCTTCAGAGGAGTTGTCTTTTGTGTGAACGGAGTGGAGGCAACAATAGAAGCAGGATTATTGGGGTGGTTTTGTTGTGAGTGTTTGCTTATGGTACTGAGACGCTCTCTCTGTTTTTGCACTTTGGTTGTGTTATTGGTGATCTTGAGATCTACAGCTGAAGCATCCTGTAGAAATAAGTACCAAATTCAAATTATTATTAATAACTCTAGCCTCCACGTCTCATTAGGGAAGGTGTATTGTGTTTGTGCTTTGTTTATCTTTTAACTATTGTTATGGTTATTTGCAACAACAATTTGATGTGTGTGTTTTAAACTAGTAATTGAAGGTGATTGTGGTTTGATTATGCATTTTATTAACAGACCACGGCTAGTCGGATAGTTTAAAGCACCAGAGCTTGACCGCAGTTAATTACTTTTACTAGAAGTGCATTTCATGTATTTTTTGCTTTTTGTGTTATTCCTGTTGGGACAAGTTGTATTTGAGACTCGCTTGTTGTTTCTTTTATTTTTTTTTTTTCACTTGAATGTTTGGATTGTGTTAATATCACTTTTGATATTGATTTTTGTTTTGCCGTGTTATCACACTGCTACTAAGGGCCGGGCCTTTAAATGTTAGTTTTAGGTGTAATTCGGGGATGACGAGGGGCTCTCCCGCTTTTAAGTTGTTTTTTCTTATCCATTATCCTTTTCTTTAGTCAGTCTTTCTTTTCCTCCGTATATGTCCTGTCGGTAATGCCCGCGATCTCTTCCGGTGGAAGCTGATCCCAGTTCAGCCTCATTTAGTATTTCCAGCCAATCACACAATGCAGCTTGTCTCGTCCAGTTACTAGGGCATAGCCAGCGCTGCTCCACGTATGTTATTGGTTGTCCCTCCTGTCTATCTCTCTCTTTTTATGCTTTAACCAGCACTATTTCCGCTTCCTTGTCTGTGTTTGTTTTGTTGTTCGCTCCTTTCTTTCACTGCAGGTCAAGCTCCTGTTCAGCTTGTAAGATAGTATCTGCTATTTTCCTACTACTTGCTCAGTCTCGCCTGTTCGTCAGCGGAAAGGTCATTTAGCTTGCTCTGCTTTTTTCATCGAAAGACTGTTCCGACGTCACCGCTGCACTGCAACTCTTTTTCACACCGGTGCCCTCACAGACCATGGTTTTTACCACGGCAACGCTTCATCGAAGTGACTACTGGGAGTGGTAAATTGCCATGGTGACCAGGCAGCTTTAACAGGCAATGAGCCTGTGCCGCCAATGAAAAGCAATCTTCTGGTCTGCTGCCGCGCTTTTGCAACATGAGAGCTTCAACTCACGAATTGTGACATCTAAATACTGCAGGTTATTCAATACCTACATTAACTATCACTACCAACTGTTCTAAAGCTAATGTTTTATGCATAGACAAGGATTTTAACCCATTAACCAAATATATGCTACCCGTTTCACTGAAGCTACATTAGTTTCCAATTCCCCAATCATAACCTCTAGATGGCATAACACCACAAGCTCTTTATAATTTAAGCTGATTTGCTATCAGCTGCTAATCTCGCACACCCTCCAAACTTTCTATCAATTCCGCAGTTAATTGTCATTCCAAGGGATTCTCAGTACCTCCTGACTCAAACCTCTTTTTGCTACATTATATTAATTGAATTTTTTCAAATCCAAACCCCTCCCTTGAGAGGACCTCGTCTTATGAAGCCATGCTTATCAGCTTTCTGAGATGTTAAATTCCACTGTCATTAATTTCCAGCTTTCCCAGCATCAGGCCATTCCTGCAACCTTCTTGTTCCCCGGATTTGTACTTCCTCATTTGCCCCCAACTTCATCAAGGCACTTAATACAACTTTCAAAGTCCATTTCATATCTAATTTGAGTTTCCAGGTACATATGGAAACTATGTCCTACATTATCAAAATTTCAGTCAAAAGCTGCCCCTCCTACACTAATAGGACAATACAGACTTAGACTGCTCCCTGACCAAATCAATATGCTCTTGCAGCAGCCTCCGAAAATAATAATAATAATAATAATTTATTTTAGCAGACGCTCTTATCCAGGGCGACTTGCCAAGATATCACATTATTTTTTACATACAATTACCCATTTATACAGTTGGGTTTTTACTGAGCTATTCAGGTAAAAGTACTTTGCTTCAAGGGCATGCCAGCAGCAGTGTCCCCACTGGGATTGGAACCCATGACCCCGTCAAGAGTCCAGAGCCCCAACCAATACTCCACACTGCTGCCCATACTACTGCACAATACTGCAGCAACGATTTTCATCCTCTCAGGTTCTGCAGCCGCCTCAGATCTATGCATTCTTTATCTGATCAAAGGCCCCATCTCCGACATAATCTAAAAAACGCCTTTAACTCCTCAAATACCAATTTCCACTGCATTCAGCAGTTTCTCTGCTCTACAGGCAGGCCACTGCACACCTACTGACAGCATTCCATCATTTCTCTGTTTTCGTGCCTGTCCTAAACAGAGGGGTTTCTCTGTTTTCGCCTCCTAAACGGACCCGGAGACACTTTTCCTAAGCTCTCCACGCTGCCCAGCTGACAGCTTAGCTGCCTGAGGATGCTGCACTGAGTTCAAGCGATCTGTCCTTTGTCCTTGGTCCCCTTCCTGTCTCTTTTTTTTGCCCCACTAAACGCCCAGCAGCCAGAGGATGCTGCCCTTCCCACCTGTCGGGAGCGAGAGTCAGATTTGCTGTATGTTATGTGTGTCTAAACTTTGCTCTCTCTCTCTCTCTCTCTCACGTTTATATCGCCCAGCAGCCGAGGATGTTGCTTGACCCGGACGAGAAGGGAAAACTCTTTGTCTACCCGTATCTTGTCCTGCTATCAGTATATAACCTCTATGTTACTAAGCACCATTCCCAAACTCCATCCCTCAATCTCGCTTATCCCTCTCAAACTTGTCTCACTTTAAACTCTCAAATCTCGCCCCTCTCAAGCCTCCCTCCTCATGAAGGGGCAACCAGAGAAAAATTTTTAACTTGTCTCACTCTCAATATCTCACTCCCATTTTCGCCTCCTCTCAAGCCCTCCCTTAGAATTAGTGAATATTTTCAGCTCTTAATGGCTGCATATTTCAAGTTAGCTTTGACAGTTTATAAATAACTTGAACCCTGTAAATGTTTAAGCATTAAAACAATTTTAAAAAAGGTCTAATCACGAAAGTACTGTTCAATTAACGGGTTCAAGTAATTGAGAGCTCAGTTGGAATGAAAACCAGTATCACAGCTGGCCCCTCAGGCCCGGGTGGGAACCACTGATCTAATGGATTTCCAGGTGAATTGGTTCATGATTTGAAGGCTGGACCTGCAAAGGTTCAAAAAGCCTCTTTTGGAAATACCAGTATCTTTGATGGGCACACAGAATAGATAATTGGCTGCCCAAAATAACATGCCAGTATCAGATTGTAATTCCTATATGAAAACATACCTATCATTACTTTTGCATTTAATTTAAAATAAAATAAAATAACCTTTAAGGGTTGCTAGTTGGTCGGTTAATGGAGTCAAAAAATATTTAGTTTTTTTTTTTTTTTTAAACAAATCGTAAAAAAACAAACAGCATATATACTTAATCTATTCAGGAATACAGTATTGTTTTAAGACAACTGGATAAAACAGCACCAGACACAGCACAATGCATACCAATAGGCTTTATATTGAGACGAGCCTTCAGCTCCTACCGAGAAGAAGACAAAGAACACTTTGAGCAGAGTTCTTGCTTCAGGGTGAATCATGGATTTCCTGAAGAAGCGGGTACAGAGACACTGGGGGGGACAGGGGGCTCAAAGTATTTACATAAATCTTGGAACCAAAATTCCCCAGATATTTCCTGCTATAAAAAGAGAAAGGATCAAAACTCACCCTCTTTTCATGCACATCACTGGTCCCCGGAGAGATCTTAATAAATTCCAGTTGCTCAATATACCGAGATCACTGGTTAAAAGGTAGGTAAGTTTTTAGTTGTGTTATTTTTATATATATATATATATATATATATATATATATATATATACAGTGCCTTGCAAAAGTATTCAGACCCCTGACCAATTCTGAATTACAAATGGTACATTGAAATTTTATTCTGTTTGATATTTATTTTTAAAACACTGAAACTCAAAATCAATATTGTAAGGAGACATTGGTTTTATGTTGGGAAATATTTTTAAGAAAAATAAAAACTGAAATATCTTGCTTGCATAAGTATTCAACCCCACACATTAATATTTGTAGAGCCACCTTTTCGCTGCAATAACAGCTTTAAGGGCTTTGGGGTAAGAAATGTACCAGCTTTGTACACAGTGTCGGAGTGATTTTGGCCCATTCTTCTTGGCAGATTGCTCCAGGTTGTTCAGGTTGGTTGGACGACGCTTGTGGACCGCAATTTTCAAATAGTGCCACAGATTCTTAATGGGATTGAGATCAGGACTTTGACTGGGCCTGTAGGACATTCACCTTTTTGTTCTGAGCCACCTTAATGTTGCTTTGGCCTTGTGCTTGGGATCATTGTCCTGCTGAAAGGTGAATTTCCTCCCAAGCTTCAGTTTTTAAGCTTGACTGAAAGCAGGTTCTCTTGGCAGTATTTCCCTGTATTTTGCTCCATCCATTCTTCCTTCAATTTTAACAAGATGCCACGCCCTGCTCATGAGAAGCATCCCCAAAGCATGATGCTGCCAAAACCATACTTCACTGTAGGGATGGTGTGGGTCTTGGACATGGGCAGTGTTAGTCTTGCCACACATAGCGCTTTGAGTTTGGCCAAAAAGCTCTATCTTGGTCTCATCTGACCACAAAACCTTTTCCACATCGCTGCAGCTGGGTCACTCTTATGCTTTCTGGCAAACCCAGATGTGCTTCAGATGATACTTTTGAGTAACGGGGCTTCTTCTCTGCCACCCTCCATACAGGCCAGTGTTATGCAGAGCCTTGTATGGTTGACTGGTGCACCATTACTCCACCCCCCCGCCACTGAACCTGTAGCTCCTTCAAAGTGGATTGTTGGCCTCTATGGCTTCTCTCCTTCTTGTTTGAGTGCTGAGTTTTGAGGGATCTGGCCTTTTCTTGGCAGTGCCTGGGTGGTGGGATGCAGCTTCCACTTCCTGATTATTGATCCAACTGTGCTCACTGGGATATCCAAACACTTGGATATTATTTTGTACCCTTTCCCTAATCTATGCATTTGTATTATTTATCTCTAACTTCTGTAGAATGCTGTTTGGTCTTCATTTTCCTTCAGATTCACAGCCTGACCAATGATCCTTCAACAGGGTTTTTTCATCCAGAAAATGTGACAGCAACTTTAATGGTTCACAGGTGGAGGCCAATGGTAAGGTAAGTGTGTCCATGTTAGGGCAATTTCTTTCATCGGGTGTAAACTGGGAGCTTCTACAACACAGGGGTTGAATACTTATGCAAGCAAGATATTTCAGTTTTTTATTTTTTCTTAAAAATATTTCCCAACATAAAACCAATGTCACCTTACAATAATTGATTTTGAGTTTCAGTGTTTTAAAATAAAATATCAAACAGAACGAAATTTCAATGTACCATTTGCAATTCAGTAATATGAGAGAATTGGTCAGGGGTCTGAATACTTTTGCACTATATATATATATATATATATATATATATATATATATATATATATATATAATCCACGTGATTTCCACAACACGGTGGTTTAATCATATTAATTAAATATATTATTTTTTAAAAATATTATAAAGATAAAGTAGTATACAGTTTGAACACATTAGAAGCTGTTCAAGGACGCACATTTTAATGACTAGTCTATATGAAAACATTCTTGTGAAAAAAAACAACGATAAAAAAACCATTATTTGATTTTCCTGTCTTTTTTTTAAACAAAGACAATAACATTTGCAGACAGCATGTTAGTGTTCTGGTCAGCCAAAAGTACTGAATAACTGTTTGCACTGGATCCGTTTTTGTTTTCAGCTCATTGAAAGATGACATTCTACAATGACATTTATCCACCCACCCTCAACAAAGGACGCCCCTTCCTCATCTTCAACCTCAGCCAGCTCATAGTCATTCTGGTGTTTTAGTTCTGCTTTCAGTTTCCTTGTTATACTAACAGTCATTTCTAATAAGAAAATACTGTTTCCAGCTAAACCAACACATGCACCAAAATGTGATTGTAACATAGATTATTTTGCTCCAGTTTCGAGACTGCAAATGCATGTAATGAACTTTTCTTCCACTAGGCGTCGCTTAAAAACATAAGAATCCACTGTTATTTAATATTAATAACCCATTTTTCCATACACTACACACTTAAACTAGATAATATAATCCTATCTTAAAAGAAACTTTCTTTGTAATACATATCACATACCAACGATGCTAACAAATATAAAACGCTTTTTATTTTACTATTTTATAAAATGCCGCTTTAACCACTCAGGACTGTGTTTCTTTCCTCCACCCCTCAAAAGAGTTTATAAACTGATCATCAATGATCAAGAACAGCCAAGCAGTGAAGCAGCATTCAAGACCTCGCTTATGCCGCTCACAGAAGAAAACACTGTAAATCCTCATCATGGTTACATAATGAACAGACACTTTAGAAACGTAATTCACTAGATTTATATAAAAAGTTTATTAACTAATCTATTACATAATCACAT
Source organism: Huso huso (assembly GCA_036884735.1). Taxonomy (NCBI): domain Eukaryota; kingdom Metazoa; phylum Chordata; class Actinopteri; order Acipenseriformes; family Acipenseridae; genus Huso; species Huso huso. The sequence goes on along the minus strand of CM072693.1, from coordinate 8,769,603 downwards.
CACCAAAACACATTTACAAAAAATAAATCTGTCATTGAATTAATTTTTCCATTTTTTTCATTGCATTGTTTCTACCCAGGTTCTTAATATCATCCATCCATATATAATATTTCACTCTACCAAAAAACAATTTTACAAAAAATCAATTTCTGTTGCTTGATTTTTGTTTTATTATACAGATTCATGTTTCTCAACAACCACAAAGCTTCTTTGGCAATTGTTGATGATCAGCCATGCCTTCTTCCAATTATCTGTTTTAAACCCCTTTGGCTCCACATAATCACATTCCATGTCAATTCATTTGTTTTGATAAATTTTTCCAGAAGCACTTTTAATTCTCCCAACATCCTTTTTAACAAACTTACAGTTACAAACGACATGTTCCAATCGATTCAGTTTCGTTACAATCAGCTCTTACACATGTATCTGTCATTGCCATTTGTCTTTTATACATAAGCTGCCCGACAAGGTAAGCGTGCATGTACAGATAGCAAGCATCCTTCTGAGTATTAGATAAACCAGGATATCCTACATTTCTCCACACAACTGTTGACATCGCTGCATACTGAAAATTAAATTTGATTAATTTATCATTTGCCAGTTTCTTTTTCTGCAAATCTTTTAAGTTTCACTTTGCTTTTGGACAGTCCATCAGATCATGTTCTAAATAAACTTTGAAACCTTCTTGTAAAAAAGGCATCATCCAACTATAGGGTACCACAAATTTTATATGAATTAATTCCATCCTTCTTAAAAAAAATGTCCAAAAAAAACCTGGCAAAAAGAAACTACATTTCTTATTCATCTGAAGAATTGTGTTAATTAGAAAACAGACAAAATTTGCATACAATAAAAATGACATTAGGAAAACCTTCTCTCTCCATTTTTCTTTTCCAACATTACAGTTTCCTTTTCACCTTTTCCATTCTCCCTCCTAAAAGAAAAATAAACTCCTCTATTAATCGATTTGGTAAGATGCTCTATCCGGAGGAAAAACCTTTGCTACATATAAGAGCATTGACATAAACTTACCACTTTAATTATTAAAAATTTTACTTTCCATTGACAACTTTCTGGGATTCCAGAAAGTGATTTTTCTTTCTCTCACTTTATCCATCACCTCCACCCAATTCCGTACCCCACTCACATTTTTATCAAAAAATCATGCCTAAAACTGTAATCATTCTTCAATTTAACATTTTCTTAATTTCATCTCTCCTCCCACTCCTTATACAAAAAGCCCTACTTTTCTCCATATTATTTTCTAACCAGAAGCTTTCCATATAAAACCATAATTTTCAAACCGCCCTGAATAAAAGTAGGAAGCTCTTTACACATCAACATCACATCATCCATGTATGCTAAGGCTTTAACCTCCTGATGATCAGAGCCAGGGAATTACCACCCCTCAATCTGTGTATTCTTTCTAAGTGTGAAAAGTGCAGGGTTCTATAAAATAAATATATAACAGGGGTGACAAGCGACACCCTTGTCTCACCCTGACTTCACCTCAAAACCAGCAGACATAAATCCATTAACAATATTTTACTACTGATGCTCTATACAGCATTCTTCACCCATCTAATGTAAATCTTTGATCCAAACCCATGTACTCAAAACTTTAAACATAAAACAATGATCGACCCTCATCACAGGCCTTTTCTTGGTCAAGATTAATTAAACAGCAAATGTGAATCTCTTCTCCTTGCATAGATACATGCATCTCTAATCAATACTAAATTCTCAGCAATAAGCTCTTCCTGGAACACCACATACTTGGTCAGGATCAATTAATTTTGCCATTATATTTTGAAACCTAAAACATTATTATCTTGGACAAGATCTTATAGTCACAATTGAGGAGACTAATAGGCCTCCAGTTTTTTTTCAGCTCTTTTCCTTTTTATTTTTAAATAGAGAGTTATCAGCTTCCCTCATAGAATCGCCTATTAGTCCACTGCTCAAACATTCATTGAAAACTTCTAATAAATCTTCTTTAATCAATTCCCAAAAGGTGCAATAAAATCTTATGGGTAACCCATCTGATCCATGAGTCTTACCTGTTTTAAAAAGAAAAAACATGAAGCTTCTTTTAATTCATCCAAATTTATATTCCTCAACAAATCATTATTCTCTTCAATGTTACCTTGGTTTATAGATCTTTAAGAAACAAATTGTATTACAGGATCTGTTTTCTCTTTTCATAAAGAGATTTATAAACTTCCTCCACAATTTTTTAACATTTCATCTTTTCCTTTCAGAACTCCCCATTCTCAATTCTCAAGCCCTGTAGACAACTCTTCTTCCTAAACATTATTTTTAAAGAAAACTACTACAAGTCTCGTTTTTTTCCATGTTCTTGGACTCTAGATCTAAACATAACCTTTTTTTCCATTTCTAAAACAGTTTTCTCCTAATATCTCTTATTTCCTGAAATCAAACCCCTGGACTCTGCAACCCAAAACAAGTTTTGTAATCTTTTTGTAATTTTAACATATTTATTTTTTTCCTTCTCTGCCCTCCTCCTTCCTAGTGATATAAAATAGCCTTTTGTCCTACTCTTCATCATTTCCACCATTCACACACCCAATCAAACACACTTTCTAACACTTTCCACTCTGTATAATTTTTAAAAGCCTTAACCAAACCGATTCTGTAACAATGCACAATTAAATTTCCTGAACCTCTTCCATATTCAAAATTGTTAACCAGTTTAACAGATACCCCAAACTCTTGTGGTCTGAAAAAAAAAACAGTTTCCAATTTAAAATTTTTCACATTTAAAAAGTATGATACTTAAACAAAAATCTATTCTGAAAAGGAGGACTGTGCTTTATTGAACCATGTAAAAAACCAGGGTCTAATGGGCAAAAGCATTTGCTGCATCCTTCAAGTGAGCATCTTTCACTATTATTTTTAATAATTTCCTTGATTCATCTAATTTCCGCTTTATTTTTATCAGCAGATTAACAATCCACAATTAAAAATATCCTGCCACTATTAGAGTTTTGTTGCTCACTAAAACAATCTTAAGTGTTCAAAAAATATGTTCCCTCTGCACACGCTTGAGCCCCATAAATATTCACTAAACGAATTTCTGTTTTATGATACTTTATATCAACTGCTAACAAACGCCCTGGAATTATACTGTTTGATTTAACTTCACTGGCGAGGGTTTTTTGTAAACAGAACTCCTCTAACCCCAGCCTTTTCAGCGATTTGATCCTCTACTACAGAGATATCCCAAATATCTCCACATTCCTTTAAATTTTACAATCATTTGAAAAGGAAATACTTCCGCACCCTTTTGTAAAATATAATATCAAATAATAATATCATATGTAATCCAAAACACTCTTTCTCTTTATCAGCCCTTTAATACCTTTTAACATTTCATAGAACATAAATTCAATATCATCATTGTATAAATAGTTAGGAATGACAGAAAAAACCCAAAACTTAATCCATTTGTTTGTCCCTTTTCCCTTTCTTTTTCTCTCCCACACATGCCACTGACTGATAATCTCCCTTATGTTCTCACATTATCCCTTGTCTCTTGATTGCATTGTTATCAGCCCTTTAATAGATTCCTTTGTCTTCAGTTTGTTTCAGCCATCCTATTCTCTTTGTCTCTTGTTCCTTTGTCTCTAGTTCTGTAGCAGCCATCCTTGTCTCTTGTCTTCTTTGGTTTTGTGGGTAAGCATCTCTTGTCTCTTGCTGTCTTGTTTGTGGCAGCCATC
>CM072693.1:8731384-8765363 GCA_036884735.1 Huso huso | reverse complement strand
GGAAACGCCTTTTATCCAAGGCGACTTATTAGAGATTCAGGGGGTGTGTGTGAACTATGCATCAGCTGCAGAAGCTCCGCCTGCCAACCGCCTCACCCCGCGAACGGAGTTGCCGCAGAGCAGCTATTCGCCAGTGACTTACTCAGGGTCACACAATGAGTCGGTGGCTGAGGTGGATTTTGAACCGGGACCTCCTGGTTACAAGCCCATTTATTTAACCATTGGACCACATACAGCCTCCTATTATTATTATTATTATTATTATTATTATTATTATTATTATTATTATTATTATTATTATTATTATTATTATTATTATTATTATTATTAATCATCATAATAATAATACACACACACACACACTCACTCACGCACGCGTTGGCAGCACGAGAGTGAAGGGGAGAGAGAGCGAGAGGACGAGCAGAGCTTAGGGTGCAACACGAGCCGCCATACGGTGTGTAGCATTTCAATTTTTATTGTTGTCAAGTAATTTTCATCAAGTCCCAAGTCAAGTCTCAAGTCAATTCCTTCAAGTCTCAAGTCTCAAGTTAATTCCTTCAAGTCTCAAGTCAATTCGTTCACATCTCAAGTCTGAAGTCAATTCGTTCACATCTCAAGTCTCAAGTCAATTGTTCAAGTCTGTCGAGTCCGAGTCCCCGACCGGGAGTCAACAGCTCTGCCTAAAGGGAACTCGCAGTAGAATTGATGTTGTTCAGCACAAGAAAGAATATCAAGGCGACGGAACAAGTTGCCAACAAAGCGGCACTATACTAAACTTTACCGATGCAAGTTAGGAATAGACACCATTCATTTATTCATGCTTTTACATATCAACTAATTGCATTCCGCATTACAGAACATACATGATTATCGTGAACATTTGAAAAAAATCAAACAATCAAAAAATTCCACTGACTCACACTGCTTTCATTTTTTTACCATTTACTTCTTAGCCCTTAGCTTGCGTCTCAATGCGTGATGACGTTTGTTTTGTTGACTCAGTTGCCATGGGAACGTTTAAACCCGCGACAAACTTTTACTCAAATGCACAGCTGTACAGAACACACCCTTCAGGCATGTGCTGTCTATTCACGGAACAGACTACTGAACCAGTTAGTTCAGATGAGCACTGGATACACAAGAAACAATTTGACAATTTCATAAATAAACCTGTTTGTGTTCAACCCTATGAGAGGTGGAATGTAACAAAAATGTTAACTGCAAAAAGGCGGAGCGTCAAACATCAACGACAAAGTTCAACATTTGAATTGAAATAACAGCTGTCAAATAGACAAAGCTCAACACTCGAAGATAATATGCCAAATTGAAAATGCTCAACACTACTTGAATTTAATTATACATACAAAATAATGAATGTACTTTAAGCTCAATAATTGAAATGGGAACTTCAAATCTAAATAAATTGATTACATTCAAATTTCCAACACGCCATCCGATTTGTGTTTAGTGTGTTCTAAATCAATACTGCGCGTTGTATTTCAGGTTAAGGTTGTGCTTTTCCATTTGCCACTTGGTCATTCTATTCCCGGGACTGCCCCTGTCATGGCAAATCTGACATGCTAAAGAGATGCTTTTGCACTGTTTCTTAAATCAAGTGGCCTCAAATAAATTGTCTAATCTTTAATATCTGCTTAGCCTACCTATCAGTCTGGGGAAATTGAAAAATGGGTAATTGACTTGTGGATGTTAACATCAGAACTCGAGCTGTCATTATCGTCCCTCAAACTGGCGCAGGCAACACACCTGCCTGGATTCCTGCATGATATAAATGTGTTTCTTCATTTGCGCGGCCTGCTTTTTTATTATTCATTGGGGTTTGTTTACTACATGCCTCCATAGCTGAGCCTTTAATCAGACAGTCCTTGTCGGTGACAGTCCAGTTTGTTCCGCACGCATTTTCTGCCAAACTTAAATTCAAAGTACAATCTTCTAAATGGGTTATTATTATTATTATTATTATTATTATTATTATTATTATTATTATTATTTATTTATTTTAATTAACGTACTGATTGAAAATTAGAGGACTAATATGAAAGAGGTGCGCGCATCAATTGCATAATCAGCTCCCATTAGCACCTGAACCTTTTATAAACCCATTGTGCACTAAGGAACACCAAACTCAGCTACTGACGGGTTTGTTTTATTATTGTTTCTTTATAACGGAGAAAGAAGTTCACGGGGGGGGGCTGCCTTGGATTTAATGATGTGTTGTCTTAGACGGGGTAATTGTTGATCTTTTTTCTCTAATTTTTTTTAGAAACGTTCATTTTATTGTGTGTTTCTCACTTGCGTCTTTTTTTTCCAATGCAGAAATAACATTGTTGTTAGCAGTGTTAGTCACTGAAGTTTGGACGCAGAACCCCCTTTAGGGTATGATAACCATTTTCAGCATATCTGTTCTTTTAGCTTGCTGTTTATTTGCCGGTTGTGTGTTTTTTTTTATCGTTGTCTTCGCAGGCTCGGTGAGGACAGAATGTCAAGGGAGTGTTATGATGATGATGTTGATAAGTCTTTTGTTGGAAAGTATTTTCGCATCAATGTGATTGGTGAGTGATCAATTTTCTTGACTGGAAAGCTTTATGGTACAAAGCCTGTTGGCTCGTAATGTAATAACCTGAATTAAGTACCTCCTGCGCTGTATGGCATCAACCAGGCTTCTGTTTTTTTTTCAAATAGGTATGAAACTCTTGCGTTAGCTTCAAAGCATGTTGCTGATCACACTAAATAATAGACCTGTGCTGCTACAACCTTAGTAGATTTGTTGACTGCAAGTGCAGAAATATAAATTTATTTACTCTAAACCTACTGATCCTGAATAATGGTAATGTGATAATTCTAAAATATAATTTTAAAAAATTGCGAAATGTAGATGGGACGGGGTGGTGGGGGTGTTCACTTTGTTATCTCTACATTGCTTGATCACTGTGTACAGTTTCTTAAAAAAGGCCAACCGAATTTCTTTCCATAGACAATAAGGGGCACTTGTGTCCTCTCCAAGACTGGCTGCACAGTGTGGATATAGCTTAACTGTTGACTTCTTGGGAAATGCCAAGTTCTTTTGCTTCTGTGTTGAGCTGCTTTGCTCAGAACACTGAGTCTTCATTTTATTTCTTGTAAACTTGTTTCTAATGGTGACATGCTGGGACTAACTTTAGCCTTTGTTTCCAGAATGATGAGACCTACAAGCTGACAGTACAAATCAGTGTCTTCTCAAACAGTGCTATGACTTCAGCTTCCTCCTATGTTCAGCATGACATGCCGCTATTCTCCATGGGTGGAGAGGGAGATTCTGTGTGAAAGAAACCACATGGAGGTAAGGGCTGTCAGGATGTGATAATGCTGTTCAGTATAACTTGTTGGGTTGTGTGGGTATTTTAATTGTAATTACAGAAGTGCTTCACTCATGACTAATTTCAATATTCTTTAGGTTTCTGTGAGAAGAGGTGTGCCACTTATTGAGCCAAACTTTGTTCAAGATGATCCTGATTGGTCCCTTGCATACCCTGAGGTAGAATCATGTGACTTTGCATTTGCTTCATTCACATCCCCTTGGTCTTGCCTAAATTGATGTCTAATCTACTGTCTCATCTAGTTGAAGCAAAATCTAACGGCCCCCTTAACTTTAACCTGTCTCCCAAGAGGGTGGTCATATTGGAATTGTGTAACATTTAAGGCATTGGCTTTGTATACATATATTCTGTGATTTGTTTTGCAAACATGATTGTGGTGAAGTTAACACTTTCTTTGTCAGTGTGTAAGTTTTGTATTTCAACCACTGAGGTAGTGGTTTTCATATGCAGGGTTATAAACCCTTCATGATAAATGTGTCCTGATAAACCTTTTTGAAGTTGCTGTATAGGAGCAATTTCAAGTATTGTCCTAAAGTTTGGTACACTGGTATATTAAGGTCCAGTACAAATGAATGGCTACAAACTCTGCCTGTATCCAATCCAGACCACATGCTTTCACGAGGCTCTTTCGCACGCAGTTGTATTTGAGGATTTACCTGTTCCATTAGACGCTTGGTGATCATATAACTGTTTCCAGTGATACATTGTTAAAATTTCACCCTTCAGTTTTAGTTCATGTTTTATTAAACAAGCCATCTGCTGTGACAAATCTTTTAGACTGGGGATGCTTTGTGTTCAAACTCCTATTCTAATGAGGTTTTCTTGCTAGGCAACTGCTGCTGACAACAGCATCTGGAAAATTGTGTTCCATCTCCCAGCAAATAGAAAGACAACTATGACTGTTGCTCAGGCCATGACAAATGGCTATGGCATAAACACTACACCAACCGAATTCTGGTTAGAGCTGCATACAACTCCACAGAGTCCAGCCCTCAGGTGGTAAGTAGTCTAGGCTTCATTGTTCTCTAGTACAGTATATCCAGACTATGAAGGCAGACAAGTCTTGCTTTTGTTTTAGTAAAATCCCCCCCTCTAACAGATCCAAACTGTACCAATGGCTGTGTTAAGGTCAACCACCTTTTATAAGCAAAGATGGATGGTCATGATGGTGGACACTGCAGTTACATGTCCTACTGGTGAGTAAGCTATGGAGGGTAACGTGCTCAAGAACTGTTTCTACGCTTAAGTATGTTTTTATACCAAGTCATGGTGTTCCTTTTCTTTCGTCAGATGGAACAGCCTTCACAGAACAGATGATTACATGGAATGTTCCCCGTGTTCTACCTTCTTGTTCCAACACCACAAATTACTACCCTTGATGTTCAAATGGGAGTTGATGGTCGCAAGCTTGACCCTGCAAAACCATTCATATAGAGATTATAAACTGATGCTCGGTCCCCAGCTAATCACTGTAAAAAAATTCCTGTGGGAGCTGATGGTGATATTACAAGGTATGTAGAAGTTCAACATCTTCTAAATCCTTATTTTAAAGCTTGCTTCCTAAGATGCTTCTGTGCTTTCAGAGCCATGTATTGGACAACACCTATGTGATCTTTACTCTATTGAACCAATGCTGGAGCATACCTGGCAAGATGGGCCTGAGAAGACCAAGTACACAGTACTTCATCCAATAACCACCTTTCATGCCTCGGCCACCAGTTGTCACAAACAGTATGTAGAACTTGTCCACATGCAGTAAATCAAAGGATTTGTTGCAGTGCTCCTCTTCATATCCTTCATTTAACTGGCTTTAGGAACAGTGTCTGAAATTAAAGCATGCAGAGTGTTCCAATGTGACCCTGGGGACATTCTCCTGATGGAGCTGGTCAAAATTATAGTTGGACCAGAGACGTTAACTGTGCAGAAGCCAACCTAAAAGGTTATAATGTCCAGGAGCATGTCTTCCCAATGGATCCAAGACCTACACCCTCCAGGTGCCATTTGAGGACCCCAAATGTGAAGCAAAAGGTAACATCCCACCTGTTCAACCATCCAATTGCCCTTTGAAAACACTTGCTTCCTGTGGATGTGTTGTTTGCTGTCTGACTTTGGGTTTAATCCTACAAACCCTTGCTTTTCTTTCAGGTAACTCCTCCAGACACCAGAACCTACATTCTGCCCCTGACCTACTTGCTGAATATAGCCAGAGAATACACCCTTTACTCATCCCTGCTGTAGTTGAAGCCATTCTCAAAGACATCAGTAAGTGCCTGACTGTTTGTGGTCTACAACTCACCCTTTTCTGACAATCCAGTCCATTGCCCTGACAACTGCTCTTCCTCTTGCAGTTCTACCTACAGTAACTGGCTACTGTGATGGTGCTGCATTCTATACCATGGTAACATATGGCAACATGGGTCCCAACTGGTTCCTTTTTAGGCTCAAGAGAACTTGGTGGAAGTCTGCTTGCCCCTGTACAAGTATAATGCCAACGCTACCAATTTCTGGATGACTGTGCCATACAATTCAGTTGATGCCACATATGAAGTAAGTGATGGAACTTTATGTGTTTTTAGTTGTCTTGGGTTCAACACATTACTAACCTGATGTATTGTCTCTGTAGGTGATCAGTTCTTCGGGCATCGAAGCAGGTTTGACTTGACCTTGAAGGATGTTGGCACCATGGTTGTGGTGGCTGACTTTTCTCTGTCCTGCAGTTTCCTACAAAGATGATTGGTAACCTCCGCAGACCAAGCATTCTTTATGATAGCTGTTTTGAGATTGGCCAAAGGTTGCATGGAGTGGTATTGAAGCTTATAATCTGTTTCCCTTAACCTGGATCCAAATGTTGTGTTTTCAGATTGCTTCACCAATGGAACTATGGCAGCTCTTGCTGTGAAAGTGGAATCTGTCCCCAGCTTTGTCTCCAAGTCAACTAACTCTAAGGGGATCCGAAGTTGTCGGCCCTTCAGTCTGATGCTATCAATGCGGTTTTCTACTTCACGTCAACTCCTGTGGAACAACTAGAAGGGTTAGAATTGACATTTTTTAAAATCATATTTTGAGGAGGTTCAACATATTGACAAGTTGGCCACAACACCCTGGATCAATTCATGGAGCCATGGTGACGGTGTTTCTATCAGCTGAATTACTTGCATGAATTGTGTACATATGAAGGATGCCACCTTTGTATTGAACTGCTTGTCCAGTTGACAAAAGGTGCTACATTACATGACTTGGTTATGGCATTGCATGCTGCCTATAGACCTTTTGGGTCAATGGCAGTGAACTGGAAGGAGCGTACTAACTGGGAAGATCCCATGGTTAGCAATGAGGATGGGACTAAACTAGTACACAAGTTAATACCAATTGCAGCTCAAGAGTCGCCAGCTGTGTATTTGCAACAAATCCAAAATAACTGCTGTTGCCCTAGAGGTTACAAAACAATACCATATTATTCTAGCAGTTTCTGTAGACAGACTTGTGGTATCATACTAACTGTAACAAACATGAGGTCCCAAAAAGTGTTCAATTATGAAATTGCAATATTCATAATCAACGCTTTTTATTTTTAAATTGTGAAATTGGTACAAAGTTAGTACACTGGGGATGATCCTGAGTACCATATTAGCTAGTCTGGGCAACCTTGGTATGCAGCTCCATACTAAATCTACAAGTTCATTGCAACCTGAGCCTTTGTGATTTCTCTTCCAGTTTGACAACAACCTCCTGACTTATGAGAATGAAGTGCTGTTCACATCTTACCGGTAAGGATTGCAATCAAATTGAGTATCCTTGTGGTTGAGCCTGAAACTCTCCTCTAACCCCATCTCTCTTTCCAGGTTGAGAGTTGCCTGTCACTATCTGGTCAATGACACCAAGGTAGTACAGTTCTTGTACCAGAATAATCCTGCACCTGTAGTCCAGCCTGGCTTGGGGACCTTGCAGTCATCTTGCAGCTTGCATTGGGTATGACTTTGCAATTGAAATAATATAGATGCTCTAGTAGTGTGTTTCCACCTATAAAATTCTCCCTTGCATCTCTGCAGATTCAACCCACAATGACTTCTATGGCGCCGGGATTACCCTGTTGTAAAGTACTTGCGAAGACCCTTGTATTTTGAGGTAGAGCTCCTGTACAGCAGGGATCCACAGGCTGAATTGTTTTTGAGAACTGCTGGGCAACCTATTCTGCTGACAGGAAATAGCTCTCCAAAGTGGGATGTTGTTGTGGACAGGTAAGATGCTGGAATATGATTACTGCTACAAAACCTAGGCATTGGAGTTGTGGCTGATGTGCTCTGACCTACTTTCTTTCTAGTTGTGAGAACTCTGCAGATGAGTACTTGACCATCTTTCACCCAGTCTCCAGCAATGCAAGAGTGCTGTTCCTTTCCATCTGAAGAGGTTTGAAGTGAAAATGTTTTTCACAAGCGGCCGGGATGCACTGAAAGGACAGGTAAGTGGAGTGTTGGGATGGGGATCTTTGTACCACAATGCATGGTTTGGATTGCTTTGCAAGCAGCAAATAGTCGCTGTTCTCAAACCTTTAGTGAGTTGGAATGAAAACATGTAACTGCACTTTTGCAAGAAACACTTATGATGCAATATATGTGTTTTTTCAATTCAGTAATCCTCATTGGATGATGGTACTGCCTGATCTATTGATGCTAGTTTTGCTTGACAAGGTGTGCTGTTTTTCAGATTTACTTCCACTGCGTGTTGTGATATGTGATTCAAACCCGCCATCAGACAGCCTCTGTAGCAGACGGCAGATTCCAGGAAACAGAGGCTTGGTAAGAGCTCTGTTTGAGGGGGAGGGACATTTTGCATGCATTTTTGTCCATTTGTTTTGATGGACTCCTAATTCCTCCTGTAGGTCGCAGAGTGCTGAAGGGATGGATGGTGGTGCAGTAAAGGCGTTTTTGTGTCTTCTGGCCCAATTGAGCTGAAGAGAGATGGATCCCTTCACTTTATGCCTAGAAGTGGTAATATGCATGATGTGAACACAATTGCAGTTCAAGTAAATTTACATAACTATTCCCTTTTTTATTCCTCTAACTATTTCTTTTTCTCTCTTGCAGCCCAATTCAATGTGTGGTCCCTTCTGGGAGCTGCAATGGGTGTGTGTTCAGTGGTTATCTTTGTAGCTGGAGTTGTATCTTTCTGAAACTGCTAAAAAGTGTGTATTGATAAACAAATATCTTACTTGTAAAAGCTTATTTTTTTGTGCTTGACTAATTCTACACTTGGTATATGTCAGAATGGCCACATGTCAATGGATTTTTCTCCTCCTTGCTGTATTTAATGCTTTGGATTTGTCCCTGATCAGGCTATTCAATATGGTGTGTTACTCAAGGACCCTTCACTAATTCACTGTGTGAACCTGGGGCAAAGACTTTTCCTCCATTAAGCTGTAACCCTATTTTTATATTGAACAGTAACAGGGCAATTACTATACCTTCAGTTATTTAGCATGATAAAATTTAAGGAAGAAACCCCCCTTCCCCTTCTATTTGTCCCTTTTATTAATTATGTATTGGGTAACAACCATATATAAATTCTATTTCAGTATACAATTTATGTATTGTCATGAACCAGGCTTCAACAGGAAACAAACTAGAGCCCTGCTTCACTGATTTAAGAATATATGTTTAACTGTTAATTATTTTGAAGCCCTCGTGTGTAGAAATAGTAATGGAGGAGGGGGGCTTCATTTGTAAAAAAACAAAAGCTGGTGTAAAGTTAAAAGCTGTCCACCAAAGCCAGGCTTGTCCACTTTCCCTTATGTTGGGCCCCCTTCCCTGACAGATTCTCTTGTCTCTTTAAATTTACATTGTGGTGGTTTCATAAATGATTTTCCCACTTGTTAGTTTTTGTAGGCTAGGTATCCTCTACATTACGACTCATCATTCAGTCACTGTGCTTCACATCACTTCCAGCTCTTAACTTCTAGAATAATTCCAGGTGTGTAAACTTCCAATCTTCAGAAATACAGTAAGCTTTTATTAACTTATATCCAATAATAAAACTAGTGGAAAATCCTTCCAATACAGCAATATGTGCCATACCAGGAACCTTTTCAAAAGTAGAAAAATTGTCTTCAGTTGAACTGTATTTGTTGCTGCCTCCCTCCTCACTGTGTCATCTGGTGTTCTTTATTGTTTACTTTCCACACTGAATTCTATAATTCATTAGCTATAAAAAAACTACCACTTGAGGGTGCAGTGCATAGAAAAGGAGCACATACCAATCCATAAACCATAATAATTATACATACCCAACAAACTAAAATAAGAATACATTCCTGCGTGACGAGATAAAGCGATCCCTGCTAAGCCATCCTCCCAGCCGCCAAGGCTGTGACAGCCAGAGGCCCCAACAGAGATGGTGTGACGTGGCAGTTCTACCTTTGGGGCGGAAGTCCCAAAGGACGGTCACCATCTTGTTGAGGGCAACAACACGGAATGTCCTGCAAAGTCCCAGAATTGGGAGGAGATTAAATGCCAATTGCTGATTGGTGTTCCGCTGATTAGATGCCTTGCTGCACATAAAGGGGGCAATGTTGTAGCAGTCGAGGGTGGTATCTGAAAGCACAAAGGAGTGTGTGGGAGAGGTACTGAGGATAAACCAAACAAATGCTCACTGTGATTTTTTTTGACAGACATAAACAAACTAATTCAAAAGAGAGACAGCCAACCAGGAGGGTGGACACCCAGAGTCTGGATAATTTTACTTTGTTTGTTTGTTTTGTCTCCACATTTCAGTTAGCGTTTCTCTTTTGTTTGGACATTTTCTTTTTGTTTGTTGTCCTGATTACTACTGTTTGCAGACACTAATAAAGGAAAAAAAACAACTTGTGTCATATCATACCATTGTCTGGACTTGATTATTTTTACACCTCCACCCAACTCAGCTATCTGTGACAATTTTTTTTTAATAATCAAAATTCCAGTTCAGCTCCTACATATGTTTTGCAAAAAGCAATTATTTTTGCTAACATTTCATGTTCTAAAATCACTATTTCCAGCAGTGCAGTTCCTTCCTGTCTGTATTGGTCATACTTAGGGTCCATGGGAAGCCTGTGGCAGGCATGCATTCTGGTTACCATGTGACTCCTTGTTTATTGGGACAATTCAGGCTTTTCCAATTGCAATGCATTGTGGTACATTCTATTAACCTCTTGGGCACTGTTCACAGTAGGACTACACTCCCACAATGTATTGGGGTGTGAGTTCAAGAGCCTAAACCATCCCAGTGTGTTCTAGTGTGCATGAAGTCATATGGCAACCCTTCTGCCCGTGAAGGCCTGTTTCAGAGTCCCGTCCCATGCAGTCTCCCCTTACTTTGAAAGCTCAGTGCTGACAGGTATGCATATTATAAAAAACACACATGCAAAGAACAGAATTCTAGAAACAAACTTTATTATACAGTTCTGGTACATATACATGCAAAATATAAAAACATTAATATTCTTTACATTTTTGCTTAGTGTAGTTTGTATTATCTCCAAGTAGATAAAAAAAAATCGAATACAGTGGCTAATGCAGCCTCCAGCTGTTCAGCCACAAACAGTATAAAACTGCAAACAAACTACAATTCCCAGAACTTGCCAGTTTCTGTAGTCCCAGGTGTGATGCCATAGGTCTGCCTGCCTCTGAGTTGTGATTAAACAGGCATAATCACTTATTAGATTCCTTCTTGCTTTGACATGCTACTTTCAATATGCAAGTTTGGGGTGAAATTATCAACACTCCTTATATATAATCTTGTTCTAGCATCACAAAAAAGTGCTACTTAACAACATGTTGTTCTCTCTATGTTTGAGTGTGTGAGTTATTGAACTGAATTCACTATACACTGGAAACCCCGTGTAGTACGGGGGTGTAATGTGTTTATATTATAAAGAGGACGAGAGATTGATGCAAGACTCGATCAGACACAGGCACATTCATATTATTAAACTTGCTGTCAGACTCTCCGCGCCGGGCTCCTTGAGTGTTCTTTTGAAACAGACTGAGTTCGTATTTATATTCATGCTGGGTTAATCAGAGATGACTATATTTGGCCCGCCTGTAGTACTACCGGAGATTTTAATTGCACAGTTTGTACCGCTTGTGCAGCGCCGTCCCGTTTGTAACACGGTACGTGAACTGCATTCTGCTAAACAAAAACATCACAACAGCAGCAGCAGCTCCATCTACTGGACAAAACCCAGACATGCACGTTGAAACAATGATCCAGTTCAATATCTACAAAGACTAACAAAAGCTATTAGCTTAAGCCCCAAAAAAGAAAATATTATACAAAACGGTTTAAAATCAAATGTTTAATTGTTAATAAAACCATTTTAGATACTGGGGAACTTCTCTCAGTGGAAGGTGACACAAATACAAATTATTAAAATAAGGTTTAAAGTCTTTTATTTACCAACAACACCACACTCATAGCCCCTATTTAATAAGATATTAATATTAATTAGGTTCTGTGTGTTATCATGAGATATATCACCACTTCCTGGGCGGTTGAAGAACTCGACTTCGCCTAGTGCCTCCCAACGCACAAGGCGTGGTGATATTACCTCATGATAACACACACCCTGTCGTATTACTGCTTCATTAATGTAGTCATTAGGTTTATATGTCACATTTTGTTGTCACTGTATTGATTTAGATATTCGGGCTGGATACCTCGAAGCCAGCGGAACTCCAGCGCTTTCTGACAACCACTGATAACCACTCCTGTGATGATCGGTGCTGCCATGACAACCCATGACATCACCCGCACAAGTTACAACACGTCGAGTCATTTTTGTAGCACAGTATTAACGTGTTATTGTTTTCACAAAATAACATCAATAAGATTATCAGATCACCTGCTAGTGTGTACTAAAAAACAAAACCTCAAATATCACTGAATTGATACAGAGACAAGCCGTGGCACCAGCAAGGGGGTTACAATGAAATTAATAAATAAATTACGACATGAAACAAAAATACATGTGGGTATATTTTAACTAAAAAATCCATGCATCCATAATTCTGATTATAATCTCACAGCTCATTCTTTACAAATGATCAATTTCTATATTTCTCGGAGTGCTAGTGGTGTTATAGTTTAACATATTAATAGATTTTAGAAACCATCTATGCTAGTGTGCCCCTCAAACAGTTTTAAATATAATTTAGATTTATATGGCAGGTAGTATATAAATCAATTTCTATTTGCTATTTAGTTAATTTATTTATTTTTGAATTTGCAAATGGCAGACTACTTACATGGGAATAAATATAAATGGCTTGAAGTTTTCTTGCATTGGTTTGAATACATGTAGTTGTGATTACAGACTTTCCTGCCCAGTGTTGCTTTCTTCTGAGCAGGTTGGGCTCTGTGGCACAATTGGTTAGCGCGTTCGGCTGTTAACCGAAAGGTTGGTGGTTCAAGCCCACCCAGGGACGATGCTTTTTGCATTTCTTAATCACATTAGAAAATAGCACTGTAATACGTTGTTATTTCCTCCAATTACACTGAAGAAAAAATGTGTTCTTTTTTTTAGTTCAAATTAATACAACACAAAAATATTCTTGCTGTTTGCCGAAACCCGGGATCAAACCAGGGACCTTTAGATCTTCAGTTTAATGCTCTCCTAACTGGAGCTATTTCGGCTTGACAAACCTTTTTTTTAGAACAGTTGTAATATAATTAAGTACATTTCTAAACAATCCGCTTAGTAACATAATATCAAAGTTTATAATTTATTTCAGCTCTTATGAGACAAGTATCCTGCACATTATATCATCCTTGATTACTTATATGTAATATTAATTAATTGCCTTCAGTTAATATTTTAGAAAACTACTTTGCTGACAGAAGAAAACAAGCTAGCAGAAGATGGTTTTGATCCATCGACCTCTGGGTTATAGGCCCAGCATGCTCCGCTGCCACTCTGCTACAGCTGAGATGATCTGTTTTCTTTTCTTCCATATATGGTATGCAAAGTATGCAACTTTTCTACCCACTTTGATCATAGGCAGTTTTCCTCCAGTTTTCGCTGCCAATTCCAATATTCAGTCTTAAAGTATCTTAAATCATGGAGCGCTCTTTGTTTAAAATTAATTAAAGACTTATTTTGTTCGGACCAGCTGGTGTTCCACTAAACTCCACACTCTCCTCTTCCAGTCGGCCTGCAGCTTCAGGAGCATGCTTCACTCTTTTCCACCGCTTCTTATTCTACTGCCTGGTCTTCCTTTCCACATTCTGTGCCAAGAATCGATCTCTCACCTCCTATAACCTTCAGCACCTCCTTGCCTTTTATCACAGACCTCAGGCTATCGCTTTAACCTCACCCCTTCCTCCATCAGGGAATGATCTCTCAGGTATCCAGCACCAGTTCCGCCTCCCCCCTTCTACTTTAACCCAGCACTATTTCACTTCCTTGTCTGTGTTTTGTTTTTGTTCCTCCTCCCCCACCTCTGCTCTTTTCTATATCGCACTGTCCACAGGGCTCCCTCAGAGGGGGAAGTGAGTCTCACTCCCCTGGCTGTCCTGGTCGGGTCTCGCCTCAACCACTGCCGCCGGGCTGTTCCTCGCCGGGCCTGAGGGGACCCCGCACATCCTATTCTTCTGCTGCTTATGCGCTAAGCCTTCCAGGCCTCAACCTTGCTGTCCCATCTCCTCTTCCATTTCAGGTCCCCCTCATGCAGTAGGCCGTGCCTCCACCTGCCCGGTGGGCCCCGACCGAGGGGGGTTCTGTTGCCTTCTCCCAAACGGACCCAGACACTTTTCCGAAGCTCTCCGCCCGCCCAGCTGACAGCTTAGCTGCCTGAGGGGATGCTGCACTGAGTTGCTAAGGATCTGTCCTTTGTCCTGTTCGTCCCCTTCCTGTCTCTTTGCTCCATTAAACGCCCAGCAGCCAGAGGATGCTGCCTGGACCCGTGGAAAGTGTTTATATCTAATCCTTTGCTCTTTCTCAGCTTCTCGTGTCTCCCTGGGCACAAAGAATTTACATAAATCTTGTAACGAAAAATTCCCAGATATTTCTTTATGATATCTTGAGGGGGCTATAAAAAAAGAGAAAGGATCAAAACTCACCATCTTTTCATGCACATCTCTGTTCCCCGGAGAGATCTTAATAAATTCCAATTGCTCAATATGCGAGATCACTGGTTAAAAGGTAGATAAGTTTTTAGTTGTGTTATGAGATTATATATATATATATATATATATATATATAATCCATGTGATTTCCACAATGTGATGGTTTATCATATTTTGCCTAGAATAATATTAAATATAATATTTTATGAAATATTATAAAGATAAAGTAGTATACAGTTTGAACACATTAGAAGCTGTTCAAGGACGCACATTTTAATGCTAAAAACCATTATTTGATTTTCCTGTCTTTATTTTGAACAAAGACAATAACGTTTGCAGACAGCATGTTAGTGTTCTGGTCAGCGAGAAGTACTGAATAACTGTTTGCACTGTTCCGTGTTTGTTTTCAGCTCATTGAAAGATGACATTCTACAATGGCATTTATCCATTTTACCCTCAACAAAGGATGCTCTTCATCTTCAGCCTCAGCCTCAGCCAGCTCATAGTCATTCTGGTGTTTTTAGTCCTTGCTTGCAGTTTCCTTGTTATACTTGCAGTCATTTCTAATAAGAAAATACTGTTTCAACTAACATGTAAAATGTTGTAACATAATGTAACACAATTTTTGTTCCTGGGTAGTAAGTGTTATTTCCAATTGCTTATGCCTCAAAAAGTATAGAAAATGGCTATTATTCCCCACAAACGTGACCAGGACAGTGATATTTTTTGAAATTTACCTATTTCAATGAGAGAAAATGGTATTAATTGTGTCTTTTTCCTTCACATAAAGTCAGAAAAAAACAACATATGAATCCAAATTAACATGTATTTATACTAAAGTAATACAAAAATGACTCACAAAAGATTTAGAAGTGAGTAGTTTTAAGATTTACGATTATACTGTAAATCACTTTCACGAATCAGCCCCCAAATGTAGTCTCCCATCATGTTCTCGCTATACTGTCCTTGGTAGCCACCGCTCAAAGTCCAGTATATCCTGGTGGAAGCCCGCCTTTTCCCCCCGAGAGTACGCCCATGTTCTCTTGAATTTATCAAGATGAGCATCAAGGACATGGACTTTGAGGACATCCTACAGCCCATTGCAGCCATAGTTCTTCACCAGAGTCTCAACCAGCTCCACATAGTTTTCGGCCTTGTGATTGCCCCAGGAAGCCCCGAACCACTGCGACAAAGCTGTTCCAAGCCGCTTTCTCCTTACTAGTGAGCTTGGGGAATTCATTGCACTCCAGGATCTTCTTATCTGTGGTCCCAACGAAGACACTGGCTTTGACCTTTGCCTCTGACAGCTTAGGGAAGAAGTCTTGAAGGTACTTGAAGGCTGCTGACTCCTTATTCAGAGCTCTGACAAATTGTTTCATAAGGCCCAATTTGATGTGCCGTGGGTGGCATCAGCACCTTCAGGGGGGGGTCCACCAGTGGCTCCCACTCTTGACGTTGTTCCTCCCCACAGAGAACTCGGTCCCTGTGCCAGTCCCGCCTGTGGTAGTGTGCACCTTGGTGTCCCTGCTGTCCCAAAGGCAAAGATAGCAGGGAAACTTGGTAAAACCGCCTTTGAGACCCATCAGAATGCCACCATTTTGAAGTCTCCTATGACCCCAGCCGTACTTCAAGGTGTCCAGCAAGGTCTTGATGCTGTTGTAATCCTCTTTGAGGTGCACCTGAAAGGAGCCAGGGAAGAGACGGTACTTGTTACCATTATGGGGCAGCACGGCTTTGAGGCTCCTGGATGAGCTGTCAATGAAGAGGCGCCACTCATTCTGGTTACAGTGCTTATTCCGATTGCCTCGAACAGACTGGTCACATTGTGGCAGAAGCAGAGCCCATCTTGACGAGTGAAGAAGCTGGAAAAAGCAGCTGAACTAAACTGAACTGGTGGGCTTAAGGCCCCTGTATTTATACAACTATTTATATTACTGGAAAGTTCTAGAAAGTTCTAGTTACCCAAGTTTACTCAGCACTGAATCTATCTGGAATGTTCTGGAAAATAGGTAAATTTCAAAATATCACTGTCCTGGTCACAAAAGCAAAGTCTGTGGGGAATAATAGCCATTTTCTATACTTTTGAGGCATAAGCAATTAGGAAATAAACACTTACTACCCAGGAACAAAAATTGTGTTACATAGTATAATTGGCTGCACAAAAAAATAGCATGCCAGTATCAGATTGTAATTCTATATGAAAACATACCTATCATTAATTTTGCATTTAATGCAATTATTAGCAAACGGTATTTATAAATAAAATACCTTTTATGCGTTGTCGCCTGGTCGGTTAATGTAGTTAAAATTTTGATTTTTTTTTTTTTTTTTTTTTTTTAAAATCGTAAAACAAAATAGCATACACTTAATCTATTCAGTAATACAGTATTGCTTTTAAGACAACTGGATAAAACAGCACCAGACACTACAGCACAATGCATACCAATAGGGTTTTATATGGAGACGAGCCTTCAGCTCCTACCGAGAAGAAGACAAAAGAACACTTTGAGCCGAGTTCTTGCTTCAGAGTGAATCGTGGATTTCCTGAAGAAGCGGGTACAGAGACACTGGGGGGGCACAAAGTATTTACATAAATCTTGCAATTAAAATTCCCCAGATATTTCCTGCACAAACTAAGTAAATATAACATCATCCTTTATGATATCTTGGAGGGGGCTATAAAAAAAGAGAAAGGATCAAAACTCACCCTCTTTTCCTCTTTTCATGCACATCACTGCTCCCCGGAGAGATCTTAATAAATTCCAGTTGCTCAATATACCGAGATCACTGGATAAAAGGTAGGTAAGTTTTTAGTTGTGTTGTTTTGTGTGTGTATATATATATACAACGCGATGGTTTAATCATATTTTGCCTAGAATAATATTAAATATAATATTTTAAAAAATATTATAAAGATAAAGTAGTATACAGTTTAAACACATTAGAAGCTGTTCAAGGACGCACATTTTAATGACTAGTCAACCAGCTAAAAAACATTATTTGATTTTCCTGTCTTTATTTTGAACAAAGACAATAACGTTTGCAGACAGCATGTTAGTGTTCTGCTCAGCGAGAAGTTCTGAATAACTGTTTGCACTGTTCCGTGTTTGTTTTCAGCTCATTGAAAGATGATATTCTACAATGACATTTATCCATTTTACCCTCAACAAAGGACGCCCTTCATCTTCAACCTCAGCCAACTCATAGTCATACTGGTGTTTTAATCCTTGCTTGCAGTTTCCTTGTTATACTAACAGTCATTTCTAATAAGAAAATACTGTTTCCAGCTAAACCGACACATGCACCAAAATGTGAGTGTAACATAGATTATTTTGCTCCAGTTTCTGACTGCAAATGCATGTAATAAACTTCTCTTCCACTAGGCGTCACTTAAAACACAAAAATCCACTGTTATTTAATATTAATAACCCACACTTAAACTAGATAATATATCCTATCTTAATGAAACTTTCTTTTGTAATACATATCACATATCACGATGCTAACAAATCTAAAACGCTTTTTTAAATCTTTTGTTTACCATTTATAAAATGTCGTGAACCACTCAACCTGTTTTCTTCCTCCACACTCAAAAGAGCGGAACGTTCATCAATGATCAAGAACAGCTACAGTGAAGTAGCATTCAAGACCCGCTTCACGCTCAGAAGAAAACACTGTAACTCCTCATCATGGTTAGCGAGACCAGACACTTTAGAAACGCATTTCACTAGAAACAAACTATAGAAATGATCCCTGAAAGTATAGTCTTAACAAATATGTGGGTAAAAACAACTTCCCCTACTCCCGCATGACGGTGTCTGATTCGGTTTTTTCTAGAATATCACTTGTTCATAGTAATGTTAATAATTGCCAATGCGTTTCAAACACAAAATTGACATTCTGACAAGGTTCCAGTGTAGTGGTTATCACGTCTGCTTTACACGCAGAAGGCCCTGGGTTGATCCCCAGTGGAACCATGACAGTTTGTTTTTTACAATATGACCCCTGGTCAAGACAAGGTAGTTCTGGGTTTGGCCGATCATTAGATTGCGGATGTAAGGTCTCTGGTCCCATCGTAGAAGCAAGATAGTTTATTCACAAAAAATACATACACTTTTTATTTATGTTTTTTTGTTGGTAAATTAACCCAATACACTATTGCATTCTGTCACGTCATTAGATGATAAAGCCCTTTGTGCCAGTGCGCATTCAGAGGAGACGCGCTGAGAAAATCCGTCATCTGTGTCACTCACCGCCAGCTTTCCCCGTTGGTGATATATTGGTCAGCATAGCTGCTTTCCAAGTAATTGACCCGAGACGATATCCAGCCAGTACAACTGTGTTAATGCCCACGTTTCAAATAATAAACATTATAAAAGCAAATCGCATTGTTTTATGATTTCTTTACTTTTAAGCTGAGAATCAAACACACTTCCGACAACTTCATAGCCCTGCTGACTACGAACAAATATTGAGTCGGCTGTTTCCCATGACCCTGGTGATACCGAGTGTTTTCCTAGTATCAGCATCGGCATTAACATGTGTTTGGCATGCTTGGTGTGCACTCTAGCATTGCATAACAGGCATGCACTACGGCAGGACTTCGTGGCGCAACGGTAGCGCGTCTGACTCCAGATCAGAAGGTTGCGTGTTCAAATCACGTCGAGGTCAAAGCCTTCTTTGTTTCTATTCCACACTATTTAATTTTTTAATGTGTTTGCAAATACTAGTTTGGAAGAATTTAAAGTACAGCAAGTAATAATTGATACCTTTAAGCTTAACAGACATTTAAGAATTAACAACGAAGACATACAAAGGGACACGACACCACAGATTTCAAGCCCATCACCTTAACCACTTGGCCACGACTACTTGGTGCAACGTGCCAAGATCTATAAACACAGACCATATATATCACAGACCAAGAACAAATACACACACTTCGTTTTTAATAAAACTGACGAAACCACAATCCCTGGTTTAGGAGGCCAGTGCCTTATCCTTTAGGTGACTTTCATATGGATAGCAGTCAGCGTGACAATACACGACCAGAGGAATAAATGTGTTCATTTTACTATAAAGATTGTTTCAATGAAATCAACAGCTGATACCAAACTCTTGTCAGCAGTCAATACCATTTTAATTTCCATTTTAAATCGGACTAAAATAGCGTTCCTAACACAAATTGCATTTTTGTTGTAAACAGACTACTTGTTGAAGTCACTGAAAAATATTGTGTGTCCAAACATGTATTTAACTTGATTGTTTTAATATTCCAAATAACATATTACTTTGAAAAACATCGCCGCCACTGGATCGTGGTCTCAGGCTGACACGGACCATTGAGAACAGTATAAACGATCTATTACTGGAAGTAGTTTACATGAGAAATGCTCGTTAAACATGCTAGGATGATCGACTTTGGCATTCTCCAACTGCTGTTTACATTTTCTAACACGTTATGAGGACGAATACAAAGTTTGACACTTTCCTTGTAAGTAGGGGGAAGCACAAGTTATTTTCAGATGTAATGTCTTTATTTAAGCTAAAACTAGTCCTGCGTAGTGCAAATCACATTACTATATTTTTTTATTAGTCAAGGCCTATTTAAAGTGTTCTTAAATAGTTTTAACATTAGCTATGATCAATTTGAAATTTGCTTATTGATTTAAACAACTGAGCAATTGCAGGCTTGATGGTTTCTTTTTTTCTGCGTTTCTACCAGTATGAGATACGCACTCAAAATGTGTCCCCTTCCTTCAACAACCCCCGACTGAAGATTGGAGTGGTCATCACTAGCAGCGAGCAGGTGCCTGAAAACAACACTCATTGTCAGCTCGATGCTGAGAAGAAAACACTCCCACTCCTCCTGGTGGATACCGAGACCAATCCCTTCAAAACATGTTTCACGCCAGAAATGATCCTTGCAAATATAGTCTTAACTTTTATTGGCAGACCGTCACCCCCAACTGGCAAGCTCTACTTCATATGATACAATGACTGGACAACAACGAGGTGTTACATTAACAATACAAACTAACTTGAGACAGCCAAGTCGTTGAAGCATACCTTAAGTTTGTCGCGTGATACAAAAGCAAGTTTTGGCATTTTTGAATTGCCTGCCTCCTCAAACAAGCTCGAGCCACAACACACAGCGGTGCTGCATCGGCACACAGGTGGATTTTAAAGCGACTGAATCAACGAGCTGAGACTACTTTTTTGAAGAAAATGAAAACATACCTCTAGTAGAAATATTTGCTATTTCGTTCATGAATTTATTTTTTGAATTTGCAAATCGCAGACTACATTGCCAATAAAAAACTATGGGACAATCTGAATTGTTCGTATCAAGCTGCGATGTAGCCTATGAGAATCGCTGGCATAATTCAAGGGGAATTTGCTCAAATGGTAGAGCGCTCGCTTTGTATGCGTGAAGTAACGGGATCGATGCCCGCATTCTCCAAATAATTTTAATGTATCTGCGTATTTAGTCCCAACGCATTATGGAGATAAATGCAAAGTGTGACAATTCTTTGTAACAGAGACGCCCGGCCTACATGTGTATTTTAAAGCAAGGTCTCCTAATTTTGTAATATTCCCCATACTGAAAAGCTGCAGTGCGCACTAAATCGTATGTCCTCCGAGAAGCACAAAGGCAGATTTTTTATATTTTTTTTAGCAATTGAAGAGTTTGTGTTAATTGAGAATAAATATAAATGGCTTGGTTTGCTTTCATTTGTAACGTGTTTGTAATGAAATACCAGTTTTTGTGGTTTTTTACCAATCATTCTACTGTATACTAGCTACTGTTGCATGTCCATGATTTTGCTAATCAGGATTCCTAGTTTTCACCCAGGCGGCCCGGGTTCATTCTGATAACAAAGCAGAGTGTTACATTGGGAACGGGCCGTCAGTAAGTCTTTTTTTTAATTCATGTGGGAAGGTTTAAGATTGTGAAGAAGTTAAAATATGTTGCGTATTTGCGCATTGGGAACCTTGCATAATGACGTTTTTATTAATGACACTTTCTTACGGACAGTAGTCAGGGTGATGATACAAGACCAGAGCCATAAACCTGTTATTTGCTTGTCCTTTCACTATATATTCTATTGTGCTTTGTTCAGAATACGCGTGAATCCTGAAAACGTCTTGTTAATATTTAAACAAAGCCAGCAGTCACTTTATTGATCTCCTGTAGATTAACCGCTATTGGAATACAGATGATTGTGTTAAAGATGTTAATAGACTTTCAATGTACACGTTTTAGAGCTAAGCGTTTGTTGAAGCAGTTCAAGTGCTGCACTTTCAGGCAGCCAGTTCCAGTGTTTGCCTTTTGGACTTACTCTGGAAGGAATACAAAATAAATAAATAAACATTTGCTGAGAACCGCTTTGGGAGAAAACTTGTTTCGAAACGCATTTGTAAAGGCATCGGATTCTATTATGGTGTTTCCGAGCTGTTGAACGTTTCTCTTCACAGAGGTTTACTGGATTGACAAAAAGGCGATTGCCAAATAGAATGCTATCTCAAAGAACTTGTCTTGTCAAGCCGAAATAGCTCAGTTGGGAGCGCGTTAGACTAAAGGTCCTTGGTTCGTTCCCGGGTTCCGGCAAACACCAAGACTATTTTTGTTTTGATTGATTAAAACTATCAAACTGATTGTAAACATGTAACACATTAATTGCGATCGATTTGATACCAATAGGATTACACAACAGCTATTGTGTATAGACAATGTCATATACGCCAAAATGAACACAGACGGTCTTTATTAAGGGCTGACTCGTTTAGATGTTCGAGAGATCTAGGTGTACTGGACAAATATACTGGATTTTTTCCATGTCGTAATTGTGCCGAATGTGATAATGCATTTAAAACTAAGACAATGCACAAGCCATACAACGAAAAAAACAGTACAGTATCTTACAAGTGCTTGTGCTTTAACTCATGTCATTTATGTGATTTCTTGTCCTAGCCATTTGCAATATGATAGTAAAACTACTAGACAGTTACAATTGCGCATTAATGAGCGAGCATAAAAGTTCAATTAGGAGAAAATATATTCATCCACCACTAGCTAGACATTTTGTAGATGCCAAACATTCCGTTTCAGATCTTAAATTCTGTGTCATACAAAAAAATCATTTCAAGTTCGCAGTGGTGGTAATCTCGATCAAAAACTATTACAATGTGAATCAAAATTGATCTTCTATCTACATACGGTACAACCTGAGGGATTAAATGAAGAGCTAGGATTACCATGTTTTCTGTGATATAATGCGCAAGGATGCTTGTCTTTCATAAGAGCCGAAATAAATCAGAGCCTTCTGCGTGTAAAGCACTCGTGATCACCACTACACTATGGAACCTTGTCGGAATGGGGGTGGTGCTCCTACATTATTGTCTACATGCAGCATCTCAAACAATTACAGTGATTTATCAGACACTTCGGCGTTGTTTTTTGAAGAATTAAACCTGCCAGACCGAACGCAGGCTAACATTCAAACAATCAATCAATTAATTAATTAATTAATCATATATATTTTCTATAGCGCCCCATATGCGCTTCACAAAATCTACTTAAAAAAGAAAATATATTGTAAGCCTGGTCGAACAAAATAAGCCTTCAGTGTAATTTTAAACAAATAGCTCTTTTCCACGATTTAAGATGCTTTAGAGACTCAATATTGGAATGGCAGCCGAAACTGGGGATAAACCTGTGATCAAAGGGCAAAAAAAAAAGTTGCATACTTTGCATACTGTATTTGGGAGAAAAGAAAACGGATCATCTCTGATTTTGCAACGTTTCCATGGTTCGGCCCGGCCACTGCCGTGTTGCTGGTTAAAACGATGAGTTCAGTTTTTTTTTTTTCTGCTTGGTAATTCAGTCATGAGGCAGTTGTAGCAGAGTGGCGCAGCGGAAGTGTGGGCCCATAACCAGAGGTCGATGGATCGAAACCATCCCCTGCTAGCTTATTTTTCTTCTGTTAGTGCAAAGAAGTTTTTATAAAATATTAACTGAAGGCAATTAATTAATATTACATTTCGCAATCAAGGATATTATAATGCGCCAGGCTACTTGTCTTTCATAAGAGCTGAAATAAATTATAGCGCTTTGAGATTATATGTTACTAGCGGATTGTTTAGACATGTACTTCATTATATTACAACTGTTTTAAAAAAAGAATGTTGTCTCGACAATGGAGGTTTGTCAAGCCGAAATAGCTCAGCTGGGAGAGCGTTAGACTGAAGATCTAAAGGTCCCTGGTTCGATACCGGGTTTCGGCAAACAGTAAGAATATTTTTGTTTTGTATTAATTTGAAATAAAAAACAGAACACATTTTTTCTTCAGCGTAATTGGAGGAAATAATAACGTATTACAGTGCAATTTTCTAATGTGATTAAGAAATGCAAAAAGCACCGTCCCTGGGTGGGCTTGAACCACCAACCTTTCGGTTAACAGCCGAACGCGCTAACCGATTGCGCCACAGAGACCAACCTGCGTAGCCGGAACTGAGACCACATCTAAGAAGAAAGCAACACTGGGCAGGAAAGTGTAATCACAATTACATGTATGCAAACCAATGCAAGCAAAGTTCAAGCCATTTATATTTATTCTCAATTAACACAAACTCTTCCATTTCTAAAAAAAAATATATATATAAAAAATCTCCCTTTGTGCTTCTCGGAAGGCATACGAAGGAGGGCGCACTGCTGTTTTCATTCTGGGGAGTACACAAATTAGGGAGACTGTGCTTTTTAAAAAATACACATGGGGCGGGCGTCTCTGTTACAAAGAATTGTAACACTGTATTTATCTCCATAATGCGTTGGGACTAAATACGCAGATACATTAAAACTATTTGGAGATTGCGGGCATCGCTCCCGCTACTTCTCGCATGCAAAGCGAGCGCTCTACCATTTGAGCAAATTCCCCTTGAATTGTGCCAGCGATTCTCATAGGCTACATCGCAGCTTGATATGACAATCCAGATTGTCGTAGATATAGATATAGATATAGATATAGATATAGATATAGATATATATATATATCGCTTTAAAATCCCCCTCTATGTCCCGATTCATCAGCGCTGTGTGCTGTGGCTCGAGCTTGTCTGAGGAGGCAGGCAATGCAAAATGACCAAACTTGTTTTTGTATCACATGACCAAACTTAAGGTATGCTTTAAAGACTTGGCTGCCCCAAGTTGGGGTTTGTATTGTTAATGTAACACCCGTTGTTGCCCAGTCATTGTTTCATATTAATGAAGCAGAGCTTTGCCAGTTGGACGGTCCGCAACAAAAATTTAAGACTATATTTGCAAGGATCATTTCTAGAGTGAACATGTTTTGAAGGGATTGGTCTCGGTATCCACCAGGTGAGTGGGAGTGTTTTCTTTTCAGCACCGAGCTGACAATGAGTGTTGTTTTCGGGCACCTGCTCGCTGCTAGTGATGACCACCCAATCTTCAGTCGGGGGTTGTTGAAGGAAGGGGACATTTTGATGCATATCTCATACTGGTAGAAATGCAGAAAAAGAAACCATCAAGCCTACATTGTTCAGTTGTTTAAATCAATAAGCACATTTCAAATTGATAAATGCTAATGTTAAAACAATTTAAGAATACTTATGCCTTGACTAATATAAAAATATAGTAATGTGATTTGCATTCCGCAGGACTTGATTGAGCTTAAATAAAGACATTACATCTGAAAATAATCTGTGCTTACCCCCACTTACAAGGAAAGTGTCAAACTTTGTATTCGTCCTCATAACGTGTTAGAAAATGTAAACAGCAATTGGAGAATGCCGATGTCGATCATCCTAGCATGTTAAACGAGGGCATTGCTCATGTAAGCTACTTCCACTAATAGATCGTTTATACTGTTCTCAATGGTCCGCATCACAGCCTGAGAGCACGATCCAGTGGCTGACGGAGATGTTTTTCAAAGTAATATGTTATTTGGAATATTAAAACAATCAAGTTAAATAACATGTTTGGACACAAAATATTTTTTTCAGTGACTTCAACAAGTAGTCTGTTTTACAAACAAAATGAAATCTGTGTTAGAACGCTATTTTAGTCGGATTTAAAATGGAAATTGATAAAATGGTATTGAGTGCTGACAAGAGTTTGGTATCAGCTGTTGATTTTTGAAACACCCTTTATAGTAAAATGAACACATTTATTGCCTTCAAAAATAGTAAAATGAACTTTCAGAAGTGGATTGAAACCCACGGTTTCACCTTCAAAAGACCAGAACACAATTCGTTGGAAAGACGAGTCCTTGAGTCTGGCGCCTAGAATCGCCGCCATCCTGACAAGCTGCGTTTGTATTAGTAGAAAACTGCATTATTTATTTAAGCACAGCCTAGGTTGTCATATCAACGCCCGGGTTTATTACCACATACTAACTCTTGCCCATGAAAGATGTAATGACAAGTGCAAAAAAAAAAGAAACTAATTGAAGCCAACCAAAAAAGTATGATTATTTATTTCAATATCGCTATATATAAACGATGAACGTGATTTACAACAATAGCACCAAGCATTTGACAACACCAATAAGTAATTTGTTGTACTGAGAGGAACGGTAGTTCCGCGACAAGTTAGAAAACCTGTCTGAAACTAATGAAGTCTCATACAGCTCAAAGAGTTTGGCTGTTTTACCATGTTGCAGCTGCAGAACTAAATCACTTAGAATTACCATCTGCATCAAAAATAAAAGTCTGAAACTTTTCTCACCAAATGTGAATAAATAAAAGTACATACCTCTTATACACATTGAGATATAAGTCGTCAAACTAAGGTAAAATTATTATTCACGCCTTCTTCCTCTTCCGTCTACTTTTTTAGGGTGTGTAGCAAAACTATTCAAACAGAAAAGCTAAATAACTGGATGATCAGCCAATCATGTGATTCCACATGTTGGTCAACGTCAAACATACCAGGGAATGCAAGCAGTTTGATATCCACACCATTTATATTAAACAAATTATGTATGTTTTAAAAACAGCACATATCGAAGGAGGGGAAAAAACAAATAATACAGTGGTTTGGACTTGAAACATGACGGGTTGAAGAGCACACCACCTGAAATGTTCATTTTTAAGCTTATATCAATCCTGACCAGTTTTTGCTGAAAACCTGAAGGTAAACTGCTTTCGATTCTAGAAATTTTCGATTCCTGTTTGAAAATTTCTAGTTTCCTGTTTGGTAGATACCTATAGAATGGAATTGCACACAAGGTGGCATGTAGTTTCCTTTTGTTCAAATCTGGAACTCTGATTAATTGTGGTTCCTGCTTAATTAAATATAAAGGGAATAATTTATTTGGTAGAAATAAATAAATATTTTAAAACAAATGCATAGAGGAATAAATACATTTAGAAATAAATATTTTAAATGAATAAATGTAGAAATGAATACATGTTTATATTATAAATGTATTAATAAACAGCAAGCTAGAAAACTACATGTCATATTAACTGATTTTGCGCCTTATTTGGAGAAAAATACTGAACGACAGAACCAAAGATTTCAAACATAATCGACTGCATCACCAGAAACAGCTTTTGATGAGACAAAGTCGTGTGACATCGAACCTAAGAATGTTATTTCCAGATTCATTGTTACATGAAACAATGCAGGCTCCTTGCTCAATACAAATATACCAATACAAAATCGAATTACATGTATTTAAAAATGAATGGTGAATCAGGGCTGACTCGTTTAGATTTTCGAGAGATCTAGGTGTACTCGACAAATCGCTGGATTTTTTCCATGTCGTAATGGTGCCGCCAGTGATAATGCATTTAAAACCAAGACAATGCACAAACATACAACGAAAAAAAAGAGTACAGTATCTTACAAGTGATTGTGCTTCGACTCATGTCATTTATGTGATTTATTGTCCCAGCCATTTACAATATGATGGTAAAACTACTAGACTGTACAGTTGCTATGCATTAATGAGCGAGCATATTTATTATTATTATTATTATTATTATTATTATTATTATTATTATTATTATTATTATTATTATTATTTATTTCTAGTGACCCTTATCCAGGGCGATCACAATCGTACAAGCAACACATTCAAGTGTTACAATACAAGTGTAATAAGAGCAAGTATTGGTATTATTTGTATTGAGGCCGAGGCTGCAATTGTTTCTAACCCAATGAATCTTGAATTACATTCTTAGGGTTCGTAATCATACGACTTTGTGTCATCAAAGCTGTTTTTGGTGACGTCCAGTGGATTATTTTTTTTGAAATATTTGGTTCTGTCGTTCAGTATTAGCAACAAGACGACAAATTAATAG
Organism: Huso huso; assembly: GCA_036884735.1. NCBI lineage: Eukaryota > Metazoa > Chordata > Actinopteri > Acipenseriformes > Acipenseridae > Huso > Huso huso. The sequence goes on along the minus strand of CM072693.1, from coordinate 8,737,563 downwards.
CTCAGTTGGTTAGAGTGAAAGAAACCTCCACCAGTCAGCCCGGCTCAGTCGGTACAGCATGAGGCTTTTAATCTTCAGGGTCGTGGGTTCAGCCCCACGTTACGTCCTTTAAAAACAAATTCAGGATGTTTCTTCGAGGCAACGGAGCAATTTCGATTCTGTTCACATTGTATACAGTATTGCAACAAAATTACTTATTGGTTATTGTCCAATTGCAATTGCTATTGTAAAATGCGTGCATCGTTTATAGCTATAATGATAATATTGAAATAAATAATCTTACTTTTTTGGGTTGGCTTCAATCCGTTTCTTTTTTTTACAGTTGTCATTACATCATTCATGGAGCAACAGTAGGTATGTGCGTAATAAGCCCAATCGGGCTTTGATACAATAAGAAACACCTTGATATGGTTATCATGTGTCTGTTGCCGCGCGCAACAAGCCGTGTCCATGTGATACTGGGGGAAGCCAATCCGCGCAACAGGAATTATAAGCAATAACAGCTGTTCATGTATATGACCGTGGATATTTTACAATAAAACATCTTGAAAATCCATTTATGAAGAAAAAGTAAAAACAACAGATTAAAAACAGTTCATTTAACAAGTAAAGGAATAACAAATACCGGTACATACAAATAAATACATGCATAATTTTAAAAATAAAATAAAGATACTAGGGTTTATATTAAATAACTGTTTTCATTAAAGTCAAACTTTGTTTTATACGTTAAATATTATATATACTCTAAAAATATGCATTGAGGAGCAGAATTTTGACACATGAATATGTGATATTTATCTTTTGCATTCTCCCCTGCCAGTGAGTCGGTCCCAGACTCACCCGCAGGGTGTGTGCTACTGTGCGTGTCAACAGAAAAGGCACAGGGAATACATTTTGCTGTCCAGCAGGGAGCCATTTTTAAGGTGAGAGAAAACTTTTATAAAATAGAATATTTACTATAGACTATTAGTCTACCACGTATAACCGATAAACTGTATTTTATCGAAAGACATCGTTTAAGAATGTATATGGGGTGGTGGATACGATAGATAACTAGATAATTTACTAAATAATACCACACTTCAGAACAGGGCTGAAAATACACCGCCATTTTGCACATTTATGAAACGCAGTTGAAATGTATGTTTCGTGATTTATATATATATATATATATATATATAAAAGAAAACAACTATTTTTTTATGTATTAACAGTATTTATCAGATTCCTATTTATCAAGCACATTTGATTTGTATCCTTGTTTAGTTCATTTTTTAACGCAGTTAACGACAATTATTTTAAAATAATTCTTGCACACTGCTATTTTCTAAGCTTAATTTACTTTCTTAAGTTTACAAGCCACTTTATCAGAGTTTATATTATTGTCAAATTTTACAATACATTTTAATATTTGATTATTTTAAATAGTTTGTACTAACGCCCTACAACAGGAAAGCCCCGTCGAATTTGAGTTATATTTCTTTCAGTTTTCTTTTTATGAGACGCTATATTACAGATGTAATTAATATTGTATAAAAGCGATCGTGTCGATCGTTTTGTAAAACCGTTTCAGCGACCAGACCGTGTTATTGATTAAGTTTATCTTCCTCAGCACTTTCCCCACCGAAGGAATTGCTTACTAATCAGTAATATGCCGTTGTTTTTTTTTTAAAAAAAAGTAGTGTTGAATATTTAAAAAAGAAACAACATGGTGTTTTTTAAACATGTTTTTAAAATCTACCTTCTTAAATATTTTACCTATTGTATTGAAGGGCAAAAAGCTGCACAATAGTACAGTACAGTGCTCTACAAAAGTGTGCCAAAAACAAAAAAAAAATAAACATCCACCAGGGTCGCGTGACAACAAGCCTACAGTTTCGTGTTTTCAATAAAAGAAGTCATTTTTAAGAGAGAGAATAATACAAAAATTAAATGTGTACTGTAGACTTAGGGAATGTATGTGGGGTAGAGGATAACCAATAGATAATTTATCAGCCTGGGATTACATAACTGGCGCAGAAAAAAGGCGCTGTTTGTAGGTCTAAAAAAGTATTCACAAATTTTATGACCTCGAAATTGCTGTTTTAATAGTAAATGTTTTTCAACTTGTGCGAATGTATTTTTTAGCTGAAAGAGGCAACTTCCAAACGTTTGTCTCAGGAGAAAGTGTGTTTGAAAACAAAACAGCGGACCTTATAGGTAGTGTCCGCTGTTTCGGGTTTATAACAAATTTTACCAAAAAAATTGCAGTATTTTAACTGGACGTCGGTTTTTACCGATTTATACTCGATTTCGTTTACTATTCAGTATTTTCCTGTACTATTTTCTAGAAACACAATATTTGATTTAAATGCTATTTTATGTTGACCCCGAGATTGTAAAAGCAGCTCTACACTGTATCCTAGGATACAGCACGTACGTTTAGACGTCAGAGAATCAAATAACGTTCAAACGTGGTTTTCTGTCAATCAAAACACATTATCACCTGATTATTTTGGCCAGTCAGTCTGATTATTATTGTGGCAATTGGTGGGCGTGGTAACTAACTTGGATCAAAAATTGTTGAAATACACTAAAATATGATATTTTTGGATGAGGAATGGGGAGAAAACGTGTCAGTTTATGAATATTCAAAAGAAAACGAATGTTTCAGTATACAAAAAACAGAAGTGGTTCAGATGAGGCAGAGGATGCATAGCGCCGCAGATACTGCTGCATTGAGGTACATGTCCACACTGACAATAAAAGAACATACTGAAAATGTTTACATTCAACTAAAAACAATGAAGTGAACTGAGAGACCCAGCAATCCATTTATGCTGCTTTTAATACGCTTTAATAAGAAGCAGAGAACACTGTTAATGAGTTTGTCAGGAGCGCTCTTTTTAATAAAAGAGAGCAGAATGACTGTGTTAATGAGTTTGTCAGAGCGCCAGGCTTACTTTTCAACAGCCACGGTTTAATATTGCAGAGAGGTATGTATTGGTGATTTCGCATGCAGTACTGTCTGTCCCATCAGCTAAAAACACTTTTCTATCGCCGACCATCTAATTGTATATTGAGAAAATGATGATGCTTTTTAGTTGGTAAACTTAAGAACGCATTGATGGGAATGTCCAGTGTGCTTTTTGATGCGCTTCGGTGGCTTGCACCGTCCAGTTCTGTCAATTTCTTTCTTTTAGCGATTTCAAAGTGAATAAAACCTGTCCATTTTGGTGATGTCATGTTCATACCTTCTGTAGATGCTATTCCTGTCAGCACAGCGATTGCCCAAACGTTAACAAAAGTACCAGCCATGGGAGCAGTGTGGAGTAGTGGTTGGGGCTCTGGACTCCCTGACCAGAGGGGTTGTTGGTTCAGTCCTGGTGGGGGACACTGCCGCTGTACCCTTGAGCAAGGTACTTTACCTAGATTGCTCAGTAAAAAACAAAATAAACAACTGTATAAATGGGTGTGTATGTAAAAAATAATGTGACATCTTGTAACAATTGTAAGCCCGCCCTGATAAGGGCATCTGTTAAGAAATTAATAATGTGTCTTCGACTTGCACAGATTGTGCTTTATCAGACATGCCAGGACATGACCTCATGAGAAACCAGAACTGTTATCATCATATTCCACGTGCGTAAAGTAAAGTGGATAATGAGATGTGTTCCCGATTTTACCAATGCTTCAATTAAAAAACATTTTATTTATTTATTTTTTACCAGTTTTATCCCTATTGTAATATATAAATAAACTCCTGAAAAATTCCTCAAATGTTTTTAAAGGTGAAAACCAAAATGCACAACATGATTATGGTGCCATGGTTAACAAACACATGTATTTCTATTTAAATCTATTAACATACTAGATTTCATTATCTATCTATCATCTATCTATCTATCTATCTATCTATCTATCTATCTGTCTATTCATCTATCTATCTATAGACAGATTTCATAAATACTATTTTTTGAAACTCGATAATAGCTAAATTCATGTGAATGAACTGTTTTCCATTGGGCTGATTGCACATTTTTCATTTAAATATTTACTTTCAGCAAATTAACACCTCTATGGAAACAGCCATTGTGGGTATTAAAATACAAAAAATGTTTTATTTTGAATGACTGATGTTGATAGACAGAGACGTGCATTTTTTTTTTTTTTTTTTTACCGAAGAGGATAGACTTGAAACCGTGATTGGCGCCTCAGCTTGTGGGTATGCCTTTTTTGACTTTCCTAAGAGGTGAAGGATGTTATCAAGAGGGCCTGAAAATAGTGTGAGAGGGAACTAGTGAAGTTAATAGTGAACAAAATGAAATGGCAACTAAAAAAAACACAAACTCTGGGATGAACACAAGAGTATTAAACTCAACTGGGAAGTGGAATTTGTTTAGCGAGGTTAATGGAAAACCAATGTGTCTGTTGTGCCAGAAGACTATTGCTGTGTTAAGAAGGCTAACTTTGCAAACCATTATGAAACCTGTCACCTCAACTTTAGTGAGTCATACTCAATGGAGAAAAGACAAAAGTGTATGTTTGTTGCAAGCTTTCATGGACAGCAAAATGTGTTCTGTCATGTAAAGATATTTACAATGTTACAGACGCCATAACTAGCAAAAGGTGAAAACACCAAAGGATAGAGAACGAAACAGTGTTTCAGAGATTTCAGCAAGTCAGTGTTTGCAGATTTAAAAAGTAAGGATGCCATTTTAAACAGATCTCCAATTGTCAGACTCAACAGTTGCAAGCCCGATGTGGAAAAATGAAGACTTGATTACTGATCTGTGCATGGTCTTGAAAATGTGGAGTATCTCAGCCTAGTAAGAGAGACCAAGTGCACAGAATGGTTCAGACACTGCACAGTTCATTGTTTGGGTGTAGAATTTGTGAGGAAATGCTACATTACAATAAATGCGGGAGAGTGATATTTACAATAAACTGACGACATTTATTGAAGTGACAGGTAAAAATATGGACCTGAAGAAGACCGGGGTTCCACATTTCTTTTCATATCACTGCATAATACACCAGGAAATCCTGTCCTGCGTTATGGAAAGCTCTCTGAAACTACAAAAGAAGGTTCGGCTTGGTGACCTTTTATAGTTACACCTCCTCCAACACAGAGAGCTCAAACTTTTAGTTGAGGAGCAGGAAACCCGTGACAAAAGCGGTTGGGTGCTCATGAAGGAATTAGAGATGACTTGGTCGTGGTCAGGTGTTGACTCATTTCATGGAGCTGCTTTCTGCCATGAGATTGTTTGGAAGAGAAGAGCCGCTTTGATCTACTCATCCTGAATGATGAAATGCCATCCTATGAACACTTTAACCCTCGTTACAAGGAAAAAGGATCCTTAGCGATGTTTCTGCATTCAGAGGTAAATCCAAAGCTAATTTACAAAAAAATAAACACTGATAGAATTGCAACATAGCAACGTTGTGAAAGTTTTAAACATCGATGGGGATCAGCAAATCAAGACTTTGCACATCTCCAAGTGATAAACATTTGAATGATTGTCTTTCTTGCAGCTACAAGCATTGACCACATGGTAAAAAGATAGTGAAGAGAATGCAAACACCCTCTCATTACGTGAAGTATATATTTACTAGTTTTACAAGGCTTCTTCAGCGGGTGTTTTTGAAGGCGTATTACTGACTTTGTAACAAGTCTTCCATCGTTTTTTTTGTGTTGTTGCTTTTTTATTCTTTAATATGCAATGTTTATGTTAATAAAGTTACAAAGGTTCTCATTTGAGTTCGCATGTTTTTAAAACTGGTACAGTTTAATAAGTTTAATGGGCAGGAATTGAGCTCCTCTTTTGCCACACCAGGCATGATGCATTTTCCCGTAGAATGACACTTTTGGCCATGATGGTTCCTTTCACACCACTGAGACCGGTTAGCATGTATTTCCATTCTTATGATCTTTACCCCGACCATTGGTGTTTTTTTTCTGTGGTGTCCGAGGATTTCCATTTTTTCTTTACATCATCAGCTTTTGTAGAATACTTGTTTCATTAAACTAATCACACACACCAATTATACCCAGTTCCCTGGAAATTAACTCTGAAATGTTCTCATCACTGTGTCTTTGCAATTTTTGTGTCCTGTGTTTAGGGCTTCTGCTTTTGGTTTCTATTTTTCCGGCTTTCACTTTTTAGTAATACGTAACTGGAAATCCATAATAACAA
>CM072693.1:8645631-8730884 GCA_036884735.1 Huso huso | reverse complement strand
TCCTTCATTGGGCTGATTGCACATTTTCATTTAAATATTTACTTTCAGCAAATTAACCTCTATGGAAACAGCCATTGTGGGTATTAAAATACAAAAAATGTTTTATTTTGAATGACTGATGTTGATAGACAGAGGACGACATTTTTTTTTTTTTTTTTTTTTACCGCGAAGAGGATAGACTTGGAAACCGCGGATTGGTTTCAGCCAGGGTATGCTTTTTTTGACTTTCCTAAGAGGTGAAGGATGTTATCAAGAGGGCCTGAAAATAGTGTGAGAGGGAACTAGTGAAGTTAATAGTGAACAAATGAAATGGCAACTAAAAAAACACAAACTCTGGATGAACACAAGAGTATTCAAAATTAACTGGAAGTGGAATTTGTTTTAGCGAGGTTAATGGAAAACCAATGTGTCTGTTGTGCCAGAAGACTATTGCTGTGTTAAAGAAGGCTAACTTGCAACGCCATTATGAAACCTGTCACCTCAACTTTAGTGAGTCATACTCAATTGGAGAAAAGACAAAGTGTGTATGTTTGTTGCAAGCTTTCATGGACAGCAAAATGTGTTTCTGCTCATGTAAAAGATATTTACAATGTTACAGACGCTGGCAACTAGCAAAAGGTGAAAACACTTAAAGGATAGAGAATGAAGCAGTGTTTCAGAGATTTCAGCAAGTCAGTGTTTGCAGATTTAAAAAGTAAGGATGCCATTTTTAAACAGATCTCCAATTGTCAGACTCAACAGTTGCAAGACGTGTGGAAACTACATCGGAAGACTTGATTACTGATCTGTGCAATGGTCTTGAAAATGTGGAGTATCTCAGCCTAGTAAGAGACAAGTGCACAGATAGTTCAGACACTGCACAGTTCATTGTTTGGGTGTAAATTTGTGGAGGAAATGCTTACATTACTGGCCAAATGCGGGGAGAGGATATTTACAATAAACTGACGACATTTATTGAAGTGACAGGTAAAAATATGGACCTGAAGAAGACTGAGGTTCCACATTTCTTTTCATATCACTGCATAATACACCAGGAAATCCTGTCCTGCAAGTTATGGAAAGCTCTCTGAAAACTACAAAGAAGGTTGCGGCTTGGTGACCTTTATCGTTACACACTCCCTCCAACACAGAGAGCTCAAACTTTTAGTTGAGGAGCAGGAAACCCGTGACAGCGGTTGGGTGCTCATGCAGAATTAGGATGACTTGGTCGTGGTCAGGTGTTGACTCATTTCATGGAGCTGCTTTCTGCCATGAGATTGTTTGGAAGAGAAGAGCCGCTTTGATCTACTCATCCCTGAATGATGAAATGCCATCATATGAACACTTAACCTCAAGCTACAAGGAAAAGGATCCTTAGCGATGTTTCTGCATTCAGAGGTAACCAAAGCTAATTTACAAAAAAAAAATAAACACTGATAGAATTGCAACATAGCACGTGTGAAAGTTTTAAACATCGATGGGGATCAACAAATCAAGACTTTGCACATCTCCAAGTGATAAACATTTGAATGATTGTCTTCTTGCAGCTTTTCGCCAAGCATTGACCACATGGTAAAAAAAGATAGTGAAGAGAATGCAAACACCGCCCTCTCATTACGTAAGTATATATTTACTAGTTTTACAAGGCTTCTTCAGCGGGTGTTTTGAAGGCGATTGCTGACTTTGTAAATAAGTCTTCCATCACGTTTTTCTTTGTGTTGTTGCTTTTTTATTCCTTTTAATATGCAATGTTTATGTTAATAAAGTTACAAAGGTTCTCATTTGAGTCTGCATGTTTTTAAAACTGGTACAGTTTAATAAGTTTAAATGGGCAGGAATTGGAGCTTCCCTCTTTACCCACACCAGGCATGATGCATTTTGTCCTGCAGTAGAATGACACTTTCAAGCGATGGTTCCTTTCTTACACCACTGGAGACCGGGTGCTTGTCATATTTCCATTCTTTATGTATCTTTACCCCCTGACCACTCGTGGTGTTTTTTTTCTGTGGTGTCTCGAGGATTTCCCACTTTTTCTTTACATCATCAGCTTTTTGTAGAATACTTGTTTCAGTAAACGAATCACACACACCAGTTATACCCAGTTCCCTGGAAATTAACTCTGAAATGTTCTCATCACTGTGTCTTTGCAATTTTTGTGTCCTGTGTTTAGGGCTTCTGCTTTTTTGGTTTCTATTTTTCCGGGCTTTCACTTTTTATATACTGAATGAAATTATTATTTTTTTTACTTTCCAAAAAATCAAAATGCCTTTTTCTGTCACAATATGTATAGTACAGTACTAGCACAATTAAGTTGTACCTTCTTTTCCTTTGCTGTCTTCCACAACTAAAACCTTCTGGTCACAAGCACATTCTTCAGAGGTTTCTGTGTGTTTAGCCATTTTTTTTTTACATTCAACACAATTTTTAATTCAGTTTTAAATTCCACCTAGTGTAAATATGAGGGCTTCAACAAGGGTACATTTTTGCACTTCAAAGGTTCGAACACATTACCAAGGAAGGTTCGACCCTTGATGGGACTCATTTGCATAATTTACTGGTGGCGTCACCATAGCTACTTGTTTATATTTGATTGAAAATCATATTGTTTTACAGGTAATCCAAATAAAACATTCATGTAGTTTAAAAATATGTTCTATAGAACAGTAATCATGTTTTTTATAATTTAAATTTAAAACAAATACACGTTGTTTATTTACATATAATTGAGGCTGCTTATGATCTCTATACAGTAAGTTTGCATTGCAACAGCACTAACTGCAGCGGACTGAGGCAAAACAAAGTGTTATTTAAAAAACAGTCTCCGTTCAAGCAGGTTATCAGTCACATTTTACTAATAATAATAATAATAATATGAACTTACTTTTGTCAAGTGACCCCAGAGATTGCTTTATACCTCCATGATAAGAGTCGCTTGCACAGTGTGCATTCAACTTTTTTTTGTCATCTGGGCATTTTAACAGAAAAATCCCAAACGGCAGAGAGATTTGAGACATTTCTTTCAGTACAGCTTACGCCTTATGCTATACAACGTTTTGCTGTAATTAAAGGTTTGCTTCTGGATAACATGAGCTGGAGGGGGGAGGGACGGACGGTGCTTAGTTTTCCAAATTAAAATGATTAGTGTTGGCATATATTTTACCATTGGTTTATCTACCAGTGGCTTATCTTTTTATAATGCTGTTTATAATGTGGCTTCTCTTTTATAATGTTCTTTATAACGTGGCTTCTCTTTGGTTACACCTGGAAACACTGTTCAAATTCACCTCCCTGTTTGTTTCTGATTGGTTGCTGTCAGTAACTTGACATGCAGTGTGAGACTGGCAAGCAGCTTCTCAAGCCAGATCAGGAAGGAAGGCAGCAGAACATTCCTGAATGTCTCCTGTTTCCTGCACATCTGTGATCTATTAAAGGTTATTCAGCTGTGACATGTGATTGTTTCTTTTCATTCATTTAGTTGTGCGTTCGAGATCATCCAAGTGTCAAAACTGACCCAAGAGATGCTGGATGAGAAATGCACAATGTCATGGTAGGCACGTGTTTGTTTTGTTTGTTTTGTTTCGTTGACCCTGTACAGTAATAAACCAAGATTACTTCTACTTGTATTGGTGACTTCAATGTTAAAATACAGTTTTGTGTCTGTTCATTAATTAATATATATATATATATATATATATATATATATATATATATATATATATATAGATATAATATAATTTTTTTTTTTCCTAGGCAATACTTACATTTTCCTTTGGGGTCACATGCTTCAAGGTAAGGCCCCATTTACTCTTTTCAGTGACTTTCTTCATTCCCACTATCTAGGAAACTGAGTAAACACATGAAACTAGAGTTAATGAAGAAAGCCCCATTCATTGCTATCATGGAAGTGAATTATCTTTGGGATTGGTAACTCAGTGGGTCTGTGGTACTCTAGAATAAATAAAATTTAAACAAAAAAATTAAAAGCTTTGTTTGGAAACAGGACTGGATAAATCCACTTATTGTGCACCTAGTCTTGTTGTCTTTTTAAATCAGTGATAGATTAAAATGACAACGATGTTTTATAATTAGACTGGCGCTCAGGGGCTCCCCAGTGGCGCATCCCAATAAAAGAGCCCGCTGCGGAGTGCAGGATGCCCTATAGCCTGGAGATCAGGTTGAATCAGGCTATGTCACAGCCGACTGTGACCGGAGTTCCTGGGGCGGCACACAATTGGCTGAGCGCTGCCTGGGTAGGGAGGGGCTTAGGTAGGCAGGGAATCCACGGCTCACCGGCATCAGCGACCCCTGTGGCAGATAGGGCACCTGTGGTTCTGCAGTGGAGCCGCCAGATCTGTCTTGTCCTCCGGCACTATAGGTCTGGTGGCATTGCTGTGGGATCTGCAGTCAGAAAAATGACGGCTTGGCAGGAGCAGGTTTCAGAGGACGTGTGTTCCAGCCTCCGTTTCCTGAGTCGGCTGGGGGGTTGTGAGCGGCGAGCAGTCGGGATAAAGATAATAATTGGGCATACTAAATTGGGAGAAAAAACCAGGGTAAAAAAAAATGTATAAAAATAATAAATTTAAAAAAAAAGACTGCCGCTTCCAGCTGGGGTACCTTGATAACTAAAGACCTCATCAAGCCCTGAGCTAGGTGAAAGACATGCCCCAGTTTCATTTTTTTCAGGCCCAGAGAGACTCTCATACCGTTGCATTGAGGGGAGAAACTCCTGGCAGTTTGACCTGTCCAGTCTTACACTTTATGAAGAAGTCTCCTGCTGCCAAGGAACTGAGAACTGCAAGTGGTGGTGCATTTTCATGTAGTTTAGGATTTTAACTCCTGCAAACATTAATAATTATGTAGGAGGGGCAAATCAAGGGCCAGAAATAAGCCTCTGTGCTAGATTTTCTTTTCAAGCGATCATATCTTCTTCAGACCAGCTCTGAGGGTGAGTTGCTCTGAGGGGGTCAGAGACTGGCATCAATAACTTACTGAACTGATCAAATACTTTCTAAAGACTTTGATACAGTTAATATTTAAAAATCAGGGATTAAAAAAACAAAGAGGCCAGTACCATACTGAGCATCACTGTTTTAAACATGATCTGAACCTATTGCCTATGAAGCAGAGTGAATGGATACTTATGGTGTTGGCAAAAAAAACTCATTGCACAAGGCAGGTTTCATAACATTTTCATTTAGAATTGGTTCACTATAAAGAATTAAACCATAACATAAGCCCACTTGCTAATATTTGAGTTGTATTTTGGAATTGCAGCAACCAGGGTCCCTTATCCAGGATCCAGGATTTCTGCAGCATTGGTAAAGGTATGTGTAACTTGTCAAATGAATGGCGTGCAGGGAACCCAGTTGACATCTTATGCAATTGTTTTTTAAATTGTGATTTGAATTGTATTACTGATGTACAAAAATATGACTGCCATATTACAAATATGTGACTATTGTTTTCTGGTAAATTCATACCGTACCAAAGAGCCATCGATTGAAAATATTATTATTATTATTATTATTATTATTATTTAGCAGATGCTTTTATCCAATGCGACTTAGAGACTAGGGGGTGAAATATGCATCAGCAACTGCTGCTGCTGCTGCAGAGTCACTTCCAATAAGACCTTGTTTGTTTTATGACTCATCTGAAGGATGGAGCACAAGGAGGTGAAGTGACTTGCTCAGGGTCACACACACACACACACACACACAGTGAGTCAGTTGCTGAGCTGGTATTTGAACCAGGAGCCTCCTGGTATCAAGCCCCAATTAACCAAGGGACCACCCTCCTATTATGATATAATGTGACAGTTATTTTACCATATCTTAGGTCTTGATCCTTGAAGTCTGACACCCACCACTTTGTTTTTTCTTACAACAGAGTCACCCAACTACCTTGACCATGTATCAGAACAAGTGGACAAATACAGGGGGCAGACTGTGTCTCTGGAGAAGCCAGCAGGGTATCCAATGAGAATTGGGGGGCTAGATGACACAATCTATGCAGAAATGGAGGATGAGCTTGAAGCATGGGAAGATTTCTACCTTCCTGAAAGAGTAGAGATGAGAGTTGTTGGTGCCATTGATATGTTCCCGAGTCTGGCGGTGGGGCTGCAGCTGATCATTCTGGCAGGCAAAGATGGCAACATCTATGCATATGAAAATGAGGTGTTGCACCAAGTGGCTGACAGCTTGCAGGACCTCTTCCAAAAGGGAATTGAGTTTCCTGGAACCAAAGTCTACAACTATGGGGAATGTTTTGCTCTATGGTAAGAATATAAAACTAGTCAAGTCAAAGATGTAATGACCAGGGTGCTGTGAACACAATGTCCATAGAAAAATGGCAAATAATTGGGATTTGGGTGTGGTGATTATGTTTTGAAACCTTTTCTACATTATTCTGATGGCATGTATATACATAGGCTTCTAAACTGCTCTAGGGACCCAGTTGAAACACGTTAACCATAGAACTGATCGCAAGTCATTTATACAGTGATGATAATGAACACCAATGACAAATCTTAAAATCATCAAAAAAATCATCAACAAGTTGTAATTACATTTTCTAGAAAACCGTGTCACAATCTAGGTTTTATATGGAATGACCCTGTCTGTATCATTGACCATGTTTGAAACTGGTTTTACATAGGGTATGGAACCAACTCCCAGTAATGTTGAAGCTGACACCCTGGGATCCTTCAAGAAGCTGCTTGATGAGATTCTGGGATCAATAAGCTACTAACAACAAAAGCGAGCAAGATGGGCTAAATGGCCTCCTCTTGTTTGTAAACTTTTCTTATGTTCTTATGTTCTTATGTATAGAGAAGCTTTTTTCAACTATGATGAAACTTGGTCTGGATAATTTACATAAACTATATTGACAGTAATATAATCTGGGGTTATATGAAGACCACCTGTCTGCATGTCACCTCACATTGTTACATATGCCTACAGTGGAGCTTGGTCCTGGTGCTCTGTTTTTGATGTCATTGTTTAATGTTGAATGGCAGGGATGGCTGTCACTGACATGTTTGTTCTGCTTTGTTTTGTTTTTAAAGACAGAAGAAGAATATGATGAATTAATGGAGGATGAAGAAGTAAAGAAAATGAAAAGAGACCAGGGAATTCATCAAAAAAAGCAATGAAGTGGAATTTCTGAGCATACTGGCCCGCATTGAAGAAAAAAAGAGAATGCAGAAAAGGTTGTGTCCAATGAAGTTGTGCCTTGTAAAGAGAATGCAGAAAAGGTTGTGTCCAATGAAGTTGTGCCTTGTAAAGAGAATGCAGAAAAGGTTGTGTCCAATGAAGTTGTGCCTTGTAAAGAGAATGCAGAAAAAAGGTTGTGTCCAATGAAGTTGTGCCCAGAAAAGAGCATGCAGAAAAGGTTGTGTCCAATGAAGTTGTGCCTTGTAAAGAGAATGCAGAAAAGGTTGTGTCCAATGAAGTTGTGCCTTATAACCACCACCACCCCGAGCATGTTGTAGTTCAGATGTGGAAGCATGCAGATGAATTGGTCATATTTCATTTAAATGATGCCGATTATGAGATATTGTGCAAGGTCTTCCAGCTACTAAGGCTGACACGTGAAGAGTGGAAAAGTAATGGGAATTGTAGAAGATTCCTGCTCTGTTTCAGAGCTCTTCCATATGCGCATAAACTCTTTGATTACATCCTGATTTTTACCAATAAAGTCCATGTCTTTGGTCCTGAAAAGAGAATTGTCACACAACTGCAATGGCACCCAAACAGTTACATGTTAACTGCTAATGCAAGATGACATTTTTGAAGAGTGCTCAATAAATTATCAAAGGGCTTGCTCAACTCCAAAGAAAACTTGAATCTTAATTCACAACATTCACTTTAGGTGCTTTGATCAAAGAGAATTATTACATGTTACCTACCAGAAAACCAGCACTCACTTCAAATTACAAAAAAAGATTATTTATTTATTCATTTCAGACTTTTGTATTCTTTTTTAAATGTCAGATACATAAAGCACAGAGAGGCGCATTGCCGCTAGATGCCTTCCTCGGTGCATTCAAACAAACTTAATTACATTTTTTGTAGAATTGATTGGTGATTATTTATAATGTGTTAATTAATTTGCTCTTAAAGGGAAAGTCAACAATAAAACAATACACAAGAAAAACAAGCTGTTTTTTATTGCTGTATTTTTATTGTAATGTTGGTTTCCCCTTTTTAAGAGCAAACTAATTAACACATTATAATAATCACCAATCAATTAATGAAGCCATACATATTTGCAAAGCTTTTACTGTGTGTTTTTTCGGCGTGAAAAAAAACAACGCTAACATTTTTGGCACTTTTGCACTTTGTGATGGTATTCCACTATGAAAGCTTATATAAAATAAAGATTATTATTTATTAATGTCAAACTCCACTAACAATAAATACTTTGTATATTGCAACAGGGTCGCCGACATTTCTGGAGCAAAATAGGTTTTATGGGTGCGATTCGCCAAATATTTTGGTCGCAAATATTTATGACTTTACAGTATATAAAAAAAGTAATTTACTTTGTTTGACACACGAGGAAGGCATCTTTGCTGCAACACATCTGTGCTTACACGTCTCCACTTTTTTTAAAAAAAGAGTCTAAAATGAAGAAATAAACAAATAGTCATCTATTATTGAAGAGAAGACAGGAATCTATTCAGCAAACCAAGACATAGCATCATCCCGCTTAAGCAATAATCAGGATTCTGAAGTAAAACTTCAAGGGAAACTAAGTCAGGTAAACACTTGTTTGGTGTAAGTCTTATACTAAAGAAGGCAGTAGCTGAGCGCTTGTTAACTTTTCTTGTGTAAGTTTTACCCAAGGTGTTAAACCAGAGATATGAGTGGGATTGTCAGCAGTTCTGCTGCTACTGTTCTAAAGTTGACATGCCACCTAAAGCAGCGAGAGGTAGGGTGTGCAAGACTGGCATTCAGAAATGGGCAGAGTAAAAAAGTGGGCTGGGCCAGTCCCAAAACCTGAAGCTGCGTTTTATCACTCATTTCGAATCGAGTCCTGCACTACCCCATTCAAACCAAGGCATTCAAATCAGTTTGCCTCATACATTAAGCACTGGTCCCCTTGTTGAAGGGCTTAAGAACGTTTTATTCTTTGCTTACTTTTTGTTCTTTAATGTGAAGACACCCAGATTTTTTCAAGCATCACGCTGTCCTGTCTTGTCTCAGTACGAGGTGTCCTGTAGAAAGGTGCATTTCCATGGTCTGGTCTTGGCTGGTGAACCATGTGGGTGAGTCTAACACAAGAAGTGAAAGTATACCTGGAAGTTTAGTAGAAGCTTTATAAAGCTAAGAAGTGGTAAACTCCTAAAGTAACAAAAAAAGAGGAAAGAACACAAAGTCATGAATCACAAAGATTAGGGGACCAGTGATATTGTTGGCAATGCTAGAAGATGAGAAGATATATTTAAAAGCCAAGGTTAGCATTCTTTGAAATATAAAGTTGTGTTCAAAAGTTTGGAAACAGCAAGATTAGAGCTGGGGATTGTATTGAAGATTTTCCTCACTCTGAACCCTTTCTTAACATCTTGGTATCCCTGAATAGGTAACCCTCCAGTTTATAGTTATGCACTGACACTCATCATGGGATATTGCAATTTTGGTCAGAATTATTAGGTAACTTTTTGTTGACCTGATAAATGTTTAACTGTCACTGTTATATGGTAAAATAACCCATGAATGAATTGATTTAATATAGAAATGTACAAATTGTATTGCCATTTATTTGAATGTGCTTGTTGTATAAACAGTATGCTGAGTGATCGTTGGTGGTATCTGGTTTTTATTCACCTTGGGAGGGTGTCCTTACATAACCCACATGCTCCTGTCAGGGCTCATGATTTACTGGGACATCCTGCGGCCAATAAAAACGTACACCACGAGCGATCACTCCGTGTCTCTATGTACAGCGATCACTCCGTGTCTCTATGTACAGCGATCACTCCGTGTCTCTATGTACAGCGATCACTCCGTGTCCTCTATGTACAGCGATCACTCCATGTCCTCTATGTACAGCGATCACTCCGTGTCCTCTATGTACAGCGATCACTCCGTGTCCTCTATGTACAGCGATTACGCCATGTCCTCTATGTACAGCGATCACGCCGTGTCCTCTATGTACAGCGATCACGCCATGTCCTCTATGTACAGCGATCACGCCGTGTCCTCTATGTACAGCGATCACGCCGTGTCCTCTATGTACAGCGATCACTCCGTGTCCTCTATGTACAGCGATCACTCCGTGTGATCTATGTACAGTCACCGCTGCCTAATCGGGATCCTGATAATCGGGATTGCTGATTCTTTAAATTCCCCCGAGGCGTCCCGATAAAGCAGTGCAGACTGGATAGTGCTTAAAGGGATAGAACCATGTATATCTGCCTTGTAAAGAAGCTCAAAAGGCAAAACTCTTTCTTCTACTTTGGTGTTTGGTGTTGCAGTAAAATGGTATATATTTGTACAGCACTTAAAGGGATACATGCAGCTATATCATGTGTATCTACATTGTGTATAAAGACAGATTTTCTGATTATCCAGGAGGTTTCTATATTTTTCACTGAAAATGTAAATTTAAAAATGTTGCACTTGTATTACTGATGATTAAATAAAGAATATTTGATGAAGAATCTCTCTCTCTCTCTCTCTCCCTCTGATTTCTGTATCAATAAAGAATATGTAGCTATTTCTGTCATGTTATCCGAGAAAATCTGATTATATAAAGAGCTGTTTGCTAGTTTTAAATTCTCTCTTAAATTGTTCAAGGCTACACACAACATAATCTATATTTACATACAGTACATTGAACATAGCCATTTGTAATATGGAAATAATTCTAAAAACATGAACTCATTAAGCACTAAGTAACAAAGATTACAACACAAATAGCTTACATGTCTTATACTGGAAAATAAATACAAATTGACATAGATATTCACAGTATATTAGGTTAGTGAACAGTTCAGCTGTGTTGAGTTGTCTTTCCTATACTGTACTCCCATAACGGTAATACCAGAACCAAAATGTGTCGTGTGCTTTTTATTTGTCAGATGAATACGGCTGATGACCCCTGAACATTACACACATACAAACAACTGTGTTCTGTATATTTTAAGAGGTACCAAAAGCAGTATACCCAATCTTACCCTGTAAATACTCTGAGACTGTACAAATCAGCGGTTTGTTTTGTGAACTGCACTGTTTGTTATCATGTGAAATCACACAAGAATATACAATACTGCAGTATACATTATTTAGGGTGACTACGATTCCATGTACACAGTTTGGGAGAGTTCAGGCTTTTCAACTCACACCCCAATGCATTCTGGCACGTTTTACCTGCCTCAGGTACCTTAAACAGCAGGACTACACTTACCAGAATGCATTGCAGTGTGAGTTGAAAAGCCTGACATGGCCTGGTGAACATGGAGTCATATGGTAATCTTAAAATTTTATATATATATATATATATATATATATATATATATATATATATATATATATATATAATACTGTTGTATTGTACAGATATTTGGGATCAAGCTCTTTTCTGTGTTCTTTCTGTAATTTGTCCATGTAGCCCTTCAGTAAATAAGATGTACTGTACTTTTCTCTTGCGTCCCCTGGTGCCTGTGTATTGCACAACTAGTGTATGAGGTGGGTCGAAAGCAAAACATACTGAAGTTTACAACATACAGTAGATTGTTGTCTCTTGGCAATTTGTGACACCGGTACGAAGTTAGTTTCTTTCTTCTTTAAGTGCAGGTAACGATTGTTTTGTATGTCGTGTTCATTTATTTTGTACAACATTAGTCATGCAGTATAAGGGTTCCGCCCTCTTTATTACAGGAAGAGAAAAGCATGAGTTTCGTTTTCTTCATTTCTTTCATTCCTATCAGCGCGGAAGAAGTGATTTGTGTAAGTACATTATTTTACTGTATTGTATTGAAAGCAAATCTCGATAGAGCTTTTCATTGAGATTGATTCTAACACTATGCTGTACTTTGAGACAAAAGCGGAAATAAAACACGTTCAGTAAAAAGGGGATTTGAAGAAACCATTTAGGACCTTTCAGTTGTAGAACGTGGTGCCATTGCTAAACTTTTTCAGAACTTCAATTTAACCGCTGGACATGTAAAGTATATAATGGTGGATAATATCTCTGCTGCTTTTCAGGATATATTGGGAATTTTTGAAAGTGCATTTTGTAATTTCACATTAGAAGCGTGCATTGATTAAGCACTGGAATGCGACCAGTTTGTAAACGTGAAAAATAAAATAAACGCTTTCGGTCACGATTTTATAATCATTTTTTTAAGCAATTAAAAAAAATCAAAATGTTTATGTGTACTCTATGGGAAAAGACGTTGCACTGCCAAGGCGACACTGGAAATAAAGTAGACAGATAGACAGGTCTCTGATGCTAGCGTGATCCATTAACGATCAGAAGAGGAAGAACAGAAACCCTGACAGATTATTAATAGAGGAATAGGACGCTCTTCCTCTGGGCAGGCTAGCTAAAGTTCTTATTGTATCACAGAAAGGGTTATACATTAATGTTCACGGCAGCATGTAGTCTCTTCTTGAATGATGCGAGGATCTCCGCTTCGACCACTTCAGTTGATAACCTCGTCCAAAGCTTCAGCACCTTCTGTGGAGAAGCTCCTTCTCCCCTCGGTTCTGCATTTGCTCTCTGTTCTTTGTAACCTGTCAAACATGATTTTCACCAGTAACTTAGTTTAACCCTTATCAATCTGAAATACTCGTATTCTTTCTAAGCTATATAAATTAAGCTCTGCCATGTACTGTATTATAGAAATTTTTTTTCTTTTTGTCTGCAGTTTAGAATTGAGAACAGGAGGCATGGCAAATGTGAGTACATGTTATTTTGAAATAGAAAGGTTAATATATATATATATATATATATATATATATATATATATATATATATATATATATATATATATATATATATATATATATATATATATATATTATTCTCCCCCTCTGAAATGGATACTGTATGTGCATCTGCCTATCTGTATGAATCTATGTCAAACACTTATATTTGTACAAGCACATCCAGTAGCTGCAAATCATGGACATGTACTTTTGTTCAGTTCCATTTGGTTCTATAATTATGTTATGTTGCTATTATTTAATCACAATATAAAATAAAAATGTTAACCTTTTTTTCTATTCATCATGAAGAACCCACAAGGCCAGAGACTTGATCCAAGAAGGTAAATCAAATGTCATTATTTTATCGATAACACAATCAATATGGAAATAAGTTATACATGACTGAGTTATACATGGACAGACAGGGTAGATGAACAGGTGGTCTACAGATTTGTGGGATCCTCACACGGCGCCTCCGTGCTGTGTAAGGTAGTTCATAGAAAACACATTCCATTTCCTGTTGCTAATCAGTGGAAGTGATGAGCAAAGAAGCAACAATCTGCATTCTAGCATCTGACAAATACTGAATATACTGTAAAGAAAGTGACAATCTGCATTCTAGCATCTGACAAATACTGAATATACTGTAAAAGAAACAATCTGCATTCTAACATCTAACAAATACTGAATATACTGTAAAGAAAGTGACAATCTGCATTCTAGCATCTTACAAACACTGAATATACTGTAAAAAAGCGACAATCTGCATTCTAGCATCTGACAAACACTGAATATACTGTAAAAAAGCGACAATCTGCATTCTAACATCTGACAAATACTGAATATACTGTAAAGAAAGCGACAATCTGCATTCTAGCATCTGACAAATACTGAATATACTGTAAAGAAAGCGCATAATCTGCATTCTAGCATCTGACAAATACTGAATATACTGTAAAGAAAGCGACAATCTGCATTCTAGCATCTGACAAATACTGAATATACTGTAAAGAAAGCGACAATCTGCATTCTAGCATCTGACAAATACTGAATATACTGTAAAGAAAGCGACAATCTGCATTCTAGCATCTGACAAACACTGAATACTGTAAAGAAAGCGACAATCTGCATTCTAGCATCTGACAAACACTGAATATACTGTAAAAAAGCGACAATCTGCATTCTAACATCTGACAAATACTGAATATACTGTAAAGAAAAGCGACAATCTGCATTCTAGCATCTGACAAATACTGAATATACTGTAAAGAAAGCGACAATCTGCATTCTAGCATCTGACAAATACTGAATATACTGTAAAGAAAGCGACAATCTGCATTCTAGCATCTGACAAATACTGAATATACTGTAAAGAAAGCGACAATCTGCATTCTAGCATCTGACAAATACTGAATATACTGTAAAAGAAAATCTGCATTCTAGCATCTGACAAACACTGAATATACTGTAAAGAAAGCGACAATCTGCATTCTAGCATCTGACAAACACTGAATATACTGTAAAGAACGCGACAATCTGCATTCTAGCATCTGACAAACACTGAATATACTGTAAAGAACGCGACAATCTGCATTCTAGCATCTGACAAATACTGAATATACTGTAAAGAAAGCGACAATCTGATGTGGTTTTAATAGAATCCTATACATGACCTATCTATCTATCTATCTATCTATCTATCTATATTTTTTTTTTTAAGGAAAGCTTTTGGACTGTGGTGAGAGCGTAACTTCACTTGCTTACTTGCTATTTCAGAAAACGATTTTTTAAAAGAAATATAAAAGATGAAGGAAGCCTGCAAAAATCTGGGAACAGGTTCATCTTGAAGTTTCTGGAAATTTATGAGGAGCAAATCACAGATGAGCTGAAAACAGTCATCCATGGATACATGTCTGAGGTGAGGCTGTGCAAGTCTCTACGGTCTTTGTAAATCCATAGCATCCCACAATGACATTGAGTTTTACACTAATATAATGAATGTGTTGGGGATTAGATCCGTATGAATTGTTCACAGTTCAGACTGGACTGCAGTTCTAACCCTCATGTATGTAGTGCCTTTGTGTAACCTGGCAGTTTTACATGGCATTCTGTCCTTTTGTAAATCGGTATTGAGTTGTTGTTGTTGGTTTTAGCTTTGCTGTCTGTAAACTGACTCTCTCTCTTTCTGTGTGTCTCTGCTCCTCACCAGGTGCTGCACAGCATCTTCTTTCTGGGCAACATTCACAGGGAGAACATTATGCCTACAGATTTTTTTTGAAGAAAGAGTTGTTAAAACTAAACAACAAGTTTTCAAAACCTTTTAATGAATTCTGCACCCACCTGCCAACCCGCACGCCTTTTTCCATCCTCCTTGATGTGGTCAGTATAGATCTGAAAACTCAGTGACATTGTTCTGTGTCTCTTCCACCTGCTCTATTCCACAGTTCCAGTGGAGTTCTCTTCTTCCTCTGTCTGACACCTCTGTGGTGCCCTTCTTCTCTCAGAGGATCTTCTTAGAAGCGCTCTTTAGCTGCACACCAGCCTGCTTTCCATGTGCTTTTATCACTGTGTCTACCCTCAGCTCAAGTCTCAACCCTTTTTCATTTCATCTTCTCTGACAGATGAGAAGAAAGACATTCTATTAAAAAAAATCTGTTCAAGCTTTTTACACCCAAACCAATGACAGTTTTTTTTCCCTTTAAAATGCAGGTGGTAAAGATTAAAGGCAGTCAAAATGAAACACAGGTAATGGAGTACCTGTCGACTTTTATTAAAAGAACTGAGTGTGCCAAAACCAACCAATATGACATATTCCAACTATTACACCTTGAGGCCACTGTCATCTGCATTTGTCATTATGAAAGGACAGGGGAGGAATAACAAAAAGTTCTACGGAGCCTCCCTGTCCTGCAAGGGGCAAAGAGAAAGGCAGGTCATCATCTCCCCTCTCGTGTCACACACATGGACTCTGAAAGTGGCTTACGAGTGACCCTTGCAGGTGAAGGTGGTGCCATCCAGCTTCCACAAACAGTGAAATGCAAAGCCTTTAAAAGAAACAGGGAAAAAGACCACTATTGTGAAGAACCTCCATGCACAAATTGCATTAATATATTCAAAGGCGCTACATTCGAGCCTTGTCACATTGAAGCCGATGAAGATCCAAACTGGCCCTACGGCAACTGTGCTGAAACAGAGTCTCTCAGCAAACTCCTCAATGCAGATCCAGCACTCTGTGAACAAGTACAAGTTCTGAAGAACAACATGACAGCTGACCTAGACCTTGAAAGAAACACAGTCTGGAGCAATGCCACGCGCAAGCTGGTAGACCTGCTTACCGGGACAGATTATGTGCGTAATGGCAATGATATTTTGTTCTTTGTCCCCTAACCCACCCCACCGAGTCCCTTTTAGCTCCACTCTACCAGTAAGGCATGTATCTTGTAAAATCAAGCTAATCCCTGATCCCTGCTGGCTCAGATCTACATGTGCTTTGAATGATCCTGTTGTACTATCTGGAGATCCAGATACCTCAGGCTGTAGTAATTGGTCTGTGTGGTAGTAATTTAGGATGTGTGTGTATTTTTATACTTTTCTAAAAATGAATATATATATATATATATATATATATATATATATATATATATATATATATATATATATATATATATATATGTGTGTGTGTGTGTGTGTGTGTGTGTGTGTGTGTAAAAAAGACAAACACTATTTTATGGATTCACTGTAACTCTGGAAATAAATTCACCTGGTGTCTTAAACTTATAATCTGGGTGTTACTTCATGTCTCAATACTGGGACTTTAAAATAAATCAAACCAAACATGAATACATCTTATTAGAAATAGCCTTCACTAAAATAGTCCATCACTAAATACTGGAAAGGAGAGAAATGTCCAACTTTCACAGAATTACTGATGATTAAATAAAAGAATATTTGATGAAGAATATCTCTCTCTCTCTCTCTCTCTCTCTCTCTCTCTCTCTCTCTCTCTCTCTCTCTCTCTCTCTCTCTCTCCCCTCTGATTTCTGTATCAATAAAGAATAATAAGCTATTTCTGTCATGTTATCCGAGAAAATCTGATTATAAAGAGCTGTTTGCTATTTTAAATTCTCTCTTAAATTGTTCAAGGCTACACACAACATAATCTATATTTACATACAGTACATTGAACATAGCCATTTGTAATATGGAAATAATTCTAAAAAACATGAACTCATTAAGCACTAAGTAACAAAGATTACAACACAAATAACATGTCTTATACTGGAAAATAAATACAAATTGACATAGATATACACAGTATATTAGGTTAGTGAACAGTTCTGCTGTGTTGAGTTGTCTTTCCTATACTGTACTCCCATAACGGTAATACCAGAACCAAAATGTGTCGTGTGCTTTTTATTTGTCAGATGAATACGGCTGATGACCCCTGAACATTACACACATACAAACAACTGTGTTCTGTATATTTTAAGAGGTACCACAAGCAGTATACCCAATCTTACCCTGTAAATACTCTGAGACTGTACAAATCGGCGGTTTGTTGTGTGAACTGCACTGTTTGTTAGCATGTGAAATCACACAAGAATATACAATACTGCAGTATACATTATTTAGGGTTACTATATGATTCCATGTACACAGTTTGGGAGAGTTCAGGCTTTTCAACTCACACCCCAATGCATTCTGGCACGTTTTACCTGTCTCAGGTACCTTAAACAGCAGGACTACACTTACCAGAATGCATTGCAGTGTGACTTGAAAAGCCTGGCCTGGTGAACATGGAGTCATATGGTAATCTTAAGAATTATATATATATATATATATATATATATATATATATATATATATATATACTGTTGTATTCTACAGATATTTGGGGATCAAACTCTTTTTTCTAATTTGTCCATGTAGCCCTTCAGTAAATAAGATGTACTGTACTTTCATTATTCTCTTGCGCCCCCTGGTGCCTGTGTATTGCACAACTAGTGTATGAGGTGGGGTCGAAAGCAAAACATACTGAAGTTTACAACATACAGTAGATTGTTGTCTCTTGGCAATTTGTGACACCTGTACGATGTTTCTTTCTTCTTTAAGTGCAGGTAACGATTGTTTTGTATGTCGTGTTCATTTATTTTGTACAACATTAGTCATGCAGTATAAGGGTTCCGCCCTCTTTATTACAGGAAGAGGAAAGCATGAGTTTCGTTTTCTTCATTTCTTTCATTCCTATCAGCGCGGAAGAAGTGTTTTGTGTAAGTACATCATTTTACTGTATTGTATTGAAAGCAAATCTCGATAGAGCTTTTCATTGAGATTGATTCTAACGCTATGCTGTACTTTGAGACACAGGAGGAAATAAAACACGTTCAGTAAAAGGGGTTTTGAAGAAACCATTTAGGACTTAAACGTGAAAAATAAAATTAACCCTTTCGGTCACGATTTTATAATCATTTTTTAAGCAATTAAAAAAAAAAACGTTTATGTCTACTCTATGGGAAAAGACGTTGCACTGCCAGGCAACACTGGAAATAAAGTAGACAGATAGACAGGTCTCTGATGCTAGCGTGATCCATTAACGATCAGTAGAGGACGAACAGAAACCCTGACAGATTATTAATAGAGGAATAGGGCGCTCTTCCTCTGGGCAGGCTAGCTAAAGGTCTTATTGTGTCACAGAAAGGGTTATACATTAATGTTCACGGCAGCATGTAGTCTCTTCTTGAATGATGCGAGGATCTCCGCTTCGAGCACTTCAGTTGATAACCTCGTCCAAAGCTTCAGCACCCTTCTGTGGAGAAGCTCCTTCTCCCCTCGGTTCTAGATTTGCGCTCTGTTCTCTGTAACCTGTGAAACATGATTGTCACCAGTAACTTTGTTTAACCCCTTATCAATCTGAAATACTCGTATTCTTTCTAAGCTATATAAATTAAGCTCTGCCCTGTACTGTATTATAGAAATTGTGTATTTGTACTTGTAGTCACTGTTAAGCATCAAAATCTGCTTTTTTTCTTTTGTCTGCAGAGTAGAATTGAGAACAGGAGGCATGGCAAATGTGAGTACATGTTATTTTGAAATAGAAAGGTTAATATACTGTGTATATATATATATATATATATATATATATATATATATATATATATATATATATATATATATATATATATATATATTATTCCTCCTGCCTATCTGTATGAATCTATGTCAAACTTATATTTGTACAAGCATATCCAGTGGCTGCAGATCATGGACATGTACATTTGTTCAGTTACATTTGGTTCTATAATTATGTTATGTTGGTATTATTTAATCACAATATAAAATAAACATGTTAACCTTTTTTCTATTCATCATGAAGAACCCACAAGGCCAGACACTTGATGCAAGAAGGTAAATCAAATGTCATTATTTTATCGATAACACAATCAATATGGAAATAAGTTATACATGACTGAGTTATACATGAACAGACGGGCTAGATGAACAGGTTACAGATTTGTGGGATCCTCACAGCGCACCTCCGTGCTGAGTAAGGTAGTTCATAGAAACACACATTCCATTTCCTGTTCACTTTTACAATCAGTGGAAGTGATGAGCAAAGAAGCAACAATCTGCATTCTAGCATCTGACAAATACTGAATATACTGTAAAGAAAGTGATAGTCTACAATCTAGCATCTGACAAATACTGAATATACTGTAAAGAAAGTGATAGTCTACAATCTAGCATCTGACAAATACTGAATATACTGTAAAGAAAGTGATAGTCTACAATCTAGCATCTGACAAATACTGAATATACTGTAAAGAAAGTGATAGTCTACAATCTAGCATCTGACAAATACTGAATATACTGTAAAGAAAGTGAGTCTACAATCTAGCATCTGACAAATACTGAATATACTGTAAAGAAAGTGATAGTCTACAATCTAGCATCTGACAAATACTGAATATACTGTAAAAAAGTGATAGTCTACAATCTAGCATCTGACAAATACTGAATATACTGTAAAGAAAGTGATAGTCTACAATCTAGCATCTGACAAATACTGAATATACTGTAAAGAAAGTGATAGTCTACAATCTAGCATCTGACAAATACTGAATATACTGTAAAGAAAGTGACAATTCGATGTGGTTGTAATAGAATCCTTGTAACAAGGCGAGCAGCCCTCTACATTGTTTTGTTTATTTTAGTTTAGAACGGAGTCCCTTCCGCCCCTGTGCAGATTATTGTTTTGTGTTTAGTATGATTTAGTGATGTTTTGTATTTTATATGACGGCGAGCGCCGCAGGATTTATTATTTATGTATAGATGACGGCGTAGCCATTTTATTTAATAACGTGGATGGGAAGCCCCATCCACATGGTATTTTAAAAACTCATACAGATTTTGGCCGAGGGGTAATAGGATAATTACTAACTAGTTAAACCCCTCGGCCACGATATAAAAAGCCTGCAGCACTCTCAGTTCTGGGTGGGAGTTTGGAGGAGGAACGAGAGCGGAGAGAACTGAGCAGAGAGAGAAACTTGATTTAAAAGACAAAGGATCAGTGAAGGCTATTGCCCAGCCTGATCGCGTTATTTTGTGTTCGAGATTTATTTTGTTAACCCTTTTATTTTGCTCTGTGAGCGCAAGTGTTTTGTTTAAATATTTTATTTATTTTTATTTTTGTTTAATAAAAACGGCAGCCAGCCGATTCTTTCTTTAAAAACTGCAGTCCCTGGTGTCAGTGTTTCCCGTCCCTGCTTCTGCCGTGACGTCACCGCTCAGTCACCCTGTCGCAATCCTATACATGACCTACCTATCTATCTATCTATCTACAGACGTGCTCAAATTTGTTGGTACCCTTACAGCTCATTGAAATAATGCTTCATTCCTCCTGAAAAGTGATGAAATTAAAAGCTATTTTATCATGTATACTTGCATGCCTTTGGTATGTCATAGAATAAAGCAAAGAAACTGTGAAAAGAGATGAATTATTGCTTATTCTACAAAGATATTCTAAAATGGCCTGGACACATTTGTTGGTACCCCTTAGAAAAGATAATAAATAATTGGATTATAGTGATATTTCAAACTAATTAGTATCACACATGTCTCCAATCTTGTAATCAGTCATTCAGCCTATTTAAATGGAGAAAAGTAGTCACTGTGCTGTTTGGTATCATTGTGTGCACCACACTGAACATGGACCAGAGAAAGCAAAGGAGAGAGTTGTCTGAGGAGATCAGAAAGAAAATAATAGACAAGCATGGTACAGGTAAAGGCTACAAGACCATCTCCAAGCAGCTTGATGTTCCTGTGACAACAGTTGCAAATATTATTAAGAAGTTTAAGGTCCATGGAACTGTAGCCAACCTCCCTGGGCGTGGCCGCAAGAGGAAAATTGACCCCAGAGTGAACAGAAGGATAGTGCGAATGGTAGAAAAAGAACCAAGGATAACTGCCAAAGAGATACAAGCTGAACTCCAAGGTGAAGGTACGTCAGTTTCTGATCGCACCATCCGTCGCTTTTTTTGAGCGAAAGTGGGCTCCATGGAAGAAGACCCAGGAGGACTCACTTTTGAAAGAAAAACATAAAAAGCCAGACTGGAATTTGCTAAAATGCATATTGACAAGCCACAATCTTTCTGGGAGAATGTCCTTGGACAGATGAGTCAAAACTGGAGCTTTTGGCAAGTCACATCAGCTCTATGTTCACAGACGAAAAATGAAGCTTTCAAAGAAAAGAACACCATACCTACAGTGAAACATGGAGGAGGCTTTGTTATGTTTTGGGGCTGCTTTTGCTGCACCTGGCACAGGGTGCCTTGAATCTGTGCAGGGCACAATGAAATCTCAAGACTATCAAGGCATTCTGGAGTTTAAACGCATTACTGCCCAGTGTCAGAAAGCTCTGTCTCAGTCGCAGGTCATGGGTCCTCCAACAGGATAATGACCCAAAACACACAGCTAAAAGCACCCAAGAATGGATAAGAACAAAACATTGGACTATTCTGAAGTGGCCTTCTATGAGTCCTGATCTGAATCCCATCGAACATCTATGGAAAGAGCTGAAACTTTGCAGTCTGGAGAAGGCACCCATCAAACCTGAGACAGCTGGAGCAGTTTGCTCAGGAAGAGAGTGGTCCAAACTACCTGTTAACAGGTGCAGAAGTCTCATTGAGAGCTACAGAAAACGTTTGATTGCAGTGATTGCCTCTAAGGTTGTGCAACAAAATATTAGGTTACGGTCCCATCATTTTTGTCCATGCCATTTTCATTTGTTTTATTATTTACAATATTATGTTGAATAAAAATCAAAAGCAAAGTCTGATTTCTATTAAATATGGAATAAACAATGGTGGATGCCAACTACTTTTGTCAGTTTCAAGTTATTTCAGAGAAAATTGTGCATTCTTCATTTTTTGTGGAGGGGTACCAACAAATTTGAGCACGTCTGTATCTATTTATCTATATATATTTTTAAGGAAAGCTTTTGGACTGTGGTGAGAGCGTAACTTCACTTGCTTACTTGCTATTTCAGAAAAAGATTTTTTATAAAAAATATAAAAGATGAAGGAAGCCTGCAAAAATCTGGGAACAGGTTCATCTTGACGTTAATGAAAATTTACGAGGAGCACATCACAGATGAGCTGAAAACAGTCATCCATGGATACATGTCTGAGGTGAGGCTGTGCAAGTCTCTACAGTCTTTGTAAAGCCGCAGCATCCCACAATGACATTGAGTTTTACACTAATATAATGAATGTGCTGGGGGATTATATCCTTATGAATTGTGCACAGTTCAGACTGGACTGCAGTTCTAACCCTCATGTATGTAGTGCCTTTGTGTAACCTGGCAGTTTTACATGGCATTCTGTCCTTTGTAAATCGGTATTGAGTTGTTGTTGTTGGTTTTAGCTTTGCTGTCTGTAAACTGACTCTCTCTCTCTCTTTCTGTGTGTCTCTGCTCCTCACCAGGTGCTGCACAGCATCTTCTTTCTGGGCAACATTCAAAAGGAGAAAATTATGAGTTGTTAAAACTAAAGAACAAGTTTTCAAAACCTTTTAATGAATTCTGCACCCACCTGCCAACCCGCACGCCTTTTTCCATCCTCCTTGATGCGGTCAGTATAGATCTGAAAACTCAGTGACATTGTCCTGTGTCTCTTCCACCTGCTCTATTCCACAGTTCCAGTGGAGTTCTCTTCTTCCTCTGTCTGACACCTCTGTGGTGCCCTTCTTCTCTCACAGGATCTTCTTAGAAGCGCTCTTTAGCTGCACACCAGCCTGCTTTCCATGTGCTTTTATCACTGTGTCTACCCTCAGCTCAAGTCTCAACCCTTTTTCATTTCATCTTCTCTGACAGACGAGAAGAAAGACATTCTATTAAAAAAAATCTGTTCAAGCTTTTTACGCCCAAATCCAATGACAGTTTTTTTCCCTTTAAAAATGCAGGTGGTAAAGATTAAAGGCAGTCAAAATGAAACACAGGTAATGGAGTACCTGTCGACTTTTAAAAAAAGAACTGAGTGTGCCTAAAACCAACCAATATGACATATTCCAACTATTACACCTTGGAGGCCACTGTCATCTGCATTTGTCATTATGAAAGGACAGGGGGAGGAATAATGAATAAGTTCTACGGAGCCTCCCTGTCCTGCAAGGGGCAAAGAGAAAGGGAGGTCATCATCTCCCTCTCGTGTCGACACACATGGAATCTGAAAGTTGCTTACGCAGTGGACCTTGCAGGTCAAGGTGGTGCAATCCAGTTTCCACAAACAGTGAAATGCAAAGCCTTTAAAAGAAACAGGGGAAAAGGCCACTATTGTGAAAAACCTCCATGCACAAATTGCATTAATATATTCAAAGGCGTTACGTTCGAGCCTCGTCACAGTGAAGCCGATGAAGAAGCAAAGTGGCTCTACGGCAACTGTGCTGAAACAGAGTCTCTCAGCAAGCTCCTCAATGCAGATCCAGCACTCTGTGAACAAGTACAAGTTCTGAAGAACAAAATGACAACTGACCTAGACCTTGAAAGCACAGTCTGGAGCAATGCCACGAGCAGGCTGGTAGAGCTGCTTAGCGGGACAGATTATGTGTGTAATGGCAATGATATTCAGTTCTTTGTCCCCACCCTCCTCCGAGTCCCTTTTAGCTCCACTCTACCAGTAAGGTATGTATCTTGTAAAATCAAGCTAATTCCTGATCCCCGCTGGCTCAGATCTACGGTGCTTTGAATGATTCTGTTGTACTATCTGGAGATCCAGATACCTCAGGCTGTAGTAATTGGTTTGTGTGGTAGTAATTTAGGATGTGTGTGTATTTTTATACTTTTCTGAAAAAATATATATATATATATATATATATATATATATATATATATATATATATATATATATATATATGTGTGTGTGTGTGTGTTAGAAAGATAAACACTATTTTGTGAATGCACTGTAAATTCTCACCTGGTGTCTTAAATTTATAATCTGGGTGTTACTTAATGTATCAATAATGGGAATTTAAAATAAATCAAACCAAACATGAATACATCTTATTAGAACGTGCCCTATAGTCTGGACATCGCGGGTTCGAGTCCAGGCTATTCCTTTGCCGACCGTGGACGGGAGCTTCCAGGGAGCGGCGCTCAATTGGCAGAGCTCCGCGCGGGGGGAGGGAGGGTTAGGTCGGCCAGGGTGTCCTCGGCTCACCGCGCACCAGTGACCCCTGTAGTCTGGCCAGGTGCCTGTGGGCTTGCCTGTAAGCTGCGTTGTCCTCCGACGCTGTAGCTCTTGGGTGGCTGCATGGTGAGTCTGCAGTGTGTAAAAAAGTAGTCGGCTAACGGCACACGCTTCGGAGGACAGCGTGTGCTCGTCTTCACTGCTCCCGAGTCAGTGCAGGGGTGGTAGCGGTGGGCTGAGCTTTAAAAAATTATTGGACATTACTAAATTGGGGAGAAAACAATAAAGAAAAAATAACTGGCGACCCACTAAATTAAAAAAAAAAAAAAATAGTCTACCTAAAAAAGTCGATTATTAAATACTGGAAAGGAGAGAAATGTCCAACTTTCACAGAATGGAAACTTCTAATGCTGTGTGTATTACAGCTGGACGGGCTCCACCAGACAGACACAGAAAATTGAAATGACTTCCTTAAAATGTGGGAGCCCATTTCTGAATGAATTACACAAACAGATATGTGGTATGCATGACCGTCAGCTCACTGCAGTGACTTTTAAACATGTTGCCACATTGGTGACCACACTATTCCTGTTTTGTAATAATTATTAATTAGGTCTGGGTTGGGTTGTGGGTTTAGAGATCTACATGTATGAATGGTAAAGTTATATATTTGAGAATATGTTTGTATTATAAGATTGCATATATTGTGACATTAGCAGTTTGTTTTGTGCTTCTCAATTGGAGTGTCTCATTTACTACAGTGTCTGTTTCTTCTGTAAGCCGAGATGACTGCACTATGAATAGAGGGGTCTGATACCAGGTTGCATCTAAAGGCAACACTGCAGAGCATCCACATATTCATTTATAAATATTCATAACAATAATAAAGATACACAACCTACATTTTAAATTGAAAAAGTTTTGGTAAATACAAAATGTTCTTTCTGAAGAGGTACGGTGACTTTTTTGTAGCATGCGTACAAAGCAGCCAATCAACACAATTGAAATTCCCTCCCCCAAACTTCTCTCCTCCTAGATTGATACATTATGCAGTATGCAAACAATACAGATTTGAATAATAACCTTGTTAAATGCAGTTTTAGCTGAACCATTAAACTCTATAAACATTTTCTCATAGCTTTAAATTTAGGATTCTGATGGAGAGTTTCAAAACTTATATTGGGTCACAAAAAAACTGTTAAAAAAGACTAGCTGCAGGGGTAAAGGTCAATGAGTTGACAGGGGTAAAGGTCAGTGAGTTGATGGGTAAAGGTCAGTGAGTTGACAGAGGTTGAGGTCTGCGATAGTACATTATACTACACTATACTGCATTATACTACATTATACGTAGTTTCACTGCATTCTTTGGTCTCGCCTTTCGAGGGACTCCCACCCATAAATTAGCTTGCTGATAAGTGGAGAGGCTGCCCGTAGGGAAGCCATTGGCAGGGGGGCAGGATAGCTGCCCTTCCCATTAGATTAAGCAAGAAAGCAGGTGGAGCCTGAGGAGGAGGCAAACTGATGCACACCAGAGTCGTTATGGATTGAGGTAAGATTTACATCCCTTTCAAAAAGGACAGAAATAGGAATTATTCTGCCAAAATAGGAAGGGTAGGCATGTCTGCTGTCACACTTACAATGGGGCTCATCAGACATGACAGTGTTGATAAGCAGTGAGTGAAGTATGTCTGCTGTCACACTTACAATGGGGCTCATCAGACATGTCAGTGTGTTGATGATTAGCAGTGAGTGAAGTATGTCTGCTGTCACACATGTCAGAGTGTTGATAAGCAGTGAGTGAAGTATGTCTGCTGTCACACATGTCAGAGTGTTGATGATTAGCAGTGGGTGATGTTAAAAGAGTCGTATTAAAGTGGGTTTAATGAATCACTGAAAGTCATGATAAGCCATCATGAACCGGTTTGTCAGCTTTGCAGTTTCAGTTGCTTGTGTTTCCTCCCTGCCATGGGAACCAAACCTGGGGTCAGTTACAGTGAGAACTGTGTGTCTCTGTAATTCAGCCTTGGTACAGCTGTGTAATTGCAACTGGAATTACACCATATTGAGGGATTCCACTTCAGTTACGCATGCATTTGTCATTCGATCACTATTCTCGTATTTTCAACCACTTTTGGTGACACCCCCCAAAAAAAAATAAATAATAATAAAAAAAAATAATATATAGTATGTTTCTGTATCTGGACTTGTGATGATTGCTGGTTATTTAGAATAAATAGAGTGAACATGTTAATGTGGGGAGTTAATTATTTTACTTTTTAGTGTAATTGTAGGCCTAATTACAATTGTAATTACTGCAGCATAATAATACTAACTGTAACTAAACAAAATAGCATTGCATTGTAACTGCATTGATAACTTTAGGAATACATTATAAAAAACAACATTAACAAGACTAATAATAATAATAATAATAATAATAATAATAATAATAATAATAATAAAATTCATGGAAGAGTGTATTACCTAACAGCATAAGTATTTTAGTCAAATTCTTGAAAATGTGATTTTTAAGGAAGCATGTTTTTAATGTCATGCTTTATTTTTGCATATCTTGGTAGCATAACAGAGACTAATGGGTGATTACCTTCTCCCTCCCACCCAGCCAAAAATCGATATTCAATCTTGGTAATATCTTGGTAGTTTTGACCAACCATAGCCCGAGTCGCTACCAAGAATTGACCAGAAAAGAGCCAATCAGATTTCGCAGAGCTACCAAGAATGAAGTGACGGAATTATCCAATCAGATCTCGTAGAACTACCAAGAATACTGAGCGTTTTCAACGACGGGAGGTTATTTCGAAAAACAATCATCTGAAGGTAAGAATTTTATTACAGTATTATTTTAATTGTCACTAGTACTGTACATATAGTCACCAAGAATTAAAAAATGCCAATAATAATATATGTTCGTATTACAAATATCAGCTGTAGAAATGCACGGATAGTAAACTCTATGTTTTGTAATATTATCAATAAAAATACACGATTGACATTTTTCCAAAGGTGTCAGTTCTGAGTGTTAAAAAATGTAATATTTACGACAGCTAGAAACTTGTTTGAGGGACTGTTTTATCCATTTAATACATTTGTCCGTTAAAATGATACTGTAATACTTGTATCCAGGACAACAGAAATTGTACCATGGTAAAATAAATAGTACCATATAGTACCGTGGTATAGTGTTGCATTATACTGTAGATACCAGGATACTTCTTAGAAATAAAAAGTACAATCGTATTATCATGGTGGTACTGCATTATAGTACCATAATAGTGCATTGTACATTGATAGTATAGGATACATTGTGTTTTTCTATCATTTACTTTTAATTATGTATCCATGAACGTTATAGTACTGTATTTAACTGTTAATTTAGTTTTCATTGAAAAATGATACTGTTTTGAAAGCAATACATAAAAAACCTGAACAGCTTCCCATATGGTCTAGGGGTTAGGATTCCTGGTATTCACCCAGGCGGCCCGGGTTCGACTCCTGGTATGGGAACGTCTTTGCTATTGTCATTTTATTACAGAACTGTGGTCATGTGTAATGTGTTTTCATTATGATAACACTATGTAACACAATTTTTGTTCCTGGGTAGTAAGTGTTATTTCCTAATTGCTTATGCCCCAAAAGTATAGAAAATGGCTATTATTCCCCACAAACTTTGCTTTTGTGACCAGGACAGTGATATCACTATGTAACACAATTTTGTTCCTGGGTAGTAAGTGTTATTTCCTAATTACTTATGCCTCAAAAGTATAGAAAATGGCAATTATTCCCCTACAAACTTTTTTTTTGTGACCAGGACAGTGATATTTTGAAATTTACCTATTTCCAGTGAAAACGGGCGAATTTTGTGTCTTTTCGTTCACATAAAGTCAGAAAAAAACAACATATGAATCCAAATTAACATGTATTTATACTAAAGTAATACAAAAATGACTACAAAAGATTTAGAAGTGAGTATTTTTTCGAGATTTTACGATTATACTGTAAATCAATTTCACCGAATCAGCCCCCAAATGTAGTCTCCCATCATGTTCTCGTTATACTGTCCTTGGTAGCGGCGTTCAAAGTCCAGTATATCCTGGTGGAAGCTCTCGCCTTGCTCCTCCTCATGCGCTCCCATGTTCTCCTTGAATTTATCAAGATGAGCATCAAGGATATGGACTTTGAGGGACATCCTACAGCCCATTGTGCCGTAGTTCTTCACCAGAGTCTCAACTAGCTCCACATAGTTTTCGGCCAGTCCCGCCTGTGGTAGTGCGCCTTGGTGTCCCTGCTGTCCCAAAGGCAATGATAGCAGGGAAACTTGGTAAAACCGCCTTGGAGACCCATCAGGAATGCCACCATTTTGAATCCTCTTTGAGGTGCACCGAGTGAGCCAGGGGAATAGACGGGTACTTGTTACCATTATGGAACAGGGCTTTGAGGCTCCTGGATGAGCTGTCAATGAAAGGCGCCACTCATTCTGGTTACAGGCGATTCCGATTGCCTCGAACAGACTGGTCACATTGATGCCATCTCAGAAAAATGCAGATATGTATCCACTTAGGCTGCTGGAACTAAACTGAACTGGTGGGCTTAAGGCCCCTGTATTTATACTACTATTTATATTACTGGAAAGTTCTAGAAAGTTCTAGAAGTTACTCCAAGTTTAGTCAGCACTGAATCTATCTGGAATGTTCTGGAAAATGTCCTGGTCACAAAAGCAAAGTTTGTGGGGAATAATAGCCATTTTCTATATTTTTGAGGCATAAGCAATTAGGAAATAACACTTACTACCCTGGAACCAAAAAAAAAAAAAAAATTGTTACACGGTGTAATAAAGCTACAGTTACTTGAAATAATATATATATATATATATATATATATATATATATATATATATATATATATATATATATATATATATATATATATATATACAGAATAATGCAAATGTGTTTGACTCTATTCACATCCCCTCACATTTAAAATCCTCCACAGGTTGGGTGCTTCTCAACTCAGATTAAGGTTCCAGATGGATGAGACTATTCATTTTAAATACATGTAATTCGATTTTTGTATTGGTATTATTTGTATTGAGGCAGGGAGGCTGCAGTTGTTTCTAAGCGAAAATTAATCTGGAATAACATTCTTAGGGTTCGTGTCATACGCGTTTGTCTCATCAAAGCTGTTCCTGGTGATGTTCAGTGGATTATATTTGGAATAGTCAGCCTGGCTAGCTCAGTCGGTAGAGCATGAGACTTTTAATCTCAGGGTCGTGGGTTCGAGCCCCACGTTGGGCGTCCTTTTTAAATACAAATTGTAGATGTTTCTTCGAGACAACAGAGCAATGTCTGAATCTATTCGCATTGTACACAGTACTGCAACAAAATTACTTATTGGTCATTGTCATAGCAATTGCTATTGTAAAATGCGTGCATCATTTATAGCTATAACGATACTGAAATAAATAATCTTACTTTTTTGGGTTGGCTGCGTGGGTTCAAATCCCACTTTTGACAGTTCAATTTGATTTATTTTTATCGGACTAAAATAGTGTTGTAAACAGACTACTTGATGAAGTCACTGAAAAATATTTTGTGTCCAAACATGTTAACTTCATTGTTTTAATATTCCAAATAACATATTACTTTGAAAAACATCTCCGTCGGCCACTGGATCTTGGTCTCAGGCTGGGATGTGGACCATTGAGAATAGTATAAACGCTCTATTAGTGGAAGTAGCTTACATGAGAAATGCCCTCGTTTAACATGCTAGGATGATCGACATCGGCATTCTCCAACTGCTGTTTACATTTTCTAACACGTTATGAGGACGAATACAAAGTTTGACACTTTCCTTGTAAGTGGGGGGATGCACAAGTTATTTTCAGATGTAATGTCTTTATTTAAGCTCATCTAGTCCTGCGTAGTGCAAATCACATTACTATATTTTTATATTAGTCAAGGCCTATTTAAAGTGTTCTTAAATTGTTTTAACATTAGCAGTGATCCATTTGAAATTTGCTTATTGATTTAAACAACTGAAGAATTGTAGGCTTGATGGTTTCTTTTTTCTGCGTTTCTACCAGTATGAGATACGCACTCAAAATGTGTCCCCTTCCTTCAACAACCCCCTCGTCAAACAAGCTCGAGCCACAGCACACAGCGCTGCTGCATCGGGACACAGAGGTGGATTTTAAAGCGACTGAATCAACGAGCTGAGACTACTTAAAAAAACTGAAAACATACCTCTAGTCGAAATATTTGCTATTTAGTTAATTAATTTATTTTTTGAATTTGCAAATGGCAGACATCATTGCCAATAAAAAACTGACAATCTGAATTGCTCGTATCAAGCTGCGATGTAGCCTATGAGAATCGCTGGCACAATTCAAAGGGAATTAGCTCAAAAGGTAGAGCGCTCGCTTAACATGCAAGAAATAGCGGGATTGATACCAGCATTCTCCAAGTAGCTTTAATTTATCTGCGTATTTAGTCTCAACGCATTATGGACATACATACAAAGTGTGACAATTCTTTGTAACAGAGACGCCCGCCCTACATGTGTATTTTAAAGCACAGTCTGCTAATTTGTAATATTCCCCAGACTGAAGAACTGCAGTCATTCCCTCCATCGTATGTCTTCCGAGAAGCACAAAGGGAGATTTTTTTTTTTTTTAGCAATTGAAGAGTTTGTGTTAATTGAGAATAAATATAAATGGTTTGAAGTTTGCTTCCATTTGTAACGTGTTTGTAATGAAATATCAGTTTTTGTGGTTCACATATACCAATCCCCCGTCCTGGCCTCCACTGCTCTCTCTCACCTCCTGCTATTGACTCCTTCTCACAAATCTCCGTAGACTCTGCTACCTCCATCCTCTTCTCCTCCCTCACCTCCTCCCTCGACTCCCTCTGTCCCTTCACCTCCCGACCCTGGCTCTCCTCTGCGCTCCGCTCAGCAAGAATCACACTGAGATCTGCTGAAAAGAAATGGAAGAGAACCAAACTCCCTGCTGCCCTAGACCTTTACCACACTCTCTTCTCCTCTACTCTCTCTCTGCTAAATGTACTTATTTCCAATCTAATCCAAGCCTCCACTAACAACCCCGTAAACTATTCTCTACCTTCTCCTCCTCCTAAACCCTCCCCTCCTCATCCCTCCTCTATCTCCTCTGATGACTTTGCCTCCTTCTTCTCTTCTAAAATCTCAGATATCCTAAAACTCTTTAACACCTCTCCCTCCCGCACCCCCTCCTGCTACAACCCCTACACCCACTGCATCCCCTACTAACTCACCCTCCTTCTCCACCTTCTCCCCCTCAGACTCTGGCCTCTCCTCCTGTTCTAGGGTCACAAACCCACCACGTGTGCCCTGGACCCCCTCCCCACTCACCTCTTTCAAGCTGCTGCTCCTGCTCTACCTTCCTTCATCTCCCCTTCTCAACACCTCTCTCCTTTCTGGTCTCTTTCCCTCTGCCTTCAAACAAGCCTCTATCCTCCCCTCCTCAAAAACCTACCCTCGGCCCCACCTCCCTCCAGAGCTACCGTCCTGTCTCCTCCTACCCTTCCTCTCAAAACCCTCAGCGGACTGTACACTGCCAGCTCTCTGCTTTCTTGTCAACCACTCTCTGACCGACCCTCTCCAATCTGGCATTTGCTCTGCTCACTCCACTGAAACTGCCCTCCTGTCTGTCACCAACTCACTTAAGTCTGCCGAGCTGCCCTCTCTCCTCTATCCTAGTTCTCCTCGACCTCTCTGCTGCCTTTGACACTGTTGATCACTCTATTCTACTATCATCTCTCGCTTGACCTGGGGATCTCTGGCACTGCTCTGGCCTGGTTCTCCTCCTACCTCTCAACCCGCACTTACCAGGTAACCTGGCGTGGAGCAACCTCCCCACCTCACCCTCTCTTAACAGGAGTCCCCAAGGGTCAGTCTTGTGTCCTCCTCCTGTTCTCTCTCACCGCTCCCTGGGCCCCCTCATCGCATCCCATGGTTTCTCATACCATTTCTATGCTGATGATGCTCAATTTTCCTCTCCTTCCCACCTCTGACTCCACCATCTCCTCCTGTATCTCTACCTGTCTGTCTGCTATTTCCTCCTGGATGCACTCGCATCACCTCAAACTCAACCTCTCTAAATCTGACCTCCTTTTCTTTCTCTCCTCCTCCTCCCCTCCTCTGATCTCTCTATCTCTGTTCCTCTGGAATCTACCACACTCTCTCCCTCTTCCTCCGCTAAGAACCTTGGAGTCACCCTGGACCCCTGCCTCTCTTATTCCCAGCACATCTCTCACTCTGGCACGCACTTGCCGATTCTTCCTGAGCAACATCCGAAAATCCGGCCCTTCCCTCACCAACTCGCCACCCAGCTCCTGGTCCAGGCCTTGATACTCTCCCGCCTAGACTATTGCAACTCCCTCCTGGCTGGCCTCCCTCGTCCGCCACCCGTCCGCTCCAGCTCATCCAGAACTCTGCTGCCCGCCTGGTGTTTCTCTGCCTCGCTTCTCCCATGCAACTCCTACTCCGCTCACTCCACTGGCTCGATCTCACCTTCGCATCCAGTTCAAGACTCTTGTACTAGCCTACAGATGCCTTGACCAGACTGCACCCAGCTACCTCAGACCCTCATCTCCCTACACCCCCCCCTCGACCTCTCTGCTCCCCTGCAATGAAGACTGGCTCTACCTCCGCTCGCTCCCTGCCTCCAGAGCCCGCTCCTTCTCCACCTCGCTCCGCAGTGGTGGAATGACCTTCCTACAGATGTCAGGACTGCCCCAGTCCCTGACCACATTCAGCGCCTCCTTAAGACTCCCTCTTCAGACAGCACCCATAGAACTCCTCTTTTCCCTCTGGACACTTATCACCCTTCCTTAAATGTGCTCTATTTGCTCTTATCTGCCCATATTTTACTTCATTTAATCAGAGTACTGTAATCTGCCAAGTGTTTAATCTGTAGTATTTTGTATTCAATCATATCCTGATGTAACTATCACTGTTATCTGCTGTATTATTGAATTGTATTTTGTCACACTTGTACTTGCTTGAACCAAAGTCATTGTATTTATCTTGCTCTTAATTGTATTATTAC
Source organism: Huso huso (assembly GCA_036884735.1). Classification (NCBI taxonomy): domain Eukaryota; kingdom Metazoa; phylum Chordata; class Actinopteri; order Acipenseriformes; family Acipenseridae; genus Huso; species Huso huso. The sequence goes on along the minus strand of CM072693.1, from coordinate 8,697,180 downwards.
TTGTACTGTAACACTTGAAATGTATTTGCTTACAATTGTAAGTCGCCCTGGATAAGGGCGTCTGCTAAGAAATAAATAATAATAATAAAGATGGATGTGACCATTCATTTTTAAATACATGTAATATGATTTTTGTATTTGTATTGAGGCAGGGAGGCTGCACTTGTTTCTAAGTGACAATGAATCTGGAATAACATTCTTAGGGTTCGTGTCATACGACTTTGTGTCATCAAAGCTGTTTCTGGTGACGTCCAGTGGATTATATTTGGAATCTTTGGTTCCCTTTCAAGTCGAAAATAACCATCAAGGTATGGGACATTGCCGTCAGGCAGTAGGGATTGGCTGAGCTTTATGTCAAAGCTGCGATAGCCTCTCGCCAGCTGCCGTGTAAGCCCGTCCCCTGGGAGCTTACTATAATGGCATGGCCGGAGAATCCTCCTCTTTGCCTTCAGCCTCAGTAGCGGTGGGACTTAGAGCTCTTAAACTGATTGTACTCAATAAGTTTAGGCTTGAGAAGCTGGTTTATCCTTCTCGAGTTTATTTCAGTTATACTCTTCGAGTAATTATTATTATTATTATTATTATTATTATTATTATTATTATTATTATTATTATTTTTAGGATTATATATTGTTTTTTACATTATATACTCCTTCTCGCTTTCTTGACATCGCGTTTTCTTCGTGGTCTCTCCGTCTTTCCTCTGTTCTTATTATTATTGTGTTTGGGTTTTTGTATTATTGTGTGTGTATATATATTATTATATATATATATTATTATTATTTTTGTTCGGACCCAGCGTGTTGCGTTGGCCTTGGCCACGTGCATTTTGCATCCTCGGTCTAGCTTAGGCTAGACCGTTGCATGTCTTGTAGTCTGCTCTGCACCTCCCCACCGCTGGCGTTCCGCCACGTGGTATTGTACTACACCCTCTTACTTTCTGCAACGTCCTAAAAAAAAAAAAAAAAACTTTTTTCCCCCTTCACTATACAGAGGAAGACAACCACCAACGTGCAAAATCCCCAGCACCATCAGGTAGGTATTGCACAGCATCAGACAACGTACCAGCACTTAGCGTCTCCGCGGGTCAGGTGAGCTGGCGTGGCGTCTGTGCTGGCGTTCACGCTCGGTACTGTGCCTTGGCGCCTCGGCCCGCTTTGGTGTCAGCGCTTGGGGCGCTTGGTGCAGCGGCGCTTTGTGCACAGCGCTTCTGCGCTTTGGTGCTTAGTGCTTCTGCACTGGGGCTCAGTGCTCGACGCCGACGCTTCGGCGCGGTGCTCGACGCTTCGGTGCATCGTTCCATCAGCGCTTGGTGCCGGTTTCGGCGCCGACGCGCCGACGCTCGGGCGCTCGGACGCCAGGCGCTCGACGCTCAGTGTCGGCGCTTGGCGCCTCGACGACGCACCCTCGCGACGCACCTCGGTGCTTAACGCCGACGCTTAACGCCGACGCTGGTGCTCGGGACGCTGGCTTTGACGCGACAGTGGCGCTGACGCTGGCGCTGACGCTGGTGCTTCGACGCGCCGGTGCTCGAGACCTTCGTTTCGACGCTGGCGCTCCACCATTCGTGCTCGGGTTCCGCCGACGCTGGTGACCTAAGGCTGACGCTGACGCTGGGGTTGCCTGCCAGCGACCCTCATGAGACTGGTGTTCGATGGCGCTTCGGGGTCGACCATGCCGCATCGACCCTGGACGACGATAGGGCTTCGATACTGGCAAGCTATGTCGACGGGTTTCAGACTGACGCTGACGCTGGCGCTCTCGATTCGACGCTGGGAGAGCATCTTCGGGACGCTGGCGCCGGAGGACGCACCCTCGGCGCTCGGCGACGCGCACCTCGGCGCTTCACGCTGGCGGCGCTCGACGACGCGCACTTCAGGTGCTCGGCGCTTGGTGTCCGGCGCCCGGCGTTCGACGACGCGCACCATGGCGTTTGTGCGACAGTGCTCGACGCGACGCACTTAGTGCTCGGCGCCGGTGCTAGGCGCTTCAGCGTTCCACCATGTCTGGGTTCCACCATTGCGTGACCTGCCAGGCCGTTGCCTGCCAGCGACCCTCATGAGGACTGCGTCGCATGCGGGGCGGACCATGCGCATCTGCCCTTGCAGATGGGGCATACTGCAAGCTATGCGGGGTTTCAGACACGCACCCCGCCAGAGAGCTAGGAAGGCAGTTGGAGGTCGTTCCCCATCCTCGGGCTCATCCCACCGTCTCGGCCCCCACCGTCATCATCTGGTCGCTGCGGCAGCGTCTCAGCTCCCTCTGAGCCCATCTTCCCAGCTTACAGCTGGTCAGAGTCTCAGTCAGGCGTGCTCGGGAGCGTTCCCGCAGTCCCTCCTCTCTCGGGGCTCGCCCCTGTCGGGAGTCTCGATCTAGATCTCGATCGCCTCACCCGGGGCCTCTCGCTCCCTCGAAAGGGTAGGCGTTACCAGGACACATCTGGGGTGGCTGAGCTCACCTCCAAGATGTCAAGGTTTATGGAGCTCATGATGGGACAGCAATCCTCCTCATGACCCTAGCAAATGTGGCGCCTCGGGCCCCAGAGCTAGTAACCGACCCATCGCTAGTCAGCCCGGCTGGTTCCTCCACCAGTGCCTCACAGCCAACCCCAGGAAGTAGAGTGGGATGCCGATGCTGTCTCAAGGGACGCATCTGGCGCAGACCCGCTCTTTGAACACAGAGCCTGAGGTGGCATCCCAGCACTCTGGGCAGGACGACCCTGAAGTGCTGGATACTAATGACCCTATCTGGTCAGTGGTGGAAGGGCAGCCCGTCCTTAGGCGTGGACTGGCCTGGGTTAGAGCCAACACGACTCTCTATTTGAGTTGCCATCGGCTCCGCCCCTTCAGTCCAGGATGCCCCGGCATTTCCGGATTTTTATTAAGGAGGTGCAGTCCACCTGGGGGGCCCGGCCTCCGCCCCTGCTTCTGCAACTTCGGCTTTCACCATGCAGGCGGCGAGCTGGGATAGCGTCTTTTTCCGCCAGTGGGCGCCCGGCGTTCGCCCAGCGCTAGTAAAGGCGCCCGACATTATCGGGGCTGGCTAAGGACCCTTCCTGCCCTAACAGGCAGTGTGGGACTACGGAGGCCCACCTGAAAAAAGGGTTATGCCGCGGCTACAGAGGCAGTTAGGCTGTCTAACGTGGCCCAGCCTCCTGACGGTCTACCAGGCGGCACTGATTCGGGCGATCTGCCTGAGTCCCCATCTGTTGGACTTAGGACCGAGCTGGGTGCAGTTAGCGCAGCTTTTGGTTAAGCTGGCTCAGCTGAATCTTGGCGAAGCACAGGGCAGGAGCATTGCTTCCCTTGTGGTGGCAGGGAGGCAGCTCTGGCTCTTGCAGGCCAGGGTACAGGAGCCTGATAAAGGCCCCATTGCTAGATGCTCCTATATCCCGGGCAGGCGTTTGGCCCAGCGGTGGAGGAGATGCTGCAACTCCGTCAAGGCGCGTGGCGTTGCAGCAGTTGGCAAAGATGTGGCCAAACAAGCCCTTCCAGCCAAGGCGCCACAGGGCGCCAATGGCGCGGGCACCGCCGCGGCAGCAAAGCGCACCCACAGGGCAGTAAAACCACCTCTTTGGGGGTTTCAGCCACGCAACCAACCGCGTTTGCAAGACCGCAGCGGAGAGGTGGCGCCCTAGAGGAGGTAACAGACTGGGCGTCCTCGTGGCTCTGGCCAGGCCCTCGTGAGCGGCGCAGCCTAAGCAGCCCTGAGAAACCCAGGCGGCCGTTTAACCCACCCTACACTGTTCCACAGCTTCTGTTCAGGCAACAATGCACCGGCGACATCTCGGTGCGCAAAACTATATTCACCGCGTTCACCTTCAATTCGGTTAAACCCCCCCTTCAGGGGGAGTGGTGGTAACTGCAGTGAAGGACTCGGTTCAGTCCTCAGCTCTAAATGCAGAAATACAGGCATTGCTCAAGCGTGCCATTCAACTAGTAGACCCTGCTCTGACCGACCAGGGTTCTACTCCAAGTACTTCCTAGTGCCAAAAAGGACGACGGGCTCCCCCTATTTTAGATCTCGACTACTGAACAAATACCTACGGGTGTTGTCGTTCAAGATGCTTACGCACAGGCACATTGTCCAGTCTGTCCGGCAAGGCGACTGGTTTACCACCGTGAGACCTCACAGATGCATACTTTCACGTTCCCATCTGTCCGGGTCACAGGAAGTACCTACGATTCGCATTTCAGAGCAGGGTCTACGAGTTTTGTGTCCTGCCATTCGGCCTGTCTCTAGCTCCTCGAACCTTTTCGAAGTGTATGGATGCCATTTTAGCCCCTGCGGGCTCAAGGCGTCCGACTGCTGAACTATCTGGACGACTGGCTCATCTGCTTGGCGCAAGTCAAAGGAGCAGTTGGCACAGCACACAGTGATGGTTACAGACCATCTTCAGCGGCTAGGTCTGAAGGTCAATTCAGAAAAGAGCCGCCTCGTGCCAAACCAACAGACCCGAATTCTTGGGTCTGCATCTGGACTCTGTGTCCATGGGCGACCCTGCTCGACACAAGAGTTGCCTCACTGGGCGGTGTCTCTCCCTATTCAGGTTGAGAGAAACAGTCAGCATGGAGCTGTGTCAGCGCATGCTGGGGTTGATGGCTGCCCGCCTCATAAGCCCTTCCTTTGGGCTTACTACACCAGAGACCTCTGCAGGCCTGGTTCAATGCCTTCGCGTTGCATCGGCGGAGAGACAAACACCGCAGGTTGAGGTGGGTATCCGAACCTGCTGGAAGCTTACTGCGCTGGTGGAAAGTTCGTCGAACATCACCAGGGGCGACGCTGGGTCCCATCTTCCGAGGGAGGTTATTACAACCCGGCGCTTCAACCAGGGTTGGGGGGAGCAGTCTGGAGCGGGTCGGGGACTCGCGGTGTGGTCAGGACCCTGGAGGTCGGCCCTCATCAATGCTCTGGAACTCAGGCGGGTGGACCTCGCCCTTCGGCACTTCTTGCCAGTGCTTCTAGGCAAGCACGTGTTAGTGGATCAGAACAACACCACGGTAGTGGCGTATATCAACCGCCAGGGCGGCTTGCGGTCCCCGGTCTTCACGGATGGTAACCACGGCTGTTGCTTTGGGCTCAACCGCTTCGCGTTTTAGCCTCTCTATGTGCGGGTTCACCTACGGGCAGAGTCAATTGCGTGGAGCGGATCTCCTGTCCAGAGGAGGTCCTCTTGCAAGCGAATGGCGTCTTTCCCCTCGGGTGGTGGGCGCATTTGGGACTAGTTCGGCACAGCAAGTCGGTCTCTTCGCCCATGAGACCACGCACTGTCCCCTATGGTTCTCGGTGAAGGACCTCGACAGCCCCTAGGAGTCGATGCACTGGCTCGGCTCCTGCACGCATTTTCACCAATTCGATGCTCCCGCCTTCTTGGAGAAGGTCGGGGTGGGAGCAAGCGACAGTGATCCTGACGCTCCTCGGTGGCCTCGGGAGGATATGATTCCCCAGTCTAGTGCAGTTGTTGCACGGTCGCCGAGGGAGCTCCCCTCTGAGCGGACCTGTTGTCCCAAGCCCAAGGAGGGCTATGGCACCCAAACCCCAAACTCATGCAGTTATGGGTTTGGCCCCTGAACCAGGGCGCCTGTCAGCCTTAGGGCTTTCGGACGGTTATATCCACCATTCAGAGTGCGAGCACCCTCTACTCGATGCAATATGCGTATAAATGGCAATTGTTTCAGAGTTGGTGTCTGGCTGAGGCCATGACCCGGTCTCCTGCCCTATGGCAGTGATATTACAGTTTCTGCAGAAGCTGTTAGATGAAAGTCTCCCTCTACACTTAAAGTGTATTTAGCCGCCATTTCGGCTTGCCATGTACGCATTGACGGTTATCACCTGGTTGCCATTTTCTGGCATCTCAGTTCCTAAAGGCGCAAGGCGCTTGCGGCCTCCAAAATCGACCAGTTTACCGTCATGGAGCCTTGATGTGGTGCTGAAGCCCTTACCAAGGCACCGTTCGAGCCTCTCCACAGTGTGGATATGAAGTTCGTGTCTATAAAGACTGCGTTTTTTGCTGTCAGTGGTATCAGCAAAACGTATTGGGCGAATTACATGCACTTTCGGTGCATTCATCATGTACTAGTTCGCAGGAAACGGTTCTAAGGTCTCCATGCGTCCAAATCAACCTTTTGCAAGGTCATATCCCGTTTCACATGAACCAACCAGTCGAGTTGATGGCGTTCCATCCTCCTCCTTTCTTCCCCAGAGGAAGGCGGTTACACATGCTGTGCCCTGTGCAGGCATTGAGGTGTTATATTGACCGCACAAAGACTGTGAGGCAAACAGAACAGCTGTTCATATGCCATGGTTCTAAGACTTTGGGTCAGCCGTTGTCTAATAGCGCCTTTCTCATTGGATAGTGGATGCTATTCAGTTAGCATATGATTCTATGGGCCTTCCGCCACCAGGGCAGTTGAAGGCACATTCCACTAGGGGTATGGCAACATCCTGGGCCCTCTTTAGAGGGGTGCCGATGTCTGACATTTGCGCTGCAACCAGTTGGGTTACATCGCATACATTTTACGAGGTTCTACGGTTAAATGTACTGGAATCTCTGCTCCGTCATTTGGAGCATCTGTGTTGCACTCTATGGCGCCTCAGGTTGCGGACGTGTAGAGTGGTTGACAATATGGTGTGACTATTCCACCTTAGGACAGGTGTCATTGCGACATAGATGCTGGCGCAGCTCGCGATGTGTAGATGTGCCTGCCCACGCGGTTCGTTATGACGTAAGGCTGTCCTACTGCCGAGAATCCTCCCTCGCGGCGGCTTGGGTACACTGTTCCCATGCCTTGATGGTTATTTTCGACTTGAAAGGGGGCGATAGGTTGCGGATGCAACCCGGTTCCCTGAAAGAGAAAATAACCATCAAGCAGCTGCAGGTCGCTCTGGAAGGCCTTCCGTCCTGAAGAGCAAAAAGAGGAAGTGACTCTCCGGCGTTGCGTATAGTAAGCTCCCCAGGGCGGGCTTACGGCAGCTTCTTGAGGGCCTATCGGCAGCTTTGACATAAAGCTCAGCCAATCCCTACTGCCTGACGGCAATGTCCCATACCTTGATGGTTATTTTTTCTCTTTCAGGGAACCGGGGTTGCATCCGCAACCTATCGTTGTCTCGTTCAGTAAATGAGACGACAAATTAATAGGTCAGTTGGTTAGAGTGAAAGAAACCAGTCAGCCCGGCTAGCTCAGTCGGTAGAGCATAAGACTCTTAATCTCAGGGTCGAGGGTTCGAGCCCCACGTTGGGCATCCTTTTTAAATACAAATTGAAGATGTTTCTTCGAGGCAACGGAGCAATGTCTTATTCTGTTCACATTGTATACAGTACTGCAACAAAATTACTTATTGGTCATTGTCATATAGCAATTGCTATTGTAAATAGCGTGCATCGTTTATAGCTATAACGATATTGAAATAAATAATCTTACTTTTTTGGGTTGGCTTCAATCAGTTTCTTTTTTTACAGTTGTCATTACATCATTCATGAAGCAACAGTTGGTATGTGCGTAATAAACCCAATCGGGCCTTGATACGACAACCCTAGTCTGTGCTGAAATAAATAATGCGTTTTTTTACAATAACAAATGCAGCTTATCAGGATGGCCGAGTGGTCTAAGGCGCCAGTCTCAAGGACTGTGTTTTTTCCAAAAAATTGTGTGTTATCGTTTCCCAATGGAGGCGTGGGTTCAAATACCACTTCTGACAGTTTGATTTTACTTATTTTTAAAAGGAATAAATGTGTTCATTTTACTATAAAAGACTGTTTCAAGGAAATCCGCAGCTGATACCAAACTCTTGTCAGCACTCAATACCATTTTAATTTCCATTTTAAATTCGACTAAAATAGCGTTCCTAACACAGATTGCATTTTTGTTGTAAACAGACTACTTGTTAACGTCACTGAAAAATATTTTGTGTCCAAACATGTTATTTAACTTGATTGTTTTAATATTCCAAATAACATATTACTTTGAAAAACATCTCGGTCGGCCACTGGATCGTGGTCTCAGGCTGGGATGCGGACCATTGAGAACAGTATAAACGATCTATTACTGAGCGCAGCTTACAGGAGAAATGCCCTCGTTTAACATGCTAGGATGATCGACTTGGCATTCTCAACTGCTGTTTTACATTTTTCAAACACGTTATGAGATCGAATACAAAGTTTGACCCTTTCCTTGTAAGTGGGGGTAAGCACAAGTTGTTTTCAGATGTAATGTCTTTATTTAAGCTCATCTAGTCCTACGTAGTGCAAATCACATTACTATATTTTTATATTAGTCAAGGCCTATTTAAAATGTTCTTAAATTGTTTTAACATTAGCACTGATCAATTTGAAATTTGCTTATTGTTTAAACAACTGAACAATTGTAGGCTTGATGGTTTCTTTTTCTACGTTTCTACCAGTATGAGATACGCACTCAAAATGTGTCCCTTCCTTCAACAACCCCGACTGAAAGATTGAGTGTCATCACTAGCGGCGTGCAGGTGCCGAAAACAACACTCATTGTCAGCTCGGTGCTGAGAAGAATACACTCCCACTCCTCCTGGTGGATACCGAGACCAATCCTTCAAAACATGTTTCCTCTGAAATGATTCTTTCAAATATAGCCTTCACTTTTGTTGGCAGACCGTCGCCCCCAACTGGCAAGCTCTACTTCATATGAAACAATGACTGGGCAACAACGAGGTGTTACATTAACAATGCAAACTAACTTGAGACAGACAAGTCACTACTACAAGACCATGTACGGAATTAAAACAAATTGACTAAAAAATAGTAATTGTTTTCTAACAAATTAATTGGATTAAAGCAAACAAGATTATCCACAAACTAATGTTCACAGAAAATGAACATAAAAAGTGAATATCGACGAAAGCTGCCGCGAAGCACTGTTATTGAAAGTGAAAACGTTACTAACGTAACGTTTTTTTCTCCCTAGAAATCAGAATTGCAGAAACGTTAATCTGTTAACGTTACTCTCGAGAGACTGCGGTTGCATAAACACACAGTTCGTTTTTAATAAAACATTGACGAAACCACACTCCCTGGTTTAGGAGGCTCGTCCCTTATCCTTTAGGTGACTGCGGCACTTTCATATGGATAGTAGTCAGCGTGACAATACACGACCAGAGGGAAGAAAGCAGTGGTTTCCCTGTCATTCCATTGCCATATTACATTGTGCATGTTCAGAATATGAGGGAATCCTGAAAACAGCATTGTAATATGTGAACAAATCAATCACTGAATTTAAGTAACGCATGGATTAACCGCTATTGGGTGTTACAGTTGTTAATTAACGCAAAGCAAACGTTTTAAACTCAATTTTTAAGAGAGTTCAAGAGCTGACATATGCAGCAGCTGGCAGTATTGACGTATTCCCAAGGCTTTATCTTTTGGTCTTTCTGGGCACAATTTAAAGAAAAAGGCAATGTCATTTGTAAAGAAACGAATTTGATAGAAAACCTAACGTTTTCGAGGTCAGTTAATCGATTTAAATGTGTCCAGTAATGTGCACATTTCTTGATTGCGAATATAATACAAAGTCTTGCCTTCAGTTAATATTTTAGAAAAACTGCTTTGCAAACAGAAAGAAAAACAAGCTAGCAGAGGATGGTTTCGATCCATCGACCTCTGGGTTATGGGCCCAACACGCTTCCGCTGCGCCACTGTGCTACAGCTGCCACATGACTGAATTACCAAGCAGCATCTAAGAAAACTGAACTCATCGTTTTAACCAGCCACACGGCGATGCTTGGGCGAACCATGGAAACGTTGCAAATCGTTTCTTTTCTCCCAAATACGGTATGCAAAGTATGCAACTTTTCTGCCCACTTTGATCACAGGCAGTTTTATCCCCCAGTTTCGGCTGCCAATTCCAATATTCTGTCTCTCGAAAGCATCTTAAATCGTGAAAGCGCTCTTTGTTTAAATTACACTGAAGACTTATTTTGATCGACCAGGCTTACAATTAGATATTTTGTTGTTTTAAGTAGATTTTGTGAAGCGCATATGGGGCGCTATAGAAAATATATATGATTAATTGATTGATTGATTGAATGTTAGCCTGCGTTCGGTCTGGCAGGTTTAATTCTGACAACGCCGAAGGGTCTGATAAATGACATTGTATTTGAGATGCTGCATGTAGACAATAATGTAAGAACACCACCACCATAGTGTAGTGGTTATCACATCTGCTTTACACGCAGAAGGCCCTGGGTTCGATCCCCAGTGGGACCATTGCAGTTTGTTTTTAAATTATATTAATCCCTGGTCAAGACAAAGTCTTTCTGGGGTTGGCCTATCATTAGATTGCCGATGTAAGGTCCCTGGTCCCATCGTAGAAGCAAGATAGTTTATTCACAAATAAATACATACACTTTTATTTATGTTTCTTTTGTTGGTAAATTAACCCAATACATTATTGCTTTCTGCCACGTCATTAGATGAGCAAAGCCCATTTGTGCCAGTGCGCATTCAGAGGAGACGCGCTGAGAGAATCCGTCTTCTGTGTCACTCAGTATTGTCAGCTTTCCCCGTTGGTGAACAGACATAGCAGCAATAATAACCCGTTTATAAAAACAAGCGTACTGGACACAGATTACACTATTAACACTGAACATGTGAACTGAAACGTGTCTACTAAATAAACAAAGTGTGGAAGAAAACTAGCAACGTCAGATCATTAAAATATTTAACTTGTTTAAAACATTTAAGAAAAGTCTGAGCGCGGAAAGCTCGATACATCGATAGTCTCGTCTTTCAGCATGTTTTGGACGAATATATATTCTAAGCCCCCTCACTTGTACACGAAGTGAAATACTGAAAGTGTGAAGAAGGGTAGAAGAACGCGAGTGACTGCTTTAACTTATAAACACACAGACAACAGTAAACGCTGCTCTGCTTTTTAAACAGGTCAATAAGCCGAGTCTGCAGGCAGGGCTCGCTCCTCACATCATCTCTGACTGTCAGCACCCAGCGTCAGGCAGTCTAGCGGCAGAAAATCAATGGAGCCGCACTGTTTCTAAAAGTATATGTATATATATATATATATATATATATATATATATATATATATATATATATATATATATATATATTATTATTATTATTTATTTCTTAGCAGACGCCCCTTATCAGGGCGACTTACAATCAACAAATACATTAAGTGTTACAATACAAGTAATACAATAAGAGCAAAATACAATAACTTTTTGTTCAAGCAAAGTACAAGTGTGACAAACCACAATTCAATAATACAGCAGATAATAGTGATAGTTACATCAGGATATGGTTAAATACAAAATACTACAGGTTAAACACTTGGCAGATTACAGTATTCTGAAGTACAGGATTAAATGCAGTAAAATAGGGGGGCGAATAAGAGCAAAATAAAAGCACATTTAAATGAAGGGTGATAGTGTCCAGGATACAAACAGAGGAGTTCTACAGGTGCTGTTTGAAGGGTGAGTCTTAAGGAGGCGCCGGAATGTGGTCAGGGACTGGGCAGTCCTGACATCTGTGGGAAGGTCATTCCACCACTGCGCAAGGGTGGAGAAGGAAGCGGAGCTCTGGAGGCAGGGGCGTGGCGGAGGTAGAAACCAGTCTTCTAGTGCAGGCGGAGGCGGAGGTCAGTGGGGTGTAGGGGAGATGAGGGTCTGGAGGTAGCTGGGTGCAGACTGGTCAAGGCATCTGTAGGCTAGTACAAAGTCTTGAACTGGATGCGGCGGTGATCGGGGAGCCAGTGGGTGGGCGGAGTAGTGGAGTAGCATGGGCGGGCGGGCAGGCAGAGAACACCAGGCGGGCAGCGGAGTTCTGGATGAGCTGGAGCAGGCGGGTGGCGGGACTTGGGGAGGCCCAGCCTGGAGGGGTTGCAGTAGTCTAGGCGGGGAGTACCAGGGCCTGGACCAGGGCTGGGTAGCGTAGTTGGTGAGAAGGGTCGGTTCTTGGATGTTGCTCAGGAAGAATTGCAACAGTCACGTGCCAGAGTGGAGATGTGCTGGGAATAAGAGGCAGGGTCCAGGGTGACTCCGAGGTTCTTAGCGAAGGAAGAGGGAGTGTGTGGTAGATTCAGAGGAACAGAGATAGAGATCAGGAGGGGGGGAGGAGGGGAAGAAAAGGAGGTCAGATTTAGAGGCTGAGTTTGAGGTGATGCGAGTGCATCCAGGAGGAAATAGCAGACAGACAGGTAGAGATACGGGAGGAGATGGTGGAGTCAGAGGTGGGAAGGGAAAATCTGAGCATCATCAGCATAGAAATGGTATGAGAAACCATAGGATGCGATGAGGGGCCCAGGGAGCAGGTGTAGAGAGAGAGAACAGGAGGACCCAAGACTGACCCATGGGGACTCCAGTTAAGAGGTGTGTGTGAGGTGTGGAGGTTGCTCACGCCAGGTTCTAGTAAGTTCGGTTGGAGAGGTAGGAGGAGAACCAGGCCAGAGCAGTGCCAGAGATCCCCAGGTAAGCGAGAGATATATTTCTTTCTCTCTCTCTCTTTATATAATATAAATGTTGTAATTTTTCTGGATAAGATCGTCTGCTAAATGACTAAAATGTAAATGTAATAAACGGGGTGACGTTATCTAACTTTAACGAACAAACTCGCCTGGATAAAAAGGCACAGCAACACTGATGCTACTAATCATGCTCGTTATTTGGGAGATTATTTAATCTAACGTTAGCTAACGTTACCCAGTTGACTACATTAGCTAGGTACCGGTGGTGCTTGCTAGCTGGCTAGATAACACTAGCTAGCTTCTAACATAAGTTAGCTAACGTTACTACTTCAACTTATCTGGGGGGCGGCTAGCGCAGCAAGATATGTACAAGCATTGTTAGGTCAAGTCGTTGTTTTTTTTATTTTTTATCGATACTACTGCTAACTTACCTGTCCTCTCATTCACAACTCGACTTGCTCTCAAAAGCGCTCTCGTTTGGCAATGCGTTGGCTGATGACGTTTCCAACTCATTTTCTATTGGCCAGCTGACACGTCAATCAAACATCGGATTTTCAGGCAATGCGATCCAATCTGATCTGGTGTCCGCGGCTCCGGCAACTTCATCCTACAGACTACTGAACCAGATAATTCAGATGATCGCTGGATACACAATAAACAATCTGACAATTTCACAAATAAACCCGTTTGTGTTCAAACCTATGAGAGGTGGAATGTAACAAAAATGTTAACTGCAAAAGCGGGGCGTCAAACATCAACGATAAAGTTCAACATTTGAATTGAAATAACAGCTGTCAAATAGACAAAGCTCAACACTGGAAGATAATATGCCAAATTGAAAATGCTCAACACACTAATTGAATTAATCATACATAAAATATGTACTTAAGCTCAATAATTGAAATGGGAACTTCAAATCTTAAATAAATTGATTACAATTCAAATTTCCAACACGCCATCCGATTTGTGTTTAGTCTGTTCTAAATCAATACTGCGCGTTGTATTTCAGGTTAAGCGCTGTGCTTTCCATTTGCCACTTGGTCATTCTATTCCCGGGACTGCCCTGTCATGGCAAATCTGACATGCTAAAGAGATGCTTTGCACTGTTTCTTAAATCGAGTGCCCTCAAATAAATTGTCTACATTAATGTCTGCTTAGCCTACCTATCAGTCTGGGGAAATTGTAAAAATGGGTAATTGACTTGTGGATGTTAACATCAGAACTCGAGCTGTCATTCTCGTCCCCTCAAACTGGCGCAAACAACACATCTACCTGGATTCCTGCATGATATAAATGTGTTTCTTCATTTGCGCGGCCTGCTTTTTATTATTCATTGGGGTTTGTTTACTACATGCCTCCATAGCTGAGCCTTTAATCAGACAGTCCTTGTCGGTGACAGTCCAGTTTGTTCCGCACGTACTTCTGCCAAACTTAAATTCAAAGTACAATCTTCTAAATGGGTTGTAATATAATTTCAAAAGTATTATTTATTTATTTATTTATTTATTTATTTTAATTAACGTACTGATTGAAAATTAGAGGACTAATATGAAAGAGGTGCGCGCATCAATTGCAGCTAATCAGCTCCCATTAGCACCTGAACCTCTTTATAAACCCATTGTGCACTAAGGAACACCAAACTCAACTACTGACGGGTTTGTTTTTATTATTGTTTCTTTATAACGGTGAAAGAAGTTCACGGTTGGGGCTGCCTTGGATTTAATGATGCCGTGTTGTCTTAGATTTGGGTAATTGTTGATCTTTTCTCTACTTTAGAAACGTTCATTTTATTGTGTGTTTCTCACTTGCGTCTTTTGTTTCCAATGCAGAATAACATTGCTGTTAGCAGTGTTAGTCACTGAAGTTTGGACGCAGAACCCCCCTCTAGGTACGATAACGGTCGCTTCAGCAGAGCTGTCCTTTCAGCTTCCTGTTTATTTGCCGGTTGTGTGTTTTCAAGTATCGTTGTCTTCTGCAGGCTCGGTGAGGACAGAACGTTATGATGATGATGTTGGAGAAGTCTTTTGTTGGAAAGTATTTTCGCATCAATGTGATTGGTGAGTGATCATTTTTTCTTGAATGGAAAGCTTTTGATGTCTAAAGCCTGTTGACTCGTAATGTAATGACGTGAATTAAGTACAGAGCACTCCTGCGCTGTATGGCAGCAACCAGGCTTTGTTTTTTTCAAATGCAGGGTATGAAACTCTTGTGTTAGCTTTAAAAGCATGTTGCTGATCACACCTAAATAATAGACCTGTGCTGCTACAACCTTAGTCAGATTTGTTGACTGCAAGTGCGCAGAAATAGAAATCATTTACTCTAAACCCACTGTTCCGAATTGGTGTATAATTCTACTAATATAAATAGTTTTTAAAGAATTTCAATAAGTAGATGGAACTGGATGGTGGGGGTGTTCACTTTGTTATATCTCTACCTTGCTTGATCACGTGTACAGTTTCTTAAAAGGCCAACTGCAATTCTTTCTATAGACAATAAGGGGGTGCTTGTGTCCCTCTCTCCAAGACTGGCTGCACAGTGTGGATATAGCTTAACTGTTGACTTCTTGGGAAATGCCAAGTTCCTTGCTTCTGTGCTGAGCTGCTTTGCTCAGAACACAGTGATTAATCATTTATTTCTTGTGAACTTGTTTCTAATGGTGACATGCTGGGACTAACTTTAGCCTTTGTTTCCAGAATGATGAGACCTACAAGCTGACAGTACAAATCAGTGTCTTCTCAAACAGTGCTATGACTTCAGCTTCCTCCTATGTTCAGAGCATGACATGCCACTATTCTCCATGGGTGGAGAGGGAGATTCTGTGTGAAAGAAACTACATGGAGGTAAGGGCTGTCGGGATGTGATAATGCTGTTCAGTATAACTTGTTGGGTTGTGTGGGTATTTTAATTGTCACTACAGAAGTGCTTCACTCATGACTAATCTCCATTTTTTTTAGGTTTCTGTGAGAAGAGGTGTGCCACTTGAGCCAAACTTTGTTCAAGATGATCCTGATTGGTCCCTTGCATACCCTGAGGTAGAATCATGTGACTTTGCATTTGCTTCATTCACATTCCCTTGGAGTTGCCTAATTGAGGTCTATTCTACTGTCTCATCTAGAGAAAGCAAAATCCTACGGCCCCCTTAACTTTCACCTGTCTCCCAAGAGGGTGGCCATATAGGAATTGTGTGACATTTAAGGCATTGGCTTTGTATACATGTATTCTGTGATTTGTTTTGGTAAAACATGATTGTGGTGAAGTTAACACTTTCTTGTCAGTGTAAGCCTTGTATTTCAACCACTGAGGTAGTGGCTTCATATGTGCAGGGTTATAAACCCTTCATGATAAATGTGTCCTGATATACCTTTTTGAAGACTGCTGCATAGGTGCAATTTCAAGTATTGTCCTAAAGTTTGGTACACCGATATATTAAGGTCCAGTACAAATGAATGGCTACAAACTCTGCCTGTATCGGATCCAGACCACATGCTTTCACGTAGGCTCTTTCGTACGCAGTTGTATTTGAGAATTTACTCTGTTCCATTAGAGATGTTTGAACATATAATGTTTTCAGTGATACATTTGTTAATTTCACCCTTCAGTTTTAGTTCATGTTTATTAAACATGACATCTGTTATGACAAATCCTTTAGACTGGGGATGCTTTGTGTTCAAACTCCCTCTTCTAATGAGATTTACTGCTGCTGACAACAGCATCTGGAAAATCGTGTTCCATCTCCCAGCAAATAGAAAGACAACTATGACTGTTGCTCAGGCCATGACAAATGGCTATAGCATAAACACAACACCAACTCGAATTCTGGTTAGAGCTGCATACAACTCCACAGAAAGCCAGCCTCGGGTGGTAAGTAGTCTAGGCTTCATTGTTCTCTAGTACAGTATATCCAGACAGAAGGTAGACAAGTCTTGCTTTTGTTTTAGTAAAATTCCCCCCTCCCCTCAACAGATCCAAACTGTACCAATGGCTGTGCTAAGATCAACCACCTTTTATAAGCAAAGATGGATGGTCATGATGGTGGACACTGCAGTTACATGTCCTACTGGTGAGTAAACTTATGGAGGGCAATGGTGCTCAAGAACTTGTTCTAGATTAAGGTATGAATTCTTTACCAAGTCTATGGTGTTCCTTTCTGTCAGATGGAACCTTCACAGAACAGATGATTACATGGAATGTTCCCGTGTTCTACCTCCTTGTTCCGACACCACAAATTACTACCCTTGATGTCCAAATGGGGTTGATGGGCAAAATTGACCCTGCAACAATTCATAATAGATTATAAACTGGATATGGGTCCCCAGCTAATCACTGTAAAAAATTCCTGTAGGAGCTGATGGTGGATATTACAAAGGTATGTAAGTTCAACATCTTCTAAATCCTCATATTAAAGCTTTCCTCTAAGATGCTTCTGTGCTTTCAGAGCCATGTACTGGACAACACCTATGTGATCTCTTACTCTATTGAACCAATGCTGGAGCATACCTGGCAAGATGGGCCTGAGAAGACCAAGTACACAGTACTTCATCCAATAACCACTCCTTTCATGCTTGACCGCAGTTGTCACAAACAGTATGTAGAACTTGTCACATGCAGTAAATCAAAGGATTTGTTGCAGTGCTCCACTTCATGTCCTTCATTTTAACTGTATGCTTTAATTTCAGACACTGTTCCTAAAGCCAGAGTGTTCAATGTGACCCTGGGGACATTCCTGCCTGATGTGGAGCTGGTCAAAATTATAGTTGGACCAGAGATGTTAACTGTGCCAGAAGCCAACCTAAAGGATATAATGTCCAGGGCATGTCTTTCCCAATGGATCCAAGACCTACACTCTCCAGGTGCCATTTGAGGACCCCAATGTGAGCAAAGGTAACATCCCACCTGTTCAACCATCCAATTGCCCTTTGAAAACACTTGCTTCCTGTGGATGTGTTGCTTGCTGTCTGACTTTGGGTTTAATCCTACAAACCCTTGCTTTTCTTTCAGGTAACTCCTCCAGACACCAGAACCTACATTCTGCCCCTGACCTACTTGCTGAATATAGTGCCAGAGAATACACCCTTTACTCATCCTGCTGTAGTTGAAGCCATTCTCAAAGACATCAGTAAGTGCCTGACTGTTTGTGGTCTACAACTACCCTTTTCTGACAATCCAGTCCATTGCCCTGACAACTGCTCTTCCTCTTGCAGTTCTACCTACAGTAACTGGCTACTGTGATGGTGCTGCATTCTATACCATGGTAACATATGGCAACATGGGTCGCAACTGGATTCCTTTTGTGGGCTCAAGAGAACTTGGTGGAAGTCTGCTTGCCCTGTACAAGTATAATGCCAACTCTACCAATTTCTGGATGACTGCCATATAATTCAGTTGATGCCACATATGAAGTAAGTGATGGAACTTTAAAATGTATTTAGCTGTTTTGGGTTCAACACATTACTGACCTGGTGTATTGTCTCTGTAGGTGATCAGTTCTTCAGGCATCAGAAGCAGGCTTGACTTGACCTTGAAGGATATTGGGACCATGGTTGTGGTGGCTGACTTTTTTCTCTGTCCTGCAGTTTCCCTACAAAGATGATTGGTAACTCTCCTGCAGACCAAGCATTCTTTATAATAGCTGTTTTTGAGATTGGCACAAGGCTGCATGAATTGGTATTGAAGCTATAATCTGTTTCCTTAACCTGGATCCAAATGCTGCGTTTCAGATTGCTTCACCAATGGAACTATGGCAGCTCTTGCTGTGAAAGGGGAATCTGTCCCCAGCTTGTCTCCAAGTCAACTAACTCTAAGGGATCCAAGTTGCCAGCCTCTTCAGTCTGATGCTATCAATGCGGTTTTCTACTTCAATGTCAACTCCTGTGGAACAACTAGAAGGTTAGTATTGACATCGAAAATCCTATTTGAGGAAGTTCAACATGTTGACAAGGGGGGTGGCCACAACACACCTGAGTCAATCTGGGGACCCATGGTGACCTGTGTTTGTATCGGCTGAATTACTTGCATGAATCTGACACTTGTCATCTGAAGGATGCCATCATTGTATTGATCAAGGTGCTGTGACACAGGACGTGACTATTGGATATGGTATTGGATGTGCTGCCTCTAGACCTTTTGGGTCAGTTGCAATGAACTGAAAGGAGCATACTAACTGGGGATGATCCCGTGGTTAGTACAGAGGACGGGACTAAACTAGTACACAAGTTAATACCAATTGCAGCTCAAGAGTCACCAGCTGTGTATTTGCAACAAACCCAAAATAACTGCTGTTGCCCTCCTAGAGGTTACTAAAACAATGGTTAGTCTAGCAGTTTCTATAGACAGACTTGTGGTATTCTAACATGGAACAAATATAATAAGTCTCAAATGTTCAATTATGAAATTGCAATATTTATAACCAAAGCTTTTTATTATTAAATTGTGAAATTGGTACCAAAGTCAGTACATAGTTGGGGATGATCCCGAGTACCATATTAGCTAGTCTGCAACTTGGTATGCAGCTCCATGCTAAATCTACAAGTTCATTGCAACCTGAGCCTTTGTGATTTCTCTTCCAGTTTGACAACAACCTCCTGACTTATGAGAATGAAGTGCTGTTCACATCTTACCGGTAAGGATTGCAATCAATTTGAGTATCCTTGTGGTTGAAGCTGAAACTCTCCTAACCCCATCTCCTCTTTCCAGGTTGAGAGGTGCCTGTCACTATCTGGTCAATGACACCAAGTTAGTACAGTTCTTGTACCAGAATAATCCTGCACCTGTAGTCCAGCCTGGCTTGGGGACCTTGCAGTCATCATAAAACTTGCATTGGGTATGACTTGGCAATTGAAATAATATAGATGCTCTAGTAGTGTGTTTCCACCTATAAAATTCTCCTTGCATCTCTGCAGATTCAACCTACAATGACTTCTATGGCGCTCAGGATTACCCTGTTGTGAAGTACTTGCGAAGACCCTTGTATTTTTTGAGGTAGAGCTCCTGTACAGCAGGGATCCACAGGCTGAATTGTTTTGGAGAACTGCTGGGCAATCTATTCTGCTGACAGGAATAGCTCTCCAAAGTGGGATGTTGTTGTGGACAGGTAAGATGCTGGATATGATATTGCTGCTACAAAACCTAGGAATTGGAGTTGTGGCTGATGTGCTCCTGACCTACTTTCTCTTTCTAGTTGTGAGAACTCTGCAGATGAGTACTTGACTATCTTTCACCCAGTCTCCAGCAATGCAAAGTGCTGTTCCTTCCCATCTGAAGAGGTTTGAAGTGAAAATGTTTTTCCTTCACAAGCGGCGGGATGCACTGAAAGGACAGGTAAAGTGGGTGTTGGTATGGGGGTCTTGTACCAATGCATGGTTTGGATAGCTTTGCATGCAGCAAATAGTCGCTGTTCTCAAATCTTTAGTGAGTTGGAATGAAAACATGTAACTGCACTTTTGCAAGAAACACTTGATGCAATATGTTTTTAATTTCAGTAATCCTCATTGGATGATGGTACTGCCTAATCTATTGATGCTAGTTTTGCTTGACAAGGTGTGCTGTCTTTCAGATTTACTTCCACTGCAGTGTTGTGATATGTGATTCAAACCGGCCATCAGACAGCCTCTGTAGCAGGCCCGGTGCATTCAGGAAACCGAGGCTTGGTAAGAGCTCTGTTAGGAGGGGACATTTGCATGCATTTTGTCCATTTGTTTTGATGGACTCTAATTCCTCCTGTAGGTCGCAGTGCTGAAGGGAGGGATGGTGGTGCAGTAAAGGGGTTTGTGTCTTCTGGCCCAATTGAGCTGAAGAGAGATGGATCCCTTCACTATGCCTAGAAGTGGTAATATGCATGATGTGAACACAATTGCAGTTAAAGTAAAATATAACTATCTCTTTATATTCCTCTAACTATTTCTTTCTTCTCTTGCAGCCCAATTCAATGTGTGGTCCCTTCTGGGAGCTGCAATGGGTGTGTGTTCAGTGGTTGTCTTTGTAGCTGGAGTTGTATCTTTCTGGAAACTGCCAAAAAGTGTGTATTGATAAATAAAAATCTTGCTTGTAAAAGCTTATTTTTTTGTGCTTGACTAATTCTACACTTGATATGTCAGAATGGCCATGTCAATGGGATTTTCTCCTCCTTGTTGTATTTAATGCTTTGATTTGCCCTGATCAGGCCATTCTCAATATGGTGTGTTACTCAAGGACCCTTCACTAATTCACTGTGTGAACCCGGGGGCAAAGACTTTCCTCCATTGAGCTGTAACCCTATTTTTATATTGAACAGTAACAGGGCAATTACTATACCTTCAGTTATTTAGCATGATAAAATTTAAGGAAGAAACCCCCCCTTCCCCTTCATTTGTCCCTTTTTTATTAAATATGTATTGGGTAACAATTTTCATATATAAATTCTATTTCGGTATACAATTTATATACTGTCATGAACCAGGCTTCAACAAGAAACAAACCAGAGCCCTGCTTCACTGATTTAAGAATATATGTTTAACTGTTAATTATTTTGAAGCCTCGTGTGTAGAAATAGTAATGGAGGGGGGGGTTCATTTGAAAACAAAAGCTGGTGTTAAGCTGTGCACCAAAGCCAGACTTGTCCACTTTCCCTTATGTTGGGCCCTTCTCCCTGACAGATTTTCTTGTCTCTTTAAATTTACATTGTGGTGGCTTCATAAATGATTTTCCCACTTGTTAGTTTTTGTAGGCTAGGTATCCTGTACATTACGACTCGTCATACTGTAACACAGTTACATTGAATTGAAAGCTGTAAATGAGAAGCAACAAAATAATAAAAGTGCAATACCCCTTTAAGAGGAGCCATTGGGCTCCAGTCCCTTTCCGTTCCGCCTCCAGGTCTATCCACAGGTGGCCAAATTATTAGGAAAACTTTTTTTTTTTTTTTTTTTTTTTTTTTTTTTTTTTTTTCCTTTAAGGTCAGGTGGTCATCAGGGGGGGGTGTTTGTTCTGTGTTTGGTAAAAGAGTTAGGTTTCTGGCTTCTCTGATTTTAACCAAATTTATCTACTAAATAAAAGGTTATAAGGTCCTTTTAGGAAAAAGAAAGTACTAAACACATTTTAAAGAATAGTTTGCTGACAATCCTCCTCCTTTTTCTGCTGGATTACAAATATAGTTTTTTGTTGGAGTTTCCTGATTTTTGTTTTGGATTTGCAGCAACACCAAGGACTTTCTACATTAACAGCTTCATCAGACCTGGTGAGATCAAACCTATCTTTTTTTTTTTTTTCTAGATTTTGGATTATTTTAGTTTTTTGTTTTTCTATTTGAGGAGCTACAGCAACTTGACTATTCTGTTTGGGACTGTGTGTATATTTGTGGGGTGTTTGGTTTGGGGTTATTTTTGGTCACTTGTAATTATTGTATCTACATCGTTAATGTTTCTGTACAATACACTTGTTTGTTGGTTAATTGAACTGGGTCCAGAATCTATTTTTTTTTTCTGACAGTATTCCATAAATTTTGGAAACCGTTACAGAATTTGGTGGCCGTGCACGGGAACCAGTTGATGCAAGTATTCAATATAACAGGTGTGTTGTTCAGATATGGCTACTGGTGGGCCAGATACCCTTGAACTACAGTCCTTTCAATTGCCATTAGATTTTACAGCTGATCAATTTGTAACTTCGTCGTAGAGATCAGTGCGTGATCTTGTGACTAGCTTGGATGATTTGTATATTACTGACCCTGAGCCTGAAATTAATAATGACCTTGAACCAGATCTGCCTACTCCGCCTACTGAAGCAGATTTGCATAGCATGCTTGATTTACCCAGTATTCGTGATATCTGTGATCAACTTAATTCTCAATTAAGTAGTGTTGAGACTGAAAAAAGCCCTAAATATTAGTTCTATCAGACAAGATGATTTGCTTAGATATTATGTGGATCGAAATGTACAAGATTGGAGCAACAATTTAATTTGGCTTTTCAAAATTTACAACAGTCTATAGTTGATTGTTTTACAACGCCCGTGACCAGCAAATAGAAGCTAGATTTAATGGCAGGGCCAACAAAGCAAGTACTCCTAACAAGCCTAACGCCCCTACTGTGAGCTTTCAGGAAGCAAGACCATTAAGCCTGCGCGAGCTGCGTGTGACAGGGTGTTCACAGTGCCTCCCACAGGAAGAAACGCCAATTACCATCACAAACTTCCAGTGAAACTAGGTTTCCTAGTTTTAGCGGTGTTGGTGAAGATGACCCTGTGTCATACATTGAACGCTGTGAAGAATTTTTGGCACTCCGTCCCATGTCAGATGAAGAGGTTCTGGCTACTCTCAACACAGTTCTGAAGGAGACAGCTAAAGATTGGTGGAGGGCTGAGCGAGCTTCAATAGCCTCATGGACTCAATTTAAGCATGCCTTTATGAAATCTTTTTGTCCAATGACTATGAAGCAGAGGGAGAAGCAGCATCCGTGACAGGATTCAGGATCTACAGAGAGCATCCCAGATTTCGCTTTCCACTATCGTGCATTGTGTGTCGCTGGAAAACTGGTCTCAGTGAAAAGGAGTTGGTGCAGCTAATCCTACGCAACAGCAACCCCTAAATTGGCAAGTAATTTGAGAGGTACTGTGACCACTGTTGATGAACTGGTTAGGATTGGAACGTTAATTGGAAATGATTGGGGCGTTCAAAAGGGTATTGGGCCAAAATAAATGCCAATAATAAAAAAATGAATCTAGTAGAGTGAAAAACCAGCGGCTCTGTTACCAACGTCAGGAGGAAGCAAAATCCCTCTGGGAAGAGGTAATATCAGCTCGTTACAGCCTGAAGAACCTGACTCTACTTCCAGCTTCCCCATGATCAAGCTCGTTGTTCCTGTAGGAGTGAGAAGTGTAAAGTGCGGGCTTTGCTGGATACTGGTTGCTCTTATACCCTGATGCAAGAGTCGCTATGGAAACACATTCAAAAGCCTCAAGAAAGCCTTGCACCATGTACAGAACGTACATTTGTCTAACAGATGGACAAAGTCATCAAGCTGTCGGATGTGTCCAACTTGTGTACTCTCTGCATGAAGAGCTTTGGACTCTGACCTACATCATGAGGGATTCCCACTTGGCATTCTCTCTTGTTATAGGTCTGGATTTCCTGAAGAATGGGAATTTCTATTGATTTTAAGAAGGGATGTATGGCATGAAGCATGACCAGGGGATGGCGATTATATCCTTTTTTTTTACAGAACTCTGTGGGATGGCAGGAACAGAAACTTGAGAAATCATCCACTTTCATTGGACTGTATTGGTCTATGCCTGAGTCAGCAGGTTTGCTAAGATCCTCAATGGTCGAAGCCACAATTCAAGCTGTGGTTGAGAAAGCTGAAACATCTGTGTCAGGAAAACAGCAACTTGGTACCCTGTTACATCACTGGCCTAGGGTATGTACTGGTCGCTTGGGGTTAACCAACATAGTGACACATAAGATCATTACCAATGATAATGTCCCTGTGCGGAAGAAGACTTTTAGGGTCTCTCCTTTAAAACGTACTTTCATCGAAGAACACGTTCATGATATGCTGAACAGAGGCATCATCCAGCCTTCACAATCTCCCTGGGGAGCTCTGTAGTGCTTACAAAGAAAAGAGACGGTACACTCGTTTTTTGTGTTGACTACAGGGGTATAAATGCAAAACCAACCTGGATGCATATCCCATGCCGAACGTTTCATGAGATCATTGAATCTCTGAATGGGCGCGGGTATTCAGTTCTCTCGATCTAAAAAAGTGGATATTGGCAGGGCATGGATCCTTCTAGCATACAGAAAACTGCCTTTGTAACACCCTCCGTTTTGTATGAATTCAAAGTCATGCCCTTTGGTCTCAAATGCAGCAGCGACCTTTCAGAGGCTTATGGAAGCTGTGCTGGCTGACTTGAAAGGGAAGATCTGTTTCGTATATATAGATGATATAATCATCTATTCAAAGACTGAATCACAACATCTTCAGGACCTTGCAGCTGTGTTTCAAAAGATTGCAGACAGCAAACTTAACCTTAAATCTGGGAAGTGTCATCTACTACAACATAAAATCAAATTTCTTGGCCATGTAATTTCCAGTGAAGGCATTAAGATGGACAACCAGAAGGTGGAAGCCATCGAATCCTTTCCTACTCCTCGCTCCTTAAAGGAAGTACAGAGGTTTTTGGGCATGGCGGGATGGTACCATCGATTTATTCCTGGGTTCGCAGGAAAGATCTGCTCCCCTGAATGCTCTCAAGAAGAAAGGAGCTAAGTGGATTTGGTATCCTGAGTCAAGCTGCCTTTGAAGATCTAAAACATGCCTTATCCTCTTCTCCAGTTATACAGCATCCTGACTACAATCAACCCTTCCGTGTCCTTACCGATGCCAGTCATATTGGGCTGGGAGCAGTTTTGACCCAACATGTGGGTGAAGAAGAGCATGTTGTGGCATACGCTTCCAGATTGTTAAATCCTGCTGAGATTAACTATTCTGTTTCAGAGAAGGAATGTCTTGCAGTTGTTTGGACTGTGGAGAAATACGCCCACTGCTGGAGGAACAAAGTTTAATGTTATTACAGACCATGCTGCTCTTGTTGGGCTTTCAACAATCCCAAGCCTACTTCTCGTCTGATTCGGTGGACTATACGACTTCAAGATTTTGACTTTTCTGTTGTATACAGGAAGGGGAAATTCAACACCGTTCCTGATGCTCTGTCACGTGCTCCAGTTGAATTAGATGGATTAGCTGCTGCCTGCATTAAAGAGAAGTCGGATTCATTCTTCTGCTCCTTACCTGTGGATTGGCCTGAGATTTCTCAAGCACAAGCAAATGACAAGGAGGCTCAAGATATTATGCAGAGCATTGCCACGGGTGATGTTCGTGTTGGTCGTGATAACCACATTCTAGAGAATGGAATCTTGTATCGTCAAATTCTGGAAGTGTAATGATGTTAAACTCCAACTCTTCGTTCCTTGCAGCCCTTCGAACAGTTCTTGAAATACTTTCATGACAGCCCTCTAGGAGGTCACATGGGACGTTTGAAGACTTCTTCTCCTCCTAGATGTTGCTTACTGGCCGAAGTTCGGAAGGATGTCTGGGAATATACCAAAAGCTGCATAATCTGTCAACAGTTCAAGCCAGTCTGTCTGAAACCTGCTGGAATGCTTCAATCAACATCTGTAAAGGAACCTGGAGAGATGCTTGGGGTCGATTTGATGGGTCCTTTCCCACGTAGTAAACAACGCCATCAGTATCTTTTTGTGGTAGTAGACTATTGCAGTAAGTGGGTTGAACTCTTTCCAATTCGTGATTCAAAGACTCCCAAACTAGTCACTATTCTTATCCAAGACATCTTTACTAGATGGGGCTCTCCATTTATATTTGGTATCTGACAGGGGGGCACAGTTTACTAGTCAGCTGATTAAGCAGGTATGCCGTCAGTGGGTGGTTGTACAAAAGCTTACTACTAGTTACCATCCACAAACCAATCTCACTGAAAGGGTCAACCGTACTCTTAAAACAATGATCTCTTCATACGTTAAAGCGAATCATGCTAACTGGGATCAGTGGCTTACAGAGTTTCGCTTTGCCATAAACTCTGCCACTCATGAGAGTACAGGGTTTTCGCCTGCTGAAATCGCTCTGGGACGTAAACTTAAGGGTCCTCTGGAAAGACTAATAGGAAGACCGCCAGATCCAGAACAGGATTTGTACACTCTGATAGAGCGACAGCAGAAGTTGTTGGAGCAGGTAAAGGAAAATGTATATCATGCTCAGTCAAAACAGGCTCGCTATTACAATCCCAAAAGACGTGCTGTTAGCTTCCAAGTTGGAGACAAAGTGTGGCACGCGATCACCCTATGTCCGATGCTACAGCGATTTGCTGCAAAGCTTGCTCCAAAGTGGAGAAGTCCTGCAACAATCAAAATGAGATTGGGACCTGAAACTATCAGTTAGTTCTAGACAGTAACCCTGATAACCACGAGACACACCACGTCGAGAACATTAAAATATTTTTGGTCCGTCTTCCCGCACCTCAAGATTGGGGGTTTATGTAACACAGTTACATTGAATTGAAAGCTGTAAATGAGAAAAGCAACAAAATAATAAAAGTGCAATACCCCTTTAAGAGGAGCCATTGGGCTCCAGTACCTTTCCGTTCCGCCTCCAGGTCTATCCACAGGTGGCCAAATTATTAGGAAAACCTTTTCACTTTTTTTTTTCTTTATTAAGGTCAGGTGGTCATCGGGGAGGGGGTGTGTTTGTTCTGTGTTTGGTAAAAAGAGTTAGGTTTCTGGCTTCTCTGATTTTAAACCAAATTTTTTTCTACTAAATAAAAGGTTATAAGGTCCTTTTAGGAAAAAAAAAGTATTAAAAAGTACTAAAAACACATTTTAAAGAATAGTTTGCTGACAATCCTCCTCCTTTTGCTGCTGGATTACAAATATTTTTTTTGTTTTTGTTGGAGTTTCCTGATTTTGTTTTGGTTTGCAGCAACACCAAGGACTTTCTACATTAACAGCTTCATCAGACCTGGTGAGATCAAACCTATCTTTTTTTTTTTTCTAGATTTTTGAATTATTTTGTTTTTTGTTTTTCTATTTGAGGAGCTACAGCAACTTGACTATTCTGTTTGGGACTGTGTGTATATTTGTGGGGTGTTTGGTGTTATTTTTGGTCACTTGTAATTGTTGTATCTACATCATTAATGTTTCTGTACAATACACTTGTTTGTTGGTTAATTGAACTGGGTCCAGAATCTATTTATTTTTTCTGACAGTATTCCATAAATTTTGGGAAACCGTTACAATACAGTCACTGTGCTTCACATCACTTCCAGCTCTTAACTTCTAGAATAATTCCAGGTGTGTAAACTTCCCAATCTTCAGAATACAGTAAGCTTTTATTAACTTACATCCAATAATAAAACTAGTGGAAAATCCTTCCAATACAGCAATATGTTCCATACCAGGAACTTCTTTCAAAAGTAGAAACTAATTGTCTTCAGTTGAACTGTATTTGCTGCTGCTCCTCCTCACTGTGTCATCTGTGATCTTTATTGTTTACTTTCCACACTGAATTCTATAATTCATTAGCTATAAAGAAAACTACCACTTGAGGGTGCCGTGCATAGAAAAGGAGCACGTACCAACCCATAAACCATAATAATTATACATACCTAAATAAACTAAAATAAGAATACATTCCTATGATGAGATAAAGCGATCCCGTGCTGTAAGCCATCCTCCCAGCTGCCAGGGGGCTGTGAGCCAGCCTAGAAGGCCCCAACAGAGATGGTGTGTGTGGCAGTTCCACCTTTGGGGCGGAAGTCCCAAAGGGCCGGTCACCATCTTTGTTGAGGGGCAACAACACGGAATGTCCTGCAAAGTCACAGAATTGGGAGGAGATTAAAATGCCAATTGCTGATTGGTGTTCTGCTGATTAGGGCCCGCCCGTGGCACATAAAAGGGGTTGTGTTGTAGCAGTCGAGGGTGGTATCTGAAAGCACAAAGGAGTGTGGGAGAGGTACTGAGGGATAAAACCAAACAAATGCTCACTGTGACTTTTTTGACAGACATAAACAAACTAATTCAAAAGAGAGAGACAGCCAACCAGGAGGGTGGACACCAGAAAGGCAAGGACAGCCACCCAGAGTCTGGATAATTTTACTTTGTTGTTTGTTTGTTTTGTCCCTCCACATTTCAGTTAACGTTTCTCTTTTTGTTTGGACATTTTCTTTTGTTTGTTGTCCTGATTACCACTGTTTGCAGACACTAATAAAGGAAAGAAAAACAACTTGTGTCATATCATACCATTGTCTGGACTTGATTATTTTTACACCTCCACCCAACTCAGCTATCCGTGACAATTCCTTTTTTTTTAATAATCAAAATTCCAGTTCAGCTCTTACATACGTTTTTGCAAAAGCATTTATTTTTGCTAACATTTCAGGTTCTAAAATCACTATTTCCAGCAGTGCAGTTCCTTCCTGTCTGTATTGGTCATACTTTAGGGCCCATGGGAAGCCTGTGGCAGGCATGCATTCTGGTTACCATGTGACTCCTTGTTTATTGGCACACAGTCTTTTCCAATTGCAATGCATTGTGGTACATTCTACACCTCTTGGGCACTGTTAACAGCAGGACTACACTTCCCACAATGTATTGGGGTGTGAGTTGAGCCTAAACTATTCCAGTGTGTTCTAATGTGCATGAAGTCATATGGTGACCCTGCCCGTGAAGGTCTGTTTCAGAGTTCTGCCCCATGCAGTCTCCCTTACTTTGAAAGCTCAGTGCTGACAGGTATGCATATTATAAAACACACACATGCAAAGAACAGAATTCTAGAAACAAACTTTATTATACAGTTCTGTACATATACATGCAAAATATAAAACATTAATATATCTCTTACATTTTTGCTTAGTGTAGTTTGTATTACTCCCGTTAGATAAAAAAAAAATCGAATACAGTGTCTAATGCAGCCTCCAGTGTTCAGCCACAAAACGGTAATACTGCAAACAAACTACAATTCCCAGAATCCCTTGCCAGTTTCTGTAGTCCCATGTGTGATGCCATAGGTCTGGCTGCCTCCTGAGTTGTGATTACACAGGCATAATCTACTTATTAGATTCCTTCTGTTTGACATGCTACTTTCAATATGCAAGTTTGGGGTGAAATTATCAACACTCCTTATATATATACCTTGTTTTAGCATCACAAAAAGTGCTACTTAACAACATGTTGTTCTCTTCATGTTTGAGTTTGTGAGTTATTGAACTGAAATTCTACACTGGAAACCCCGTGTGTATGGGGGTGTAATGTGTTTATATTATAAAGAGGACGGAGAGTTTGATGCAAGACTTCGATCAGACACAGGCACATTCATATTATTAAACCTGCTATCAGACTCTCAGCGCGGGTCACTCTGAGAACACTTTGAAACAGACTGAGTTTGTATTTATATTCATGTTGGGTTAATCAGAGATGACTATCGGGCGGCCCTGTAGTACTACCGGAGATTTTAATTGCACAGTTTGTACCGCTCTGTGCAGCGCCGTCCGATTTGTAACACGGCACGGAATTGCATTCTGCTAAACAAAACATCACAACAGCAGCAGCAGCTCCATCTACTGGACAAAACCCAGACATACACGTTGAAACAATGATCCAGTTCAATATCTACAAAGACTAAACAAGAAGCTATTAGCGAAGCCCGAAAAAGAAAATATTATACAAAACGGTTTAAAATCAAATGTTTAATTGTTAATAAAACCATTTTTAGATACTGTGGAACTACTTCTCTCAGTGGAAGGTGACACAAATAAAAAATTATTAAAATAAGGTTTAAAGTCTTCTTTATTTACCAACAACAACACACTCCTAGACCCATTTAATAAGAGCAATAATACACTCCAGGGTCTGTGTGTTATCATGAGATACAGTGCCTTTGCGAATATTTGCCCCCTTGAACTTTGCGACCTTTTGCCACATTTCAGGCTTCAAAACATAAAGATATGAAACTGTAATTTTTGTGAAGAATCAACAACAAGTGGGACACAATCATGAAGTGAACGAAATTTATTGGATATTTCAAACTTTTTAACAAATAAAAACTGAAAAAATTACCGTGCAAAATTATTCAGCCCCCTAAGTTAATACTTTGTAGCGCCACCTTTTGCTTGCGATTACAGCTGTAAGTCGCTGGGGGTATGTCTCTATCAGTTTTGCACATCGAGAGACTGAAATTTTTGCCCATTCCTCCTTGCAAAACAGCTCGAGCTCAGTGAGGTTGGATGGAGAGCATTTGGAACAGCAGTTTTCAGTTCTTTCCACAGATTCTCGATTGGATTCAGGTCTGGACTTTGACTTGGCCATTCTAACACCTGGATATGTTTATTTTTGAACCATTCCATTGTAGATTTTGTTTTTATGTTTTGGATCATTGTCTTGTTGGAAGACAAATCTCCGGCCCCAGTCTCAGGTCTTTTGCAGACTCCATCAGGTTTTTCCAGAATGGTCCTGTATTTGGCTCCATCCATCTTCCCATCAATTTTAACCATCTTCCCTGTCCCCCTGCTGAAGAAAGCAGGCCCAAACCATGATGCTGCCACCACCATGTTTGACAGTGGGGATGGTGTGTTCAGGGTGATGAGCTGTGTTTTTTTTTACGCCAAACATAACGTTTTGCATTGTTGCCAAAAAAGTTCTGATTTTGGTTTCATCTGACAGAGCACCTTCTTCCACATGTTTGGTGTGTCTCCCAGGTGGCTTGTGGCAAACTGTAAACGACACTTTTATGGATATCTTTAAGAAAATGGCTTTTCTTGCCACTCTTCCATAAAGGCCAGATTTGTGCAGTATACGACTGATTGTTGTCCTATGGACAGAGTCTCCCACCTCAGCTGTAGATCTCTGCAGTTCATCCAGAGTGATCATGGGCCTCTTGGCTGCATCTCTGATCAGTCTTCCCAAGGAGCTGAAAGTTTAGAGGGACGGCCAGGTCTTGGTAGATTTGCAGTGGTCTGATACTCCTTCCATTTCAATATTATCGCTTTGCACAGTGCTCCTTGGGATGTTTAAAGTTTAAAATCTTTTGTATCCAAATCCGCTTTAAACTTCCACAACAGTATCTCGGACCTGCCTGGTGTGTTCTTGTTCTTCATGATGCTCTCTGCGCTTTAAACGGACCTCTGAGACTATCACAGTGCAGGTGCATTTATACGGAGACTTGATTACACACAGGTGGATTCTATTTATCATCATTAGTCATTTAGGTCAACATTGGATCATTCAGAGATCCTCACTGAACTTCTGGAGAGAGTTTGCTGCAAAGGGGGGGCTGAATAATTTTGCACGCCCAATTTTTCAGTTTTTATTTGTTAAAAAAGTTTGAAATATCCAATAAATTTCGTTCCATCTTCATGATTGTGTCCCACTTGTTGTTGATTCTTCACAAAATTACAGTTTTCATATCTTTATGTTTGAAGCCTGAAATGTGGCAAAAGGTCGCAAAAGTTCAGGGGGCCGAATACTTTCAAGAAGGGGCACTGTATATCACCACTTCCTGGGCGGTTGAAGAACTCGACTTGTCCCTAGTGCCTCCCAATGCACCAAGGCGTGGTGATATTACCTCATGATAACACACACACCCTGTCGTGTATTACTGCTTCATTAATGTGGTCATTAGGTTTATAAGTCACATTACTTTGTTGTCACTGTATTGATTTAGATATTGGGGTTGGATACCTCGAAGCCCAGCGGAACTCCAGCGTTTCTCCGACAACCACTGATAACTCCTCCCGTGATGATCGGAGCTGCCATGGCAACCCATGACATCACCGCTGAAGTTACAACACGCCGAGTCATTTTTGTAGCACAGTATTAACGTTATTGTTTTCACAAAATAACATCAATAAGATTATCAGATCACCTGCTAGTGTGTACTAAACAAAGCGATGGGTTGCGGATGCAACCGGTTTCTGAAGAAAATAACCATCAAGGTATGGGACATTGCCGTCAGGCGGTAGGGATTGGCTGAGTTTTATGTCAAAGCTGCCGATAGGCCTCGAGCAAGCTGTAAGCCCCCGCCGCCTGGGAGCTTACTATACGCGAGCATGCCATGGAGAGTCACTTCCTCTTTGCCCTTCAGGCCGTGAAGGCCTCCGAGGCGACCTCGGCGGCGATGGTTATTTTCTCTTCAGGGGGGTTGCATCCGCAACCCATCGTTCCCTTTCAAGTCGAAAATAACCATCAAGGTATGGGAACAGTGTGCCCAAGCCGTCGCGAGGAGGATTCTCGGCAGGACAGCCTTACGTCGCCGCGCGAACTGCGTGGGCAGTACATCTACACATATCGGAGCTGCCTCAAGCGTCTATGCAAGAAATGACACCTGTCCTAAGGTGGAATAGTCACACCATATTGTCAACCACTCTACACGTCCGCAACCTGAGGCGTCATAGAGTGCAACACAGATGCTCCAAATGCCGGACAGAGCATTCCAGTACATTTAACGGTAGAACCTCGTAAATGTATGCAATGTAACCCAACTGGCTGCGGCGCAAATGTCGAACATCGGCACCCCTCTAAAAGGGCCCAGGATGTTGCCATACCCCTAGTGGAATGTGCCTTCAACTGCCCTGGTGGCGGAAGGCCCATAGAATCATATGCTAACTGAATAGCATCCACTATGCAATGAGAAAGGCGTTGCTTAGACAACGGCTGACCCAAAGTTTTAGAACCATGGCATATGAACAGCTGTTCTGTTTGCCTCACAGTCTTTATGCGGTCAATATAACACCTCAATGCCCGCACAGGGCAGAGCATGTGTAACCGCTCTTCCCTCTGGGGAAGAAAAAGGAGGAGGATGGAACGCCATCAACTCGACTGGTTGGTTCATGTGGAACAGGGGATATGACCTTGGGTAAAAGGCCGGATTTGGACGCATGAAAAAGCAGGACTCTGAAACAATTGCCATTTATCGCATATTGCGATTTAGTAGAAGGCGCTCAAGACTCTGAATGGTGGATATAACCGCCGTAAAAGCCCTAAGGCTGACAGGCGCCCGTTCAGGGCAAGCCCATAACTGCATGAGTTTGGGGTTTGGGTGCCATAGCCCTCCTTGGGCTTGGGACAACAGGTCCTTTCGCAGAGGGAGCTCCCTCAGGTGACCGTGCAACAACTGCACCAGACTCGGGAACCATATCCTCCGAGGCCACCGAGAGCGCATCAGAATCACTGTCGCCAGCTCTACCCTGACCTTCTCCAAGAAGGCGGGGGAGCATCGGAATCGGTGGAAATGCATACAGGAGCCCCTGGCGGCCATTCGTGAGCCAGTGCATGCCGACTCCTAGGGGGCTGTCGAGGTCCTTCACCGAGAACCATAGGGGACAGAGTGTGGTCTCGTGAGCTTAAGAGATCGACTTGCGCTGTGCTGAACCAGCCCCAAATGCGCTCCACCACCCGAGGGTGAAGACGCCATTCGCCTGCAAGAGGACCTCCTCTGGACAGGAGATCCGCTGCGTAATTGACTCTGCCCGGTGGGTGAACCTTGCGCAGAGAGGCTAAACGCGGTTGTGCCCAAAGCAACAGCCGTGTTACAATCCAGTGAACCGGGGACCACAAGCCGCCCTGGCGGTTGATATACGCCACTACCGTGGTGTTGTCTGACCGCACTAACATGTGCTTGCCTAGAAGCACTGGCAAGAAGTGCCGAAGGGCGAGGTCCACCGCTCTGAGTTCCAAAGCATTGATGTGGGCCGACCTCCAGGGTCCTGACCACACTCCGCGAGTCCCGACCCGTTCCAGACTGCTCCCCAACCCCCTGGTTGGAAGCGCCGGTCGTAATAACCTCCTTCGGAAGATGGGAC
The DNA here is from genome assembly GCA_036884735.1 of Huso huso. Taxonomy (NCBI): domain Eukaryota; kingdom Metazoa; phylum Chordata; class Actinopteri; order Acipenseriformes; family Acipenseridae; genus Huso; species Huso huso. Next base: position 8,663,395 of record CM072693.1, on the reverse strand, counting down.
CAAGCGCACGTGCCCTATGGATGTTCAACGGAACTTTCCACCAGCGCAGTGCTTCCCAGCAGGTTCGGGATACCCTCAACCTGCGGTGTTTGTCTCTCCAGATGCAACGCAAGGCATTGAACCAGGCCTGCAGAGGTCTCTGGTGTAGTAAGCCCAAAGGGAGGGCTTGCGAGGCGGCAGCCATCAACCCCAGCATGCGCTGACACAGCTCCATGCTGACTGTTTCTCTCAACCTGAATAGGGAGAGACACCGCTCCAGTGAGGCAACTCTTTGTGTCGACAGGGTCGCTTCCATGGACACAGAGTCAGATGCAGACCCAAGAATTCGGTCTGTTGGCTTTGCACGCAGGCGGCTCTTTCTGAATTGACCTTCAGACCTAGCCGCTGAAGATGGTCTGTAACCATCACTGTGTGCTGTGCCAACTGCTCCTTTGACTGTTTGGCGCAGATGAGCCAGTCGTCCAGATAGTTCAGCAGTCGGACGCCTTGAGCCCGCAAGGGGCTAAAATGGCATCCATACACTTGAAAAGGTTCGAGGAGCTAGAGACAGGCCGAATGGCAGGACACAAAACTTCGTGGACCCTGCTCTGAAATGCGAATCGTGGGGTACTTCCTGTGACCCGGACAGGTGGGAACCTGAAAGTATGCATCTGTGAGGTCTACACGGGTGGTAAACCATCGCCTTGCGGACAGACTGGACAATGTGCCTGTGCATAAGCATCTTGAACGACAACACCCGTGGGTATTTGTTCAGTAGTCGCAGATCTAAAATAGGGAACCCTCCGCCCTTTTGGCACTAGGAAGTACCTCTGTAGAACCCCTGGTCGGTCAGAGCAGGGTCTACTAGTTGAATGGCACGCTTCTTGAGCAATGCCTGTATTTCTGCATTTAGAGCTGAGGACTGAACCGAGTCCCGCTGCAGTTACCACCACTCCTGAAAGGGGGGGTTTAACCGAATTGAAGGGTGTACCCGGTGAGTATAGTTTTGCGCACCCAGATGTCGTTGGTGCATTGTTGCCTGAACAGGAGCTGTGGAACAGTGTAGGGTGGGTTAACGGCTGCGCCGGGTTTCTCAGGGCTTGCTTTAGCCGCTCGCTCATGAGGGGCCTGGCCAGAGCCACGAGGACGCCGGTCTGCTACCTCCTCTAGGGGCCACCCTCCGCGCTGCGGTCTTGCAAACGCTGGTTGGCTGCGTGCTGAAACCCCAAGGGGGTGGTTTTACTGCCCTGTGGGTGCGCTTGCTGCTTGGCGGGTGCCCTGCGCCACTGGCGCTCCTGTGGGCCGCCTTGGCTGGAAGGGTTTGCTTGGCCACATCTTGCCAACTGCTGCGATGCCTCACGCGCCTTGACAGAGCTGTTGCAGCATCTCCTCCACCGCTGGGCCAAACGTGTGCCCCGGGATATAGGGAGCATCTAGCAATGGGGCCTTATCAGGCTCCTGTACCCTGGCCTGCTAGAGCCAGAGCTGCCTCCTTGCCACCACAAAGGAAGCAATGCTCCTGCCCTGTGCTCGCGCATTCAGCTGAGCCAGTTTAACAAAAGCTGCGCAACTGCACCCAGCTTCGGTCCTAAGTCCAACAGATGGGGACTCAGGCAGTTCGCGAATCAGCGCGCCTGGTAGACCGTCAGGAGGCTGGCCCGTTAGACAGCCTAACTGCCTCTGTAGCCGCGGCATAACCCTTTTTCAGGTGGGCCTCCGTAATCCCACACTGCCTGTTAGGGCAGGAAGGGTCCTTAGCCAGCCCCGATAATGTCGGGCGCCTTTACTAGCTGGGCGAACGCGGCGCCCACTGGCGGAAAGGACGCTAACCCAGCTTCCCGCTCGCCCGTCCATGGTGAAAGCCGAAGCCTTGCGAGTTGCAGGGGCGGAGGCGGGGCTCCCCAGGTGGACTGCACCTCCTTAATAAAATCTGGGAAATGCCGGGAGCATCCTGGACTGAAGGGCCGGAGCCGATGGCAACTCAAATAGAGAGCGTCGTGTGTTGGCTCTAACGCAGGCCAGTCCACGCCTAAGTGACGGGCTGCCCTCCACCACTGACCAGATAGGGTCATTAGTATCCAGCACTTCAGGGTCATCCTGCCCAGAGTGCTGGGATGCCCCAGGCTCTGTGTCTTCAAAGAGCGGGTCTGCGTCAGATGTGTCCCACTCTACTTCCTGGGGTTGGCCGTGAGGCACTGGTGGAGGAACCATCGGCTGACTAGCGATGGGTCCGTTACTAGCTCTGGGGCCCGAGGCCACATTCGCTAGGGTCATGAGGAGGGATATTGCTGTCCCATCATGAGCTCCATGAACTGTGACATCTTGAGGTGAGCTCAGCCACCCCAGATGTGTCCTGGTAACGCCTACCCTTGAGGGAGGGGAGCGAGAGTGCCTTCTCTGGCGAGGCGATCGAGATCTGGATCGAGACTCACGGGGGCGCCCTGCGAGAGGAGGGACTGCGGAACGATTCCCGAGCACGCCTGACTGGAGACCTCTGACCAGCTGTAAGCTGGGAGGATGGGCCCGAGGAGCTGAGACGTCGCCGCAGCGACACGACAGATGACGGTGGGGCGAGACGGTGTGGGACGAGCCCGAGGATGGGGAACGACCTCCAACCGCCTTCCTAGCTCTCTGGCGAAGTGCGGAGTCTGAAACCCCGCACATAGCTGGCAGTATGCCCTATCTGCCAGGGCAGATGCGGCATGGTCTGACCCGCCACGCGATGCAGTCCTCATGTGGGTGCGCTGGCAGGCAACTTGGCCTGGCAGGAACGTCGCATAACGGCGGAACCCAATACGGGTGACTGGCGTCAGCACTGACGTCGGCACTGAAGTCACGTCGTCCGTCGAGCTGCAGCGTCAAACGCCCGCAGGTCTGCGTGGTCAAAACGTCGGCGTTCTGGACACCAAGCGTCGAGCACCTGAAATCGCGATGTGTCGGCGCCGCTGCAAATCGAAAGGCCAGTCGCGTCGCGTCGAGCATCAGGGGAATATCGTCGAGTAACCAGCGCCAACACGGAACACCGAGGAACAACTCGTACGCGTCGTGGAGATGGTAGCGCTTAATCGGCGTCCCGGCGTCCGGGCGACCAGCGTCGAGCACAGCGCTGCGCCGAGCGTCAGCGCGCTGTCGAAGCGCGAAGCATCGAAAGAATCGAAAGCTCGGCGTCCGCGCCAGCGTCGAGCACCGGCGTTGATAATCGAGCGTCGCGTCAAGCGTCGAGCACGGCGTCGACACCAAAAGCCGTCGAGCACCGAGGTGCGTGCGTCGAGCGTCGAGGGTGCGCGTCGAGCACCGAGCGCCGAAGCGTCGAGCACCGGCGTCGAGCACCGAGCGCCGAGCACTGAGCCCAAGTGCAGAAGCACTAACCACCGCAGAAGGCGCTGCATAAAGCGCCGGCTGCAGCGCCTGGCGCTGACACCAAGCGACAAGGCGCTGACACCAAAAGCGCCGGAGCTGGCGCCGAAGCGAGTACCGGCGTGGGCGCTAGCACAGACGCCACGTCAGCTGACCCCATAGCGAGACGCTAAATGCTGGTAATGGTGTCTGATGCTGTGCAATACCTACCTGATGGTGCTGGGGATTTTTGCGTTGGTGGTTGTCTTCCTCTGTATAGTGAAAGGAAAAAGTTTTGTTTTTTTTGACGCTGTAGAAAGTAAGAGGGGTGTAGTACAATACCACGTGGCGGAACGCCGCGGTGGGGAAGGAACACTGCAGAGCAGCAGACTACACGCACGGTCAGCCTAAGCTAGACCGAGGATGCAATACGCACGTGGGCCAAGGCCAATGCAACACGCGTCCGAACAAAAATAATAAACACAATATATATATAACAATATATATACACAATAATATACAAAAACCCAAACACAATAAATAATAAGAACAGAGGAAAGATGGAGAGACCACGAAGAAACGCGATGCCGAAGCAAAGCAAGAAGGAGTATATAAGTAAACAATATATATCCTTACAAATAATAATAATAATAATAATAACAATAATAATCACTGAAATAAACTCAGAGAAGGGGATAAACCAGCTTCTCAAGCCTAAGCTTATGGAGTACAATCAGTGTACAGCTCTAAGTCCTACCGCTACTGAGGCTGAAGGCAAAAGAGGAAGTGACTCTCTTACACGGCAGCTTGCGCGGAGGCCTATCGGCAGCTTTGACATAAAGCTCAGCCAATCCCTACTGCCTGACGGCAATGTCCCATACCTTGATGGTTATTTTCGACTTGAAAGGGAACCTCAAATATCACTGAATTGATACAGAGACAAGCCGTGGCACCAGCAAGGGGTTACAATGAAATTAATAAATAAATTACGACATGAAACAAAAATACATGTGGGTATATTTTAATCAAAAATCCATGCATCCATAATTCATGATTTCCATTACACGAGAGTAGATGTTAAAACTTCATGCTGATTTGAACTCGGCTCTCGCCAAGATAAGCACCAACTAAGACGTAGCTTTACAGTAAACTAATGTGATCCATATGTGTCTCCATCCATTTACGTTTCCTTCCATATGATGATGTAGATATCCTTCTGTCTGGTGCTAATGGGTGAAGTGTAATGCTGGCTCCAGGGATCATCTTATTTTGCCTCCCTGGCGCATCAGCACACACAACGGCTGCGATGCTGGCTCCGGGGATCAACCAAAGTGCGGCCTCCCCAGCGCATCAGCATGACAACCGTCTGGATTGAGCTAAGTAGGGTACATCTCTGGGGTTTTCAAGTGGGCACCTTCCATCCTCAGTGTTTCGTCGACTAGCCCACTACACCTCAAGAGGGCTCGACGGTGATTCTGGCGTCCCAGCATCACCCCCCTCCGTCCCCCACTCAACTCAGCCCAGCTTACTTACCTGTACATCAGCGTTTCTTTCTTTCTATTGTGCTTGAGATCCCCAGCCAGAATCTTTCCGTCTCAACCACAGCCAGTTGCTGCTCCTCTCTGCTGCTTCAGATAAGTTCTTCACTGTGCGACGCAACTCTTGGCCACTGAATCCGACGTCTCTGAGAAACCGGGTTGTAGAGTGTGCCACAAATCCTCGACAACACACTTCCACTGGGTAAACCCGGACTCTCCATCCTCGCTGTTCCGCTTCAGTGGCTAGTTGAGCATACCGCAGTTTTTTCCTCTCATACGCCTCATCTACAGCATCCTCCTGTTATAGTTTAACATATTAATGGATTTTAGAAATCATCTATGCTAGTCTGCCCCTCAAACAGTTTTAAATATAATTTAGATTTAAATGGCAGGTAGTATATAAATCAATTTCAATTTGCTATTTAGTTAATTTATTTATTTATTGAATTTGCAAATGGCAGACTACATACATGGGAATAAATATAAATGGCTTGAAGTTTGCTTGCATTGGTTTGGTTTGTTAGATAACATTCTGGGAGCCCAACAGAGCAGTGTGTGTAAATAGCTATAATGGAAACCATATACTTACGATTTTATTTTGATACAGAACTGTGGTCATGTGTAATCTGTTTTCATTATGATAATAAAACTACAGTTCAGTGGATTATATTAGTGGATTATAGTGGATTATATATTTGGAATCTTTGGTTGTCGTTGTTTTTTTCTCAAATAAGACGACAAATTAATAGCTCAGTTGGTTTTCTAAATCAGCCCGGCTAGCTCAGTCGGTAGAGCATGAGACTCTTAATCTCAGGGCCGTGGGTTCAAGCCCCACGTTGGGCGTCCTTTTTAAATACAAATTGAAGATGTTTCTTTGAGGCAACGGAGCAATGTCTGATTCTGTTCATATTGTGTACAGTACTGCAACAATATTACTTATTTGTCATTGTCATATAGCAATTGCTATTGTAAAATGCATGCATGTTTATAGCTATAACAATATTGCCAATAAAAAATTCTATAATCTGAATTGCTCGTATCCAGCTGCGTTGTAGCCTATGAGAATCGCTGGCACAATTCAAGGGGAATTAGCTCAAATGGTAGAGCGTTCGCTTAGGATGTAAGAAGTAGCGGGATCGATGCCCGCATTCTCCAAATAGTTTTAATGTATCTGGGTATTTAGTCCCAACGCATTATGGAGATACATACAGTGTGACAATTCTTTGTAACAGAGACGCCTCCCTACATATGTATTTTAAAGCACAGTCTGCTAATTTGTAATATTCCCGACTGAAAAACTGCATTGCGCCCTCCATCGTATGTCTTCCGAGAAGCACAAAGGGAGATTTTTTATATTTTGTTTAGCAATTGAAGTGTTTGTGTTAATTGAGAATAAATATAAATGGCTTGGTTTGCTTTCATTTGTAACGTGTTTGTAATGAAATGTCGTGGTTTTTACCAATCGTTGTACTGTATACTAGCTACTGTTGCATGTCCATGAGTTGGCTACTCAGCTTCCCATATGGTCTAGCGGTTAGGATTCCTGGTTTTCACCCAGGCGGCCCGGGTTCGACTCCCGGTATAAAACCGGCTTTGTTGTTGTCATTTTGTCATTTTTTTTTAAATTCACGTGGGAAGGTTTAAGATTGTGAAGAAGTTTAAATATGCTGCGTATTTGCGCATTGGGAACGTTGCATAATGACGTTTTTATTAATGCCACTTTCTTACGGACAGTAGTCAGGGTGATGATACAAGACCAGAGACAATAAACCTCTTATTTGCTTGTCCTTTCACTACCATATTCTATTGTGCTTGCTCAGAATACGCGTGAATCCTGAAAACATCTTGTTCATATTTAAACAAAGCCAGCAGTCACTTTATTGATCTCCCTGTAGATTAACCGCTATTGGAATACAGATGATTGTGTTAAAGATGTTAATAGACATTCAATGTACTCGTTTTACAGCTAAGCGTTTGTTGAAACAATTCAAGCGCTGCACTTTCAGGCAGCCAGTTCCAGTGTTTGCCTTTTGGACTTACTCTGGAAGGAGTACAAAATAAATAAATAAATAAATAAATAAATAAATAAATAAATAAATAAATAAACATTTGCTGAGAACAATTTGTTCTCAGCAAATGTTTATTTATTTATTTTTTATTTTTTATATATATTTTATATTTTTTTAGCAATTGAAGAGTTTGTGTTAATTGAGAATAAATATAAATGGCTTGGTTTGCTTTCATTTGTAACGTGTTTGTAATGAAATATCAGTTGCATGTCCTTGATTTTGCTAATCAGTTTCCCACATGGTTTAGCGGTTAGGTTTCCTGTTTTTCACCCAGGCGGCCCGGTTTCATTCTGATAACAAAGCAAAGTGTTACATTGGGAAAGGGCCGTACCTGTCAGTACGTCTTTTAAAATTCATGCGTTCATCTCAATTGCAACAAAATTACTTATTGGTCATTGTCAAATAGCAATTGCTATTGTAAAATGCGTGCATCGTTTATAGTTATATCGATATTGAAATAAATAATCTTACTTTTCTGGGTTGGCTTCAATCCGTTTCTGGTTTACACTTGTCATTACATCATTCATGGAGCAACAGTTGGTATGTGCGTAATAAACCCAATATGGCCTTGATACAATAGACAACCCTAGTCTGTGCTGAAATAAATAATGCGGTTTTCTACTGTAACAAACGCAGCTTGACAGGATTCTATTGTGGTGTTTCCGATCTGTTGAACGTTTCTTATAATACACAGGTTTACTGGATTGACAAAAAGTCGATCGACAAAAACCACCAACCTTTCAGTTAGCAACCGAACGCTCTAATCGATTGTGCCACAGAGACCAAACTGTTAGACCGCCAAAGCATACGGGAGGGATTAGCAAGGCGAGATGCTGCAGAACGTGATCGAGGGAGCAGAACTCAGCCGAACCTGAGACCACATCTAAGAAGAAAGCAACACGGGGCAGGAAAGTCTATGTAATCCATTATGGCAGCACAACATACGTCGTTTTGTTAGATAACAACCTGGGAGCCCAACAGAGCAGTGTGTGTAAATAGCTACAATGAAAACAACATACTTACGATTCAAATGAGAATCTATATCAGATTTTAAGAACATGTTTGATATACTTTTCACTGCAAAGGAGGCAGGCAGGTGTAACACCTCCGCGGTCACGGAAGCGTAAAAACCACCCGATACGCATGCCAGCGTCAGTGACACACTGTCGCTGGAGGTGAAACCGAATACTGTTTTGTTTTTAGCCGTATTTTTATTTTCATCGGCAGACGCGCTCTGGATGCAAGCACAGTGCTGACATGTCATTTCCTTATATTAAGCGAGGTTTCGGGTAAATATAGAAAGAAAAAAGGGAGTGTGTATCTGAGCACTAGTACAACAAGACCATGTACGGAATTAAAATGAATGGACTATAGAATAGTCTTTTTTGTAACAATTTAATTGTATTAAAAGCAAACAAGATTATCCATAAACTAATGTTAACAGAAAATACATAGCCTATAAAAAGAGAATTTCGACAAAAGCTGCCGGGAAGCACTGTCGCTGCTGATTGCTTGTTTCTCGGCGCTTTGAAAAGGGAGTCTCGTCTTCCAGAATATCACTTACAATGTGCGCCATCAAAAATAAAAATAAAGTTTCTAAAGAAGATGATTTCAGCATGCTAAAACACCACACGAACACTTGTCATGTGACACTTTCTATATTGGCTTGCTCGCTCGCAATGGTCTGCTGGTCCGCGGCGGTGCGGCACTGAGCGCTGGTTTAACATGTGTTACAGGTGTTATACACCAGCGCCAGTAGGCACTGAGCGCTTTTTACCTCCAGCGACAGTGTGTTACTGACGCTGGCATGCGTATCGGGTGCCAGGTGTGCTGAGGCACATCCAGTCACTGTGCTTCACATCACTTCCTGCTCTTCTAGAATAATTCCAGGTGTGTAAACTTCCCAATCTTCAGAATACAATAAGCTTTTATTTACTTACATCAATAATAAAACAAGTGGAAAATCCTTCCAATACAGCAATATGTTCCATACCAGGAACTCCATTCAAAAGCAGAAACTAATTGTCTTCAGTTGAACTGTATTTGCTGCTCCTCCTCCTCCTCACTGTGTCATCGGTGTTCTTTATTTTATTGTTTACTTTCCACACTGAATTCTATAATTCATTCGCTATAAAGAAAACTACCACTTGAGGGTGCACTGCATAGAAAAGGAGCATATACCAACCCATAAACCCTAATAATTACACATACCTAAATAAACTAAAATAAGAATACATTCCTGTGATGAGATAAACCGATCCCGTGCTGTAATCCATTCTCCCAGCCGCCAGGGGGTGTGACGTGGAAGTTCCACCTTTGGGGCGGAAGTCCCTAAAGGACGGTCGCCATCTTTGCTGAGGGCAACAACACGGAATGTGCTGGAAAGTCCCAGAATTGGGAGGAGATTAAAATGCCAATTGCTGATTGGTGTTCTGCTGATTAGGGGGCGTTCCGTGGCACATAAAAGGGGGCCGTGTTGTAGCAGTTGAGGGTGGTATCTGAAAGCACAAAGGAGTGTGGAAGAGGTACTGAGGGATAAAACCAAACAAATGCTCACCATGATTTTTTTGACGGACATAAACAAACTAATTCAAAAGAGAGACAGCCAACCAGGAGGGTGGACACCAGAAAGGCCAGAAAGGCAAGGACAGCCACCCAGAGTCTGGATAATTTTACTTTGTTGTTTGTTTGTTTTGTCTCTCCACATTTCAGTTAGCGTTTCTCTTTTGTTTGGACATTTTCTTTTGTTTGTTGTCCTGATTACCACTGTTTGCAGACACTAATAAAGGAAAAGAAAACAACTTGTGTCATATCATACCATTGTCTGGACTTGATTATTTTTACACCTCCACCCAACTCAGCTATCCGTGACAATTCCTTTTTTTATTATTTTAATAATCAAAATTCCAGTTCAGCTCCTACATACGTTTTTGCAAAAGCAATTATTTTTGCTAACATTTCAGGTTCTAAAATCACTATTTCTAGCAGTGCAGTTCCTTCCTGTCTGTATTGGTCATACTTGAGGGCCCATGGGAAGCCTGTGGCAGGCATGCATTCTGGATATCATGTGACTCCTTGTTCATTGGGACAATTCAGGCTTTTCCAATTGCAATGCATTCTGGTACATTCTACACCTCTTGTGCACTGTTCACAGCAGGACTACACTTCCCACAATGTATTGGGGTGTGAGTTGAGCCTAAACTATCCTAGTGTGCATGAAGTCATATGGTAACCTTGCCCGTGAAGGCCTGTTTCAAAGTCCTGCCCCATGCAGTCTCCCTTACTTTGAAAGCTCAGTGCTGACAGGTATGCATATTATAAAACACACACATGCAAAGAACAGAATTCTAGAAACAAACTTTATTATACAGTTCTGTGGGTGATCGTGTTCACAAAAACTAAGTATATTAAGTATTAATCCAAACACATGCAAAATATAAAACATTAATATATCTCTTAAATTTTTGCTTAGTGTAGTTTGTATTACTCCCGATAGATAAAAAAAAAAAAAAATCGAATACAGTGGCTAATGCAGCCTCCAGTGTTCAGTCGCAAAACAGTAATACTGCAAACAAACTACAATTCCCAGAATCCCTTGCCAGTTTCTGTAGTCCCATGTGTGATGCCATACGTCTACTGGACAAAACACAGACATACACGTTGAAACAATGATCCAGTTCAATATCTACAAAGACTAAACAAGAAGCTATTAGCGAAGCCCCGAAAAAGAAAATATTATACAAAACGGTTTAAAATCAAATGTTTAATTGTTAATCTAACCATTTTTAGATACTGTGGAACTACTTCTCTCAGTGGAAGGTGACACAAATAAAAATCATTAAAATAAGGTTTAAAGTCTTCTTTATTTACCAACAATAACACACTCCTAGACCCATTTAATAATAGCAATAATACACTCCAGGGTCTGTGTGTTATCATGAGATATACCACCACTTCCTGGGCGGTTGAAGAACTCGACTTCGTCTAGTGCCTCCCAACGCACCCAAGGCGTGGTGATATTACCTCATGATAACACACACACCCACACATCACCCGCACAAGTTACAACACGTCGAGTCATTTTTTGTAGCACAGTATTAACGTGTTATTGTTTTCACAAAATAACATCAATAAGATTATCAGATCACCTGCTAGTGTGTACTAAACAAAACCTCAGATATCAGTGAATTGATACAGAGACAAGCCGTGTCACCAGCAAGAGGTTAAAATGAAATTAATAAATAAATTACGACATGAAACAAAAATACATGTGGGTATATTTTAATCAAAAATCCATGTATCCATAATTCTGATTATTTATCTAAATAAGCTTACAGCTAATTCTTTACAAATGATCAATTTCTATATTTCCCAGAGTGCTAATATGGTGTTATAGTTTAACATATTAATGGATTTTAGAAATCATCTATGCTAGTCTGCCCCTCAAACAATTTTAAATATAATTTAGATTTAAATGGCAGGTAGTATATAAATCAATTTCTAAAACAGGTCGCATTTTGTAATTTAAATAGGCCTACTTATGAGCTACCAAAACGTATTTTTGTTTCATGTCGTTATTAATGTATTTACTTATTTATTTGGTTAAACTTTAATCCAGCCTTACATTTTAACTTCTATGTATGAATTACTGACGAGTAATATTTGTGATTTGATTACTCTAGCAGATGAACTGATAATGTATGGATGTTATTTTGTGAAAACAATACAATATTAAAAAAAGAAATACTACAACATTTAATAAATAAATAAATTATACACCAAACTGTAGCACATTTGTTTAGTCTTAATATCATAACAAATATACTTATTATAAATACGCACTTCCTTTTATTTGTTGGAAAACGGTCTGGAACTGAAGTAAAGGATTTTTTTAATACAGTGCTATTTGAGTATTTAAAATATGGTTTTCTTCAAAATTAAAATGCCAGCAACGGTGTGTTAATTTAAAGAAGTATTACCTTTCAACGCCGCCGGAACGTTCGCATTTTAAAATCCTAACGGTCTCTGCTCAGCGGAGTGGAATGTTCACGAGCGGTTGCCTAGCAGCGTCTCCCCTCCTTCTCTGCACCGCCTCTCGACCTCTCGTTGCTCCAGCTAGGAGTTCAAATTTAGCTTCGTATATTAGCGCAATTCTTTACTAACTTTTACAAATTAGCTTATTAGGGGCGTCGTGTTTTTAAGATGGTTCAGGTGCAGTCCGGGCAGACTGACTGGAGCATCATTACGGTATACCGCACTGCGCTCAGCTTCGTGTGGCGGCTGATACACAAAATAATGAACGACTGTTAAATAAATCACATGTATTGCTTTTTCATGCTAAATATGTATCTGGTATTCTAAGTATTATCAACAATTAATAATTCAGCTATATTCATATTCAGAATGTAATACAGTATTAAGACAGGGTCCAGTATTATAAATAAATAAACACGCTTTAAGAGAAACAGCAGTGATGTTTTTTGTCCATTCCCATACATTCTCTATATGTTTCTACATTGTGGTTGCACAGGGACAAGGGACTCAGTGATGTTAAAAAAAAAAGAAAATAGAGCCCACAATTAACCAATATAGAAAGGAAGGTGGTAGAAATGTATTGCCTGTGTGCAGTACCTTACACTTTTGTAACACAATGTCATTTGCCATGTGTCTGCCCAGTTCTGAATGCTGTCTAGATCATTCTGAATGACCTTTGCTGCTGCAACAGTGTTTGCCACTCCTCCTATTTGGAACTGCAAACACAAGTCAAAAAGGAAGTTAGAAAGGCCAAGAGAGATAGATACAAATGAACATTGCTAAGGGGGCTAAAACCAATTCCAAAATGTTTTAACAGCAAGAGAACATTCAAAGAGGAGGTTAAATGTCTAATCATAGACTACGAAAAAAAAAATAGCAAATATATTAAATGATTACTTTTCACAAGTTTTTACAAAGGAGGATACGGACAACATGCCTCACATGTCAACCTGTTCCTATCCAGTTTTAAATAACTTTAGCATAACAGAGGCAGAAGCGTTAAAGGGACTAGGAGCTCTTAAAATAAACAAATCCCCTGGGCCGGATGAGATCCTCCCAATAGTACTCATAGAAATGAAAGATGTTATTTACAAATCACTAACCAAGATCATGCAACAGTCTCTTGACACAGGGGTTGTACCAACAGACTGGAGAATTGCAAACGTAATACCAATCCACAAAAAGGGAGACAAAACCAAACCAGGTAACTACAGACCAATAAGTCTGACTTCAATTATATGTAAACCTATGGAAACTATAATAAGATCCAAAATGGAAAATTACCTATATGGTAACAGTATCCTGGGAGACAGTCAGCATGGTTTTAGGAAAGGGAGATCGTGTCTAACTAACCTGCTTGATTTTTTTTGAGAATGCAACATCGACAATGGATAATTGCAAAGCATATTTTATGGTTTATTTAGATTTCCAGAAAGCTTTTGACAAAGTCCCGCATAAAAGATTAATTCTCAAACTGAACACAGTAGGGATTCAAGGAAATGCATGCACATGGATTAGAGAGTGGTTAACATGTAGAAAACAGAAAGTACTGATTAGAGGAGAAACCTCAAAATGGAGCGAGGTAACCAGTGGTGTACCACAGGGATCATTATTGAGTTCTCTGCTACTCCTAATCTACATTAATGATTTAGATTCTGGTATAGTAAGCAAACTTGTTAAATTTACAAACAACACAAAAAATAGGAGGAGTGGCAAACACTGTTGCAGCAGCAAAGGTCATTCAAAATGATCTAGACAGCATTCAGAACTGGGCAGACACATGACAAATGACATTTAATAGAGAAAAGTGTAAGGTACTGCACGCAGGTAATAAAAATGTGCATTATAAATATCATAATATGACACTTATTGAAACAAGTGCAGCGCTTAGAACACATATACAAATAGAACTAATCCACTCTTCTATTAAACTGTGAACTTAGTGTCTGATTGAATCCCTCTCTGTGTTTGTATAGCCTGGAAACAGGCACCAGTGCCCTGCCAAGCTGCACACACTGCCATCATTCACACTGACCACAAGAGGGAGCCAGAGCACCACTGCTGTCCATAATGTAATAACAAAGTAATAAGACAATGGAAATAGGCAGCAGTTACCTCCCCAGTCAGCCCAGTTCTTCCATTGTTAACAGAAAGCTCCTCACATCCAGTCATCTAAACACTACAGTGTGGTCTGTGACTGTATATGGGAGATACTGAAATTGAAGAAGGAATCTATGAAAAAGACCAAGGAGTTTATGTTGACTCAGAAATGTCTACATATAGACAATGTGGGGAGCTATAAAAAGGCCAACAAGATGCTCAAATATATAGTGGAAAGTGTTGAATTTAAATCAAATAACGTTAAAACTTTACAATGCATTAGTAAGACCTCATCTAGAATATTGTGTTCAATTCTGGTCACCTCGCTACAAAAAGGATATTGCTGCTTGTCACAAAGACGGCCGGAGTGGGTGGCGTCAGACCAGAGCCAGGAAATAAACAACAGAGACTTGGGGTTTTGGTGAAGCTGAGCGCGTGATCGCGCTCAGCATTTAATAAGTAACAGACAGAAAATAAAAAGGTTGTAACACAAAACACAGGGCACGGCACTGGTAGCCAAAACAAAGAGACAAACAAAAACGAACACTAAACAAACACGTACTGTGCTGGTCCTGCAGCACCACGTAGCAATTGCTCACTTTCTCGTTCTCGTTCTCGTTCTCGTTCTCGTTCTCGTTCTCGTTCTCCTCACTCTCTGTTCTTTCGCCCTGAACACACAACCCCGAATGAATGAAACGTGCATCTATTTATACTGTTGTGCTGGGATTCAATTAATAATTAATTATTCACTTGAATCCCAGCACGTGAATTAATTATGTGCAACCTCGTGCGCGCATATTACTTACTTTAAATGCACGTACAGTGATGTGCAATCCCGTGCCTAAATACAATTATACAATTTAAATACCACGTGAAACACAGACCCGTTTATATCCCGTGTACCAATCTCTATACACCAACATTAACACACGCAACATACAACACAGAAATTCACACAGGGGCGGAGCACATTGCCACACTGCTATAGAAAGAATATGTCATATGCAGACAGGCTTAAAGAATTGAATCTATTCAGTCTTTAACAAAGAAGACTACGCGGTGATCTGATTCAAGCATTCAAAATCCTAGAAGGTATTGACAATGTTGGCCCAAGGGACTTTTTTTCAACATCAAAAAAGAAACAAGGACCAGGGGTCACGTGGAGATTAGATAAAGGGGCATTCAGAACAGAAAATAGGAGGCACTTTTTACACAGTGAATTGTGAGGGTCTGGAACCAACTCCCTAGTAATTTTGTTGAAGCTGACACCCTGGGATCCTTCAAGAAGCTGCTTGATGAGATTCTGGGATCAATAAGCTACTAACAACCAAACGAGCAAGATGGGCTGAATGGCCTCCTCTCATTTGTAAACTTTCTTATGTTCTTATGTTATAGAAGTGGGAGTATTTAAATGCTGTCCAAATGCTCACTGACATTAATCGATAAACTTGACCTTGTTATAATACAAGTTAATACAGACAGCACAGTGAGTCTGTAGTGCAAGGTCAATTCTAGCACATCATGATAATACAATACACACATTTGTGATTTGTTTCCCCAAAGTTGGAGAGTAATTCATTAGTAGAAGTGAAGGATGAGAGATGGTCCAGGTTCAATAACCAGTTTAATGTAGGGAGCACACAGTAAAGTAAAAGCAGGGTTTGTCATAACGCCTCCAGCATCCCATCATGCCTCTTGGTTTACCCACAATATGCAAGTAACAATTACCTGTGAAAGAGCAACGTGCTTCTGAATGGCTAAACCGATGACATTATAGAAACAATCAGGCACATTCTCATTTACTAAATATGCAATGCAGAAGAAAGAGGAAATACATGAATCCTCCCTTTCCTGTTAAGAGTTCTTTGTTGTCAATAAATGAGTGCTTTTTGAATGATTTCAGTGGTGGCAGTTTGACAAGAATACATGTCATGTGAAATAAACCAGTCCAAAACGAGACATTGATGCTAATAGTTTTATTGCTTAAAAAGCTTTACAGAAAGAGACAGGCTTTTACCCAGTTTCATGTAACAGCAGATACTGTTGTTTTTTTGGCAGGACAGCATTTATACTGGTCAACAGTTGGAGCATTTGTTGTCATGAATGCAAATAAAGAGATTTTAAAATAATTGAGAGATGAAGAAAATCTCTATATAAACACAATGTTTTTGTCAGTCTGTGAACAAGGCCTGTCACGGGTCACTTGTGACATCACAGGGTGGCTGTGAGGAGCTGGGAGAAGAAAGGAGTCTACTGGTCAAACCTGACTTGGTGCAGTGATTATGAGCTGAGGCAAATCAATCAAGCACGCTCTCCAAGTAACGCTTTGTGTATGTGCCCATGTGGAGTTGTATTTCTATTCAAACATGTGTGAGCATGTGATCTCACTGAGAATCTGAGACTACATGTTAAATAAGGACACCTTTCCATACAATGTAAAGACCTGCTTCATGAGAGGCAGGGAATCACCCAATAGAAAAAATAATGTTGTCTCTATTATATATCCTTGAAGAGATTGACCAAATGCACAACAGGGAGCAGCTGTTTTAAACAAGCTGTGAATGGCCTGATAGAAATAAGAATGGGTGCTGTAGCTGTGTGTGGGGAGAGGGACCAGAACAGAAAGGTTACAGCGATGCTATAAAAGAAGGTTGCTGGTGTGTTTAAGCTTTGCTTGCAGGTCTGCTGTCAGGTAAACTCCAGCACTGTGATCCCTAGGCGCTGCTGCAGCTCAGTAGTGCTGGCATCGCCTGCAGTGGTAGGTATGCCAGTCTGAAACCAATTGAAGACATTATCAGCAACCTGGGCAGAAAAGCTATTGTTCTGATCCATACCCTACAGAGCATTGCACAGCTAGGTAATGAGATTGTGGGGTGGTAATGGTCAGCATTGTCTAATAATATAGACAATCAGTGTCACACTGAGCTGCAGAATTGAACTCCCTCCCATGTGTAGATAGCATCCTCCACACTCTTTGTATTGCACTCCTTTAAATTACAAATTTGAAAAAAAAGCTTTGTGTAATTCAGCATGCAATTTCACAATCCCAAAGGGTATGGAATCAACTGCTAAACTGTGGAGCCACCACAACCTCTCAATACAATCTATCAATAAAAACACAGAAACCCTCTATACTAGTTCAAATGCCAAACATGCTTTGAGGTTTTATTCAGAGCAATCCTAGATCAAAGCTCCTCTGTTTTGTCCCCTGTTTTTATATTTTGTTTCACTGAAATGACAAAAGTTCCACAGGAGATTGAGGTCAGTGGACCCTTCTTCTCAACTCAAAGCCAACCCTGACATAATGACCTCCCACAGAGAACTACTGTACACACACCATAAAACAGCAGCAATCCCATTCATCAGATCTCCTGGGATTATTTGTGGAGTTGGTTACTCCGGCATGAGATCACACACATGTAATAAGTTTAAGTATACATTTCATGATTGCAAGAGACAGGTTAGACTTTCCTCTTTCCAATAAGTTACGAATGACCTCAATCGATCAATAGTTTGAGACAATGCAGTTGAAAGATGAATCATAAACTCGTCTTGATATTTCCAGTTGAAGGATTATGATGGATGGCATCTGTTATAAAACTTATTCCAACAATTCTGTGTCTCTCTTGGAGTTCCATCCATATTTGACCTGGTCGACCACATGTTCTAAACTGATATGGAATGACACTTGTTTTTCTATTTCAAATT
>CM072693.1:8373131-8640631 GCA_036884735.1 Huso huso | reverse complement strand
ATCGTAGGGAGCAGTCTCTCCTCCTGGATGTGTTGCCTCAGTCTCAGGACGCTCTCTCTCTCACACACACACACACACACACCCTCAGTGCTGTCAGCTCTATCGTGAGGGGCAGTCTCTCCTCCTGGATGTGTTGCCTCAGTCTCAGGACGCTCTCTCTCTCACACACACACACACACACACACACACACACACACACCCTCAGTGCTGTCAGCTCTATCGTGAGGGCAGTCTCTCCTTCTGGATGTGTTGCCTCAGTCTCAGGACGGTCTCTCTCTCACACACACACACACACACACACACACACACACACACACCCCTCAGTGCTGTCAGCTCTATCGTGGGGGGCAGTCTCTCCTCCTGGATGTGTTGCCTCAGTATCAGGACTCTCTATACACACACACACACACACACACACACACCCTCAGTGCTGTCAGCTCTGTCGTTGGGACAGTCTCTCCTCCTGGATGTGTTTGCCTCAGTCTCAGGATGCTCTCTCTCTCTCTCTCTCTCTCTCTCTCTCTCTCTCTCTCACACACACACACACACACACACACACACACACACACACACACACACACCCTCAGTGCTGTCAGCTCTATTGGCAGGAGAGTCTCTCTTCCTGGATGTGTTGCCTAAGTCTCAGGACGCTCTCTCTCTCTCACACACACACACACACACACACACACACACACACACACACACACACCCTCAGTGCTGTCAGCTCTATCGTAGGGTGCAGTCTCTCCTCCTGGATGTGTTGCCTCAGTCTCAGGAAGCTCTCTACACACACACTCACACACAATCTAATTTTTTTTAAAAATAAGACACTACAGATTGGGTTCAGTGCAGGATTAAATACAGTAAAATAGGGAGCATTTAAGTGCAATTTAAAGTGCATTAAAGGCAGAGTGCTATATTGTCCAGAAGGGGAGAGTTGGGTTTTACAGGTGCTTTCTGAAGAGGTGTGTGTTGAGGAGGCACCGGAAGGTGGTCAGGGACTGGGCGGTCCTGACATCCGTAGGAAGGTCACTCCTCCACTGCGGGGCGAGGGTGGAATCTGCAGTATCAGTAGTGTATATACTAATATTAGTTACTATGAAAGACACTAAACCAGAGTTTAAAACATTAGTTATTTAAACCAAAACCAGAGTATAAAGTGTTTCTGTGAGACAAATATAACACGAATGCACCGAGATTTGAACTCAGCTCGCTAGATTCAGAGTGCGAGCCATTACACCATGGAACCACCCATACAGGACCCCATTGCAGGGACTCTCGTCAATGTTTTGTCAAAACACCAAACAAAACTAACTGCACTACACTCTGTGACCACAAGAGGGAGAGAGAGTAATAAAATGATGCTCTTTAATCCAGAGCAGTGGTTCTTAACCTGGGGTCCTCAGAGACAGTCCAGGGGGTCCACAGGAAAAAAAAACTGGAAACTTTTCACTCAACATTAGCAATGTGCAAAATCAAAATGTTTGCTTCTTGAATGGATTTGATTTCACAAAGTTTATGATGGATCTGTTAACCTGCAGCTCTGATTTTAATATTTTACAATTAATAATTATTTATACTGTGTAACAAAGCTACATAATCACAGCTGTGGCTAAGATTAATTGTTTGAGAGAAGGGCAAAGAGAGAGAAACAGCTGTGTTTGTACAAAATCAAGACAAAGAAAACTATAAGCTATTTTTTCCCGAGTGGCAAAGAAACTGCATCAGTGAGAAGAGTTTAAACTTAAGAGAACTGCTTGTCTAGAAGTGTCTGCTGTGCCAAGGAAGACAATTTGCATAGAAAAGACACTTTGCATTGGCAGCACATGCTTCAGTGCTCTGGGAGTGTTTATAGCCCTGTGAGTTTAACACTTCATGATTGAGAGCTGCCCTTCACGGCAACAGAATCCACAACAACAATGACTTTTATCAGTATCTTCATCTGGGCACTTGTCATCTGCACTCAGGGTAAGAATCATTTAGAAAAACATTTAAAACAAAATCTATTTGTGGGACAATTCATCATTTATTTCAATCACTTACTATAATGTTCTATATTATTATTTATTATTTTCAGAATCCAGTGGACAGTATACTGTGACTCAGACTCCAGCAGTGAAATCTGTTCTCTCAGGAGACACAGTCGCTCTGAGCTGTAAAGTCAGCAGCGCAGTATATGGTAATAGCTACCTAGCCTGGTACCAACAGAAACCTGGAGAAGCTCCCAAACTCCTGATCTATGCTGCAAGTACCCTTCATTCTGGGATCCCAACTCATTTCAGTGGCAGTGGATCTGGGACTGACTTCACTCTGACCATCAGTGGAGTCCAGGCTGAAGATGCAGGAGATTACTACTGTCAGAGTTTACACTACCCCAGCAGTAGCTGGGTGTTCACACAGTGCTACACACTCGTACAAAAACCTCCCTCAGCAGGACTGCACAGCGACTGCACTGCTGCAGCTGGGACCTACTGCAGGTGCTGAGGGTGAAGGCAATGAAACGGGACACGGCCTGTGGAGGAGCTCAACTGCACACAAACACACTGAGCTCAATAACAACACACAGTTACATGAAGGTATGGATTCAATATTAGTCTATTTAAACAAACTGATTTTGTTGTGACTACAGGGTCATCTAGTAATGTAGTGATGATACCATCTATTCTAAATTCTGAAACATTGTTCAGTTATTCCAAGAATTGTAAAAATGTAACTCATGTTTTTCATATCTGATTCTCATATGAAGATTCCATGAATCCTGGGCTGGGTTGCACCAGCTGTGTGTAAGTTCTTACTTAGTTTAGTTATAGTGTAAGTCTTACTAACTTTAATTGTACACATTACTACATTGACACTAGTTGCACCAGGTCAGATAGTTCTAACACAAGGCTTAGTTGTTGTTTAAAATGTATCCATACCTTTGAGTGAGTGTAATCTATTCGTAGAATCACATTTCCAGACAGCTCGGCAGCTGTTGCTGCTTCTCTTTCATGCTGATTTTAACAGAGTTTTTCGGCGTCAGCATATCTTGCGAGGCCGCATACATCCTCTTGACAGTTAAGATATTGACATTGATGTCGTTTTAGACGAGAGAATATTCTGATCACTGATTATGTGTGTGTGTGTATAATAGGTGAAATGTGAATACAAATAAAAATGTATTTACTGAAATGTACAATTCTTCATTCATATCACTGTCACATGTCATGCATATTTTGAACACATTCATAATATTCACTTGAATTCCCTACATCACAGACTCCCCACTAATTCAGTCTCATTCCAAATGAAAGAAAGCTGGTTTGTGCCAATCTTTCTTTAAACAACATGTCAATACAAGAGCCATGTGTTTCTCAGTGAGCTGGGATTGCCATGGCAATGGAGTGTGATCAGTCACTGTGTCCGCCCTTTCACACAAGTCAATCAATCAATCAATAAAGAAATCAATACATGAGTTTTCTACCTTTTCCCTGGCTTGTTAAATATTAGCATGATTGAAATCATTAAAACGCACTCGTAGCAGTTCAAGGTACGTCTTGGAAAGGCCTGTGAAAGACAGTGAAGTAGATGTTCCATTTAGAAGAGTAAGAAGCTGTCAAAATGAGAACTATGAAAAGAAAAATGACAGGTCCATTACTTGTACAGCAGCAGCAACACATGGGAAGGTATAACACTAGGGTTAGGGGTAGGGCACTACACCTTTAATTCTCAATAGGATTGAAATAATGACACAAACACAAACATTATTGTCAGTTCAGACAGACACACAGATTAGACAGCAGTGATATACTGAGAGCTTTGACTGGGGGAAAAATAGAAGAAAACAGTAAAAGTGGCTCAACCCTATGAAGCCCCACTGGTGCTCACGGCTCAGATCTCATCTAACTGCCTGGGACAGGATTTGTATAAAGGAAGGTGCTTTGCATACCTGTGCCTGCCTCACTGCTCTACACAACAGCTAGAATAACTGCACTGCTCCATTGCTCAGTGTTTTTAAAGCTGACAGTTCAGCCCTTTCACAGTCACTGAGACACACAGAGAACATGGCTTCACTGGGGCTCCTCCTCTGCACACTGGCACTCTTTGCTCATGGTAAGAAATCCTCATTATTATTAATATCAGCGCTTCCTAAGCACACAGTGGAATGCAGTTAATGGACGAGGCTGTTGACTCGGTGGGTTGATGTTCTGTGTTTTTATTTTCAGAATCCAGCGGTCAGATTGTCCTGACTCAGAATCCCACAGTGGAGTCTGTCTCTATAGGAGGGAGTGTCACTCTGAACTGCAGATCCAGTAGCTCTGGTTTTACCAGCAGTCTAGCCTGGTATCTGCAGAAACCCGGAGGAGCTCCTAAACTCCTCTTCTCTTCACTGAATAGCCAAGTCTCTGGAGCTCCAGCTCCATTCACTGACAGCACGTCAAGAACAAACTTCATGCTGACCATAAGTGGAGTCCAGGCTGAAGATGCAGGAGATTACTACTGTCAGCAGCACTATAGCTTCCATTAATATGATCTACAAGAGACACACTGCAGGTATTAATACTGACCACAAGAGGGAGCCAGAGCATCACTGCTGTCCATAATGTAATAACACAGTAATAAGACAATTGAAATAGGCAGCAGTTACCTCCGCAGTCAGCCCAGTTCTCCCATTGTTAACACAAGGCTCCTCACACCCAGTCATCTAAACACTACAGTGTGGTCTGTGTCTGGAGGAAGGAGCTGCTCACAGTGATGCATGCTGGGAAACACTGACTCTAATACCTCAACATCTGCAACTTCCACCCCTACCAGTGAATATTAAAGAATTAAACAATTAAACAATTGAGGAAAAAAAAAGTTTTAGTACTGCTGCAGTGCGTTTTCGTTTACGACTGTAAGTTGCCCTGGATAAGGACGTCTGCTAAGAAATAAATAATAATAATCATATTAAACAATGTTAAAATGTCCCTTTAGCAGACCAGCATTTTAAACACAATGATTGTCCCCTTGCTCTCCTCTCTGAGAGTTGCTGTAAGCTGTCTGTCCCACACCCCATTTATTCCTGCAGACTCACATCAGTGTGTGTCAGCATAGAGGTTACAGCATGTCATTCCACCAGCATGGGAAGGGATTTCTGTTGCAATTCCACACCCAGCAGCACAGACTGCACTACACTCTGTGACCACAAGAGATAGAGAGTAATT
Organism: Huso huso; assembly: GCA_036884735.1. Classification (NCBI taxonomy): domain Eukaryota; kingdom Metazoa; phylum Chordata; class Actinopteri; order Acipenseriformes; family Acipenseridae; genus Huso; species Huso huso. Next base: position 8,635,445 of record CM072693.1, on the reverse strand, counting down.
CCTCAGCCCAGCAGCACGCTGCTCATGTAGTGAGGATGTTCAGCAGGATTCCTGCTTCTTTTCTCAGTGAATAATAATTCATTCCACCCCAGATGTTCTCATCAGTAATCAGTTTCCCCGGTGCTCTAGTGGTTAGGATTTATACCTCGTTTCCACTGCCGGCCGGGCTAGGGCTGGCTGGGCCAAAAAAATTGTGTTTCTGTGTTTTTATTAAACGTGGTCAAGTCCGGAAGCTCTATAGAGCGGCACTAGCAAGAAACGACAAGCTTCTACAGAATGTGACGTGCAGCTTTTATATACGAGAAAGAGAAAGATACTGCTTAGCAAAAGCATTACATGGCATTTTTTTAATTATACTGTCTCTCTACTAGGGGTGTAATAGGTTAAACGCTCAGTCGATAAATACATTCATACCATTTTTACTTGAATGGTAACGTATACTAATTTAAAAGTAAATATCCAAACTCATCAGCAACACATTCTATAGACAAACAGAATGATGTTTATTTTTTTTTCAAACATTTGAACTGTATGCATATTGAGATTGATTTATTTATGATCCACTGGACAACATATTAAAAAAGAAGTACAGCAAACAGCAAAGCCCAGTATTGCAGTGATGTGTAGTTACACTGTCTGACTCTGTGGAGTCCAGCTGGATATTTTTCATTGTGTCAGTCTGATGTGTTTTAAAGTATTAATGTACTAATATTAATACATAAATGAATAACATTGAACTTTAACATATTTGTAAGATGAAAATCAAGACACAAATTACTGTTAATTACAATGAACAAACCATATCTTCTTTTGAAATAGAATTTTACACTTTATTATCAATTACTGAAAAAAATGTTAATATTGATATACCTCAGGTTATAACCATTATAATAAAAAATAATATATTTAAACTGAAATAAAAATAAATAAATAAAAGGAATTCATACATTTCTGAGTGAATTCTTATTTTTTATTAAGCCTTATTGAAGGCAGTTTATTCTTCATTGTCTTGCCTCCTGTGTCATCCTTGTTACCCACCTGGTCTCCTTCATTCCTTATGTGTGCAGCAGCTCCCTGGCACACATGTCTCAACACTTATGGGCCAGTTCATTCTGAACAGGCAGATTTCTAATGCCCCTCCTAGAGAGCAGGAAAGCACTGAGAGGCTAAACATAAAACTACAGGAAGGATAATCTAACTGTACTGTGAGTCACCCAACCCTATCAAGTCCCACCTGTGTTCACAGCTCAGATCTCATAGAACTGTCTGTGACACTTATTGAAACAGAAATGCAGCGCTTAGAACACATATACTAATAGAACTAATCCACCCTTCTATTAAACTGTGAACTTGGTGTTTGATTGAATCCCTCTCTGTGTTTGTATAGCCTGGAAACAGGCATCAGTGCCCTGCCAAGCTGCACACACTGCCATCATTCACACTGACCACAAGAGGGAGCCAGAGCACCACTGCTGTCTATAATGTAATAACAGTACAGTAATAAGACAATTGAAATAGGCAGCAGTTATCGTACCATGGTAAAATAAATAGTACCATATAGTACCGTGGTATAGTGTTGCATTATACTGTAGATACCAGGATACTTCTTAGAAATAAAAAGTACAATCGTATTATCATGGTGGTACTGCATTATAGTACCATAATAGAGCATTGTACATTGAGAGTATCGGATACATTGTGTTTTTCTATCATTTGTTTTTAATTATGTATCCATGAACTTTATAGTACAGTATTTAACTTCAGGTTTTTAAGTCTAATTTATTTTCATTGAAAAATGATCTTGTTTTGAAAGCAATACTTAAAAAACGTGAACATGGGTACTCCATGCTTTTTTTAAAATAATCTCTTTTTTCAACAATAAATCCCTTTTGCCATTGTATAGTAGTGTTTATTTGTTTTCACCCAGTGAACCCCTTTTTGATTTCTTATTGTTTTGTGTAGAAACCTTTTATTTGGCCATTGTGACTATTTTGTGTTTAGGCTATTTGTTTAATTGAAGTCTTTTGTTTAACTGCAACCTTGCTATTCTGTCACAAATGCTCTTTTTTCAGGTTCAGATGGAACCCTTGTTTAGAAGAAAGGCTGATGGCAGCTCAACCTGACTGATACAAAGTAATCCATAAGCTGGTATCACCCCAGAAGGTTCAACCACGTAAGTTCGAATTTGAATCAATGCTTATAAAAATAATGATCTTCACATTATAACTACTTTATAGGTCTCCCTTTCAGTGCTAATTTCATTATGTATGACAATGCATTTTTATAACTTATTATTATTATTATTATTTATTTCTTAGCAGACGCCCTTATCCAGGGCGACTTACAATTGTTACAAGATATCACATTATACATTATTTCACATTATACAGATATCACATTATTTTTACATACAATTACCCATTTATACAGTTGGGTTTTTACTGGAGCAATCTAGGTAAAGTACCTTGCTCAAGGGTACAACAGCAGTGTCCCCCACTGGGGATTGAACCCACAACCCTCCGGTCAAGAGTCCAGAGCCCTAACCACTACTCCACACTGCTGCCCCGTGGTGTGATTTGAACTTGGGTGGTATATAATGAATGTTTTAGTATACACATATCAAATACTGGCATTATTATATTTGGAGGAAAACAGTCAGTTGATATAAATGATATGTGGTCCAGTTACCATACCAGGTACTTACTGCTGTTGTTTTTCAGCTCTGATGACTGGTGCAGAACTGAGCTACCAAGAACTCCAGAAAAATCGTACCTTCTTATACTGGACCATGCAAATACACAGGTACAGTGAACTTCATAAAGGATTGTCAGTATTACCATTAAAAATATAGGAATAAAGCTTCTAAATTATTAGCACAATTTTCTCTGAAATTCCACACAGGAGTTGGTAGCAGTGTTTGATTTTTATAATCTTTCATAAATAATTATAACGTAGAGGGATTTCTTAATTACAAATACACAATTTATTTTTTTTTGCAGGGGAACTAATTGGTGTGGAGTATTTGTACAATCTCCATGACGACGGTGCCATGATTGAGAGGTTGGAGGCTGGCTCTGATCTGTCTATTGAATTGGAGGAAGATGAGGGATTTGCTGACACCGAAGGGTTTCAGGATCTAACAGTTCCTACACTGGAGACAGAGAACCTTCCTGCAGCTGTTTCAGTCCAATTGCTCGTATCAAGCTGCAATGTAGCCTATGAGAATCGCGAGCACAATTCAAGGGGAATTAGCTCAAATGGTAGAGTGCTCGCTTAACATGTGAGAAATAGCAGAATCGATGACTGCATTCTCCAAATAGTTTTAATGTATCTGCGTATTTAGTCCCAACACATTATGGAGATACATACAGTGTGACAATTCTTTGTAACAGAGACGCCCGCCCTACATGTGTATTTTAAAGCACAGTCTCCTAATTTGTAATATCCCGCAGACTGAAAAACTGCAGTGCGCCCTCCATCGTATGCCTTCCGAGAAGCACAAAGGGATTTTTTTTTTTTTTTTTAACAATTGAAGAGTTTCTGTTAATTGAGAATATTTTGAAGAGTTTGTGTTAATTGAAAGTTTGAAGTTTGCTTTCATTTGTAATGTGTTTGTAATGAAATATCAGTTTTTGTGGTTCTTTTACCAATCATTGTACTGTATTCTAGCTACTGTTGCATGTCCATGATTTTGCTACTTAGCGTCCCATGTGGTCTAGCGGTTAGGATTCCTGGTTTTCACCCAGGCAGCCCGGGTTCGACTCCCGGTATGGGAACGTATTTGTTATTGTCATTTTGTTACAGAACTGTGGTCATACACATATACACACACACACACACACACACACATATATATATATACAAAAATATATTTACAGAATGATGCAAATGTATTTGACTCTATTCACATCCCCTCACATTTTTAAAATCCTCCACAGGTTGGATTGGATACGGTATAAATGCAGAACCAATCGTTCCAGATGAATGAGACCATTCATTTTTAAATACATGTAATTCGATTTTTTATTTGGTATTATTTGTATTGAGGCAGGGAGGCTGCAATTGTTTCTAAGCGACAATGAATCTGGAATAACATTCTTAGGGTTCGTGTCCTACGACTTTGTCTCATCAAACCTGTTTCTGGTGACGTCCAGTGGATTATATTTGGAATCTTTTGTTTTGTCGTTCAGTATTTTCTCAGACGACAAATTAATAGCTCAATTGGTTAGAGTGAAAGCAACTTCCTCCAGTCAGCCCGGCTAGCTCAGTCGGTCAAGCATGAGACTCTTAATCTCAAAGTCGTGGGTTCGAGCCTCACATTGGGCGTCCTTTTTAAATACAAATTGAAGATGTTTCTTTGAGACAACTGAACAATGTCTGATTCACATTGTATACAGTATTGCAACAAAATTACTTATTGGTCATTGTCAAATAGCAATTGCTATTGTAAAATGCGTGCATCGTTTATAGCTATAACGATATTGAAATAAATACATTTTTTTGGGGGGTTGGCTTCAATCCGTTTCTTTTTTACAACTGTCATTACATCATTCATGGAGCAACAGTTGGTATGTGCGTAATAATCCCAATCGGGCCTTGATACAATAGACAACCCCAGTGTGTGCTGAAATAAATAATGCGGATTTCTACTATAGCAAACGCAGCTTGTCAGAATGGCCGAGTGGGCTAAGGTGCCAGACTCAAAGACTCTGTCTTTCCAAAGAATTGTGTGTTCTGGTCTCTGAATGGAAGCGTGGGTTCAAATCCCACTTCTGACAGTTCACTTTTACTTATTTTTAAAAGGAATAAATGTGTTCATTTTACTATAAAAGATTGTTTCAAGGAAATCAACAGCTGATACCAAACTCTTGTCAGCACTCAATACCATTTTAATTTCCATTTTAAATCAGACTAAAATAGCGTTCCTAACACAGATTGCATTTTTGTTGTAAACAGACTACTTGTTAACGTCACTGAAAAATATTTTGTGTCCAAACATGTGGTATTTAACTTGATTGTTTTAATATTCCAAATAACATATTACTTTGAAAAACATCTCCGTCGGCCACTGGATCGTGGTCTCAGGCTGTGATGCGGACCATTGTGAACAGTATAAACAATCTATTACTAGACGCAGCTTACAGGAGAAATGCCCTCGTTTAACATGCTAGGATGATCGACTTCGGCATTCTCCAACTGCTGTTTACATTTTCTAACACGTTATGAGGAAGAAAAATATTTTGTGTCCAAACATGTGTTATTTAATTTGATTGTTGTAATATTCCAAATAACACATTACTTTGAAAAAACATAATATATTTTTTAATACAGTCCTATTTGAGTATTTAAAATATGGTTATATTCAAATGCCAACAACGGGTGTGTTAATTTAAGCGCCCTAACGCCGCTCGGGCGTTCGCATTTTTAAATCCCTAACGGTCTCTGCTCAGCTGAGTGGAATGTTCGCGAGCGGTTGCCCAGCAGCGTCTCCCCCCTCCTTCTCTGCCCGCCCTCTCGCCCCTCTCGTTGCTCCAGCTAGGAGTTCAAATTTAGCTTCGTTATATCTGCGCAATTTTTCCTAATTTTTTCAATTTAGCTTATTAGGGGCTTCGTGTTTTTAAGATGGTTCAGGTGCAGTCCGGGCAGACTGACTGGAGCATCATTACAGTATACCGCACTGCGCTCAGCTTTGTGTGGCGGGTTGATACACAAAATAATGAACGACTATTAAATAAATCACATGTATTGCTTTTTAATGCTAAATATGTATCTGGTATTCTAAGTATTATCAACAATTAATAATTCAGCTCTATTCATATTCAGAATGTAATACAGTATTAAAACTATCTGGAAACATGGAACACATTAATTGCGATTGATTTGATACCAATAGGATTACATAAGAGCTGTTGTGTATAGACAATGTCATAAACGCCGAAATGAACACGGACGGTCTTTATTAAGGGCTGACTCGTTTAGATGTTCGAGAGATCTAGGTGTACTGGACAAATCTACTGGATATTTTCCAAATCGTAAGTGTACCGCCTGTGATAATACATTTAAAACTAAGAAAATGCACAAGGCATACAACGAAAAAAAAGAGTACAGTATCTTACAAGTGATTGTGCTTCAACTCATGTCATTTATGTGATTTCTTGTCCTAGCCATTTGCAATATGATGGTAAAACTACTAGACAGTTACAATTGCGCATTAATGAGCGAGCATAAAAGTTCAATTAGGGAAAAATATTCATCCACCACTGCTAGACATTTTTGTAGATGCCAAACATTCCGTTTCAGATCTTAAGTTCTGTGGCATACAAACATTTTCAAGATCGCAGTGGTGGTAATGTCCCAATGACGAATGTGTTGAATATTATTTTATTCAGTATTATCACTTATGATTTTGAATTTTAATTGGATTGGTTTTCCTTTTTTGCACAGTTTGTTTATTTGAATTATTGTTTTATTTTTGAGCATTAGATGCATTTTAATGTGTATTTGTTCCTTAACCATACGTCATCCACTCTCTGGTCCAGACCTCCTCTTAGGGCTCCTGTCCAGACGCCTGTTTGGGCAGCCCTCTCCATAGGGTGCTGCGCTTCAGCTGAAGGCCTCAGGAGAGATCCTGATATCCTGACATAAACCCCAACGCAAAGGTTCTTGTCAGTACCTCTTTTCAAATGTCTTCAATCACCAAGTTCATGATCCTCCCAGTGAGTCCACGAGAAATAACAAACGAAACTAACACCGTCCGTGCACAAAAACCCCCAACCACTCGCTGTCTAATCTCATCCTCTTTATTTTCGTTTACTTCCCTCGGTTTCTCTCTCTTTCCTATTCGGTATGTCCTAGTTCCATGCACCCAGTCTCTTAGTTCCTCACCCTTTTTATACCTCAAAGCCCTTCTAATTCCAGGTGTGTACAGGTACCTGCAATTATTTGGGGCGGGACCTGAGGTCCGTGTGCACAGTGCTTGTGATAAACAAAACAAAAAATTCTTTAATTCCTGTGGCAATGTGCCCCGCCCCTGTGTGCATATTATGTGTTGTGTGTTGCGTGCGTGTGTAAATGTTGGTGTATAGATTGGTACACGGGATATAAACGGGTCTGTGTTTCACGTGTGTTTAAAGTGTATAATTATATTTAGGCACGAGGATGGCACATCACTTCACGTGCTGGTTAAATGTAATATGTGAGCACAGGGTTGCACAGAATTAATTCACGTGCTGGGATTCAAGTGAATAATTAATTAGTAATTGAATCCCAGCACAACAGTATAAATAGGCACATTTTTAGTCACTCGGGGTTTTGGGTGTTCGGAAGAGGAGAACGGGAGAGAGAGAAGGAGAAGGAGAAAGAAAAGCAAAGTAAAATCGTAAACGTAAAGTGTTTGTTCTCACCGTGTTTGTTTGTCTCTCCGTGCACCGTTTGTTTAGTGTTAGTCCGTTTTGTCTGTCTGTTTATTTTGGCTACAAGTGCCGTGTCCTGTGTTTTTGTTACAACCTTTTTATTTTCTGTTCTGTTTATTAAATGCTGAGCGCGATCACGCGCTCAGCTATACCAAACCCCCAAGTCTCTGTATTCCTTCCTGCTTCTGGTCTGGCGCCACCCACTCTGGCCGTCTTTGTGACCACGTGGTGCAGAAGTGGGATAATAGCGCCTCAAGCGTCAGACCGGGAGAGGGGTTTTTTGAAAAAAAAAAAAAAAAAAAAAAATAGTAAAGCGAGGATGGGAAGAAAGAGCTGCAGGAAGCAGCAGAAGCAGCAGCAACAACAACAGCTGCAGCCCTCATCCTGCATGCCGGGCTGGGAGGAGGACAGCCACAACGGGGCAGTAGCCACCCTCTACCCCCCACTGCCACCGGGTTCCCCACCGTCCCGGAAATATGGGACTGGCTGGTGCACCCGAGGGGAACCGCCAGTGACCTCCCTGGGTTATTCACGCGCTGCAGATGCGAGATGGGAAACGATGGGAGGACTGGGAGCAACAACACAACCCGGCATCCGTTCGTGACCTCACCATGGTGGTGCTGGGGTACCTAGCTGCAGACATGGGAGGATGCCTTCCAGTGAGCAAGAGGGAGAGGAGCAGTCGCTGCCCTCTCCAGTACCTGAGCGGAGGAGCCTGCGCGTCCACAGCCCAAGCGGGAGGAGCCCTGCGTCCACAGCCTAAGCGGGAGGAGCCTCCGGCGTCCACAGCCCAGCGGGAGGAGCCTCGCGTCCACAGCCCAAGCGGGAGGAGCCTGCGCGTCCACAATAGCGGCGGGGGAGCCTGCGCGTCCACAGCCCAAGCGGGAGGAGCCTGCGCGTCCACAGCCCAAGCGGGAGGAGCCTGCGCGTCCACAGCCCAAGCGGGAGGAGCCTGAGCGTCCACAGCCCAAGCGGGAGGAGCCTGAGCGTCCACAGCCCAAGCGGGAGGAGCCAGAGCGTCCACAGCCCAAGCGGGGAGCCAGGCGTCCACAGCCTAAGGGGGGAGCCCAACTTCCCTACGCCTGGTGGGGGGGAGCCGAACGTCCACAGCCCAAAGGGGGGAGCCGGGCGCCCACAGCCCAAAAGGGAGGAGGTGGGGATGATGGCTGGGAGGTTTTTTAAAGAACCTCGCGGCAGAGTTATGCCCTGGCTGTGGGGCTTATGGGCACACGTTAGCCATATGCCCCACCCAGTATGAAGAAGAAGAGGAACTAGCGCCCAGGCGGGGACCATGGCGTCCAGCGCCCAGACTGGGGAACCGCGGCGTCCAGCGCCCAGGGGGGGAACCGCGGGAATCCGAAGCCTGAGAGGCAGCTGTTCCCACCTTCACCAGCAGAGGAAGAATGCCTGCTGGTTTCCCATCACAACCAGCAGAGGAAGAATGCCTGCTGGTTTCCCCATCACAACCAGCAAGGAAGAATGCCTGCTGGTTTCCCCAGCACAACCAGCAGAGGAAGAATGCCTGCTGGTTTCCCCAGCACAACCAGCAGAGGAAGAATGCCTGCTGGTTTCCCCAGCACAACCAGCAGAGGAAGAATGCCTGCTGGTTTCCCCAGCACAACCAGCAGAGGAAGAATGCCTGCTGGTTTCCCCAGCACAACCAGCCGAGGAAGAATGCCTGCTGGTTTTCCCTTCAGAGGCAGAGCCGCACCAGTCCCCTGCAATAGGAGCGGAGCCGCACCAGTTCCCTGGAAAAGGGGGAGACTACACGCTGCTCCCACCTCCATCGGCAGGAGACTACACGCTGCTCCCACCTTCATCGGCAGGAGCAGAGCAGCCGGAGCTGCCTCTGCCTCCGCCACCTCCACCGGAAGGAGCAGAGCAGCAGGAGCTGCCTCTGCCTCCGCCACCTACACCCGGCAGGAGCAGAGCAGGCGGAGCTGCCTCTGCCTCCGCCACCTACACCGGCAGGAGCAGAGGAGCAGGAGCTGCCTGCCACTTCCAGGAGCAGAGGGCAGGGCTGCCTCTGCCACTTCCAGGAGCAGAGCAGCCGGGCTGCCTCTGCCTCGCCACCCTACACCGGCAGGAGCAGAGGAGCAGGGCTGCCTCTGCCACTTCCAGGAGCAGAGGAGCAGGGCTGCCTCTGCCACTTCCAGGAGCAGAGGAGCAGGAGCTGCCTCTGCCACTTCCAGGAGCAGAGGAGCAGGGCTGCCTCTGCCTCTGCCACACCAGAAGCAGAACAGCAGGGCTGTCTCTGCTTCCCGTGCCTCCACCACGGGAGTACGGTGGCTGGAGCCCCAGAAAGGGGGCTGTCGGCCACGAAGAAGGGGAGGAGGTCTGGAGACCACCAACCCCAGCAGCAGTTTCGCTGCCGGAGATCGTGGGGAGGTTTGAGACCTGCTCCACTGCAGCAGTTTCGCTGCCGGAGATCGTGGGGAGGTCAGGAGACCTGCTCCCACTGCAGCAGTTTCGCTGCCGGAGATCGTGGGGAGGTCTGAGACCTGCTCCCACTGCAGCAGACTTGCTGCCGGAGATCGTGGGGAGGTCCGGAGACCTGCTCCCACTGCAGCAGTTTCGCTGCCGGAGATCGTGGGGAGGTCCGGAGACCTGCTCCCACTGCAGCAGTTTCGCTGCCGGAGATCGTGGGGAGGTCCGGACACCTGCTCCCACTGCAGCACTTGTGCTGCAGAAGAGACTGTGGCCGGAGCCCGGAAGAGGGAGCTGCCACCGAAGAAGAGGGAGGTCATCAGACCATCCCCAAGCAGCCTTTCGCTGCCAGGACTGCCCCGGCTGAAGGAGTCAGTCTGGGAGCTGTCGGCATGTCTGCTGACAGCATGGCCAGTAGCAGCCTGGCTACTGGCAACATTGCCACCTGTGGGCCCCTGAAGCCTCCCTTCCCAGCCCGAGACTTTGGCCTGGACTGCTGGATTTTTAAGGGGGAGGTGGCCGTTGAGGCCATGTGTGCTTTGCACAGGGGGTATATGTGGCAATGTGCCCCGCCCTGTATTGCATATTATGTGTTGTGTGTTGTTGCGTGTGTGTAAATGTTGGTGTATAGATTGGTACACGGGATATAAACGGGTCTGTGTTTCACGTGTGTTTAAAGTGTATAATTATATTTAGGCACGGATGGCACATCACTCACGTGCTGGTTAAATGTAATATGTGAGCACAGGGTTGCACAGAATTAATTCACGTGCTGGGATTCAAGTGAATAATTAATTAGTAATTGAATCCCAGCACAACAGTATAAATAGGCACATTTTTAGTCACTCGGGGTTTTGGGTGTTCGGAAGAGGAGAACGGGAGAGAGAGAAGGAGAAGGAGAAAGAAAAGCAAAGTAAAATAAAAACGTAAAGTGTTTGTTCTCACCGTGTTTGTTTGTCTCTCCGTGCACCGTTTGTTTAGTGTTAGTCCGTTTTGTCTGTCTGTTTATTTTGGCTACAAGTGCCGTGTCCTGTGTTTTTGTTACAACCTTTTATTTTCTGTTCTGTTTATTAAATGCTGAGCGCGATCACGCTCAGCTATACCAAAACCCCAAGTCTCTCTGTATTCCTTCCTGCTTCTGGTCTGACGCCACCCACTCTGGCCGTCTTTGTGACAATTCCTCAGCCCAGCAGCACGCTGCTCATGTAGTGAGAATGTTCACCAGGATTCCTGTTTCTTTTCTCAGTGAATAATAATTCATTCCACCCCAGATGTTCTCATCAGTAATCAGTTTCCCCGGTGCTCTAGTGGTTAGGATTTATACCTCGTTTCCACTGCCGGCCGGGCTAGGGCTGGCTGGGCCAACAAAATTGTTAGGTCATTGAGTAACACAAAGTGGCTCAAAGAACAATATAAATCAATTAGAGTCTCTCAGACAATTAAAACTCTGAATTCGTGAAGATGCCAATACATCTTTTACGGGTATTATTCTGATCTTTACTCTTTGAAAATATTCACGGTAAGTTGAGTCAGCCGAGCCTGTCTCTCACGGCATGAGAATATTTCTCTACAACCTTAAAATGAGAAAACACCAAACAGCACAAACTGCACTACACTCTGTGACCACAAGAGGGAGAGAGAGAGAGTAATAAAATGATGCTCTTTAATCCAGATAAGCGGTTCTTAACCTGGGGTCCTCAGAGACAGTCCAGGGGGTCCACAGGAAAAAAAACTGGAAACTTTTCACTCAACATTAGCAATGTGCAAAATCTAAATGTTTGCTTCTGAATGGATTTGATTTCACAAAGTTTATGATGGATCTGTTAACCTGCAGGTCTGATTTTAATATTTTACAATTAATAATTATTTATACTGTGTAACAAAGCTACATAATCACAGCTGTGGCTAAGATGAATTGTTTGAGAGAAGGGAGAAGAGAGAGAAATAGCTGTGTTTGTACAAACTCAACACAAAGAAAACTATAAGCTATTTTTTGTGCTTGATACAGAAGACTTATTTTTTCTGTTTTTCAGAAAGGCAAAGAAACTGCATCAGTTGAAAATGAGTTTAATCTTAAGAGCACTGCTTGACTAGAAGTGGCTGCTGTGCCAAGGAAGTCAATTTGCATAGAAAAGACACTTTGCATTGGCAGCACATGCTTCAGTGCTCTGGGAGTGTTTATAGCCCTGTGAGTTTAACACTTCATGATTGAGAGCTGCCCTTCATGGCAACAGAATCCACAACAACAATGACTTTTATCAGCATCTTCATCTGGGCACTTGTCATCTGCACTCAGGGTAAGAACCATTTGGAAAAACATGTTTTAAAAAAAATATCTAATTCTGAGAGAATTCTTAATACATACATAACTGTTAATAGTAAAGCAGGGGAAAAGTTTAAAAAACAGTTTAAAATGTAATGTGTTTTTGTTGTTTAACTCAATAATGTTCTATAATTGTCTATGTTATTATTTATTATTTTCAGAATCCAGTGGACAGTATACTGTGACTCAGACTCCAGCAGTGAAATCTGTTCTCCCAGGAGACACAGTCGCTCTGAGCTGTAAAGTTAGCAGCACAGTGGGCACTTGCTACAGTAGTAATGACTGCCTAGCCTGGTACCAACAGAAACCTGGAGAAGCTCCCAAACTCCTGATCTATGGAGCAAGTACCCTTCAGTCTGGGATCCCAACTCGTTTCAGTGGCAGTGGATCTGGGACTGACTTCACTCTGACCATCAGTGGAGTCCAGGCTGAAGATGCAGGAGATTACTACTGTCAAAGTGCACACTACGCCAGCAGTAGCTGGGTGTTCACACAGTGCTACACACCCGTACAAAAACCTCCCTCAGCAGGACTGCAGGTGAACATTGTTCCATTTCTGATACTTAAATACAAGCTGAAAATAAAGTAAACCAAACATTTTGCTTCTCTTTCAGTAAATGTATAAATAAATAAATTGCATATTTAACTTCAAATTGTATTATTTACTTTTTTTCATTTTACTCTTTTAATGATTCCACTTCATCAGCAACACATTCTATATACAAACAGAATGATGTTTATTTTTTAAAACAATTGAACTGTATACATATTGAGATTGATTTATTTATGATCCACTGGACAACATATTAAAAAAAGAAGTCCAGCAAACAGCAAAGCCCAGTATTGCAGTGATGTGTAGTTACACTGTCTGACTCTGTGGAGTCCATCTAGATATTTTTCATTGTGTCAATCTGATGTGTTTTAATGGATTTTAAAAACTAATATGAAATAAATGAATAACATTGAACTTGAACATATTGTTAAGATGAAAATCAAGACACAAATTACTGTTAATTACAATGAACAAACCATGTCTTCTTTTGAAATAGAATTTTACACGTTATTCTTAATTCCTGAAAAAAAAATGTTAACACTATATTGATATACCTCAGATTATAACTTATTATAATAAAAATAATATATTTAAATTGAAATAAAAATAAATAAATGATGAATTCATGCATTTCTGAATGATTTCTTATTTTTCATTAAGGAGCAGCACATCAGTGTTATTGAAGGCAGTTTATTCTTCATTGTCTTGCTTCCTGTGTCATCCTTGTTACCCACCTGGTCTCCTTCATTCCTTATGTGTGCAGCAGCTCCCTGGCACACATGTCTCAACACTTATGGGCCAGTTCATTCTGAACAGGCAGATTTCTAATGCCCCTCCTATAGAGCAGGAAAGCACTGAGAGGCTAAACATAAAACTACAGGAAGGATAATCTAACTGTACTGTGAGTCACCCAACCCTATCAAGTCCCACCTGTGTTCACAGCTCAGATCTCATAGAACTGTCTGTGACACTTAATGAAACAGAAGTGCAGCGCTTAGAACACATATGCAAATAGAACTAATCCACTCTTCTATTAAACTGTGGCTTAGATGGGCAAAGCGTAACTGACATAACTTAGAGCAGAAAATGTATGTTTCTTGATCTCAAACAGTATGACCTAAAGTGAGACTGGACAAACTACTGTAGTTTTACATAATAATAATAATAATAATAATAATAATAATAATAATAAAAATAATAATACATCTTTATTTATATTTATTATTTTTTTTATTATTAGTTTATTTAGCAGATGCCTTTATCCAAGGCGACTTACAGAGACTAGGGTGAGTGAACTATGCATCAGCTGCAGAGTCACTTACAACTACATCTCACCCGAAAGACGGAGCACAAGGAGGTGAAGTGACTTGCTCAGGGTCACACAATGAGTCAGTGGCTGAGGTGGGATTTGAACAGGGGACCTCCATCGTGCAATTCATGTGTAATACAGATCAAAGCACGTTACAAGCAGAATAAAACACAGAAAAGAAAAAAGGAACAATTATTAAAAGCAGAAGTAACAACAAAACTCAAACTAAAACATGTTAATATTAAGAAAAAGCAATATTTTAAAAATATGGTTTTAATCGAGATTTAAAAATAACAATTAAGGGTGAATCTCTAATAAAAGCCGGTATAGAGTTCCATAGTGTGGGAGCATTAAAACAGAAAGCAGCCTCTCCCATCCTTTTACGATTCACCCTCGGAATACACAGGAGACCAGCATCACCAGATCTAAGAATGTGTTCCGGCTGGTATGGAATCAGCATGTCATTCAAGCAGACTGGAGCCAGTCCATTCAATGCTTCAAATACTAGTAATAAAACTTTAAAATCAATCCTATAACACACAGGAGGCCAATGCAATGATGCCAACACAGGAGTAAAGTGAGCCCTTTGTTTTGTTCTCGTTAGTATTCTAGCAGCTGCATTTTGCACAAGCTGCAGGCGTGATAGAGCATGACATGTAAGTGTCACGAGTGACACATTTGAATGGGTTTTTTGTGTACTGGTTTTAATTATTTTTTACTGGAATCTGCTTGTCTCAATTATGTGGTTGTGGTTGACTGTAGGTAGAGCATTTTCTCCCTAGAAACTGGAAGTCTTGCCTGGTTAGCACCACAGCCAATGGCGGTTCAGACAGGACTATATAAGGGTCTGGATTTGAAAGCAGAAGGGGGAACAGGAAGACAGGACGACAGGACGACAGGACGACAGGAAGACAGGAAGACAGGAAGACAGGAAGACAGGAGTGTGTGCACAGCCTTGGGGAAAGTATACCAAGGAAGATGTATTGTTTTTTTTGAATATTTTGGGAAACGACTATTTGGCAACAAGTACTTCGTTGTGGGGATGGACTAGCACTGGAACAACATTTAGGAACGGGTTTGGAGTTTTTTTTTGTTTCTTTTGTTGTGTCGGGGCAATACTGGGTGGTTGGTTGTATTTTTTGTACTTGTTTTTGCTGTGTTTTTTTCTCTCTGTGCATTGGGTGACAATAATTCTTCTATTCAAGAATTTAACAAACATGTTTTTTTTTGGATCTACAACCAAATAGTGATTTATTTTTGGACATTTGTTTCTTTTTTTGTTTCGTTTGTGGAGCAAGGGACGGGTGTAACTGCTCGGGGGCCCAGTGTTAGTCCAGGACTTTTGGGCCCCCATGGATCTTTGATAGGGGGGCAAATTGTTTTCATTGATCTCTGGAAGAGGAAAAAGACAACCAGTTGTCAAGTTCCGTGTTAACTGTTTTGTCTATACTGCTTACCTGTGCTGGTTGACCCCCTGCACCCCCGTCAGAGTGTGCTTGAGGCCTCCAGTGGTTCACCTGCCTTGACTTTAGGTCTGGAGTTTAGCTTCCAGGTTGGGTCCTGTGGCAGCAGATGGAATCGGGACGAGGTCCAGGGAGCATGGCGAGAGAGAGGAGACAAACTCGGGGTTAGGGACCGGTTGCAGGGAAGTGACCAGAACTTTGAGGTGGAAGGTGTAGGTTACTTACCTATGTGTCAGTTCCTGACGGCCCCTTTTCTTTGCCCCGCTCTCTTGTCTCAGGTCCTTCGGAGGCCGCTGATTGCAGTGAAGAGATCCAGCAGGGGTGGTGGTTCGTGCATCGGTGGGAGGAAGCGGAGCGGACCCGAGCGAAGTCGGGGGGGCCCGGGGTGTGGGGTCTACCCCCCAGGGACTATTTCTTTTTCCTTGTTTGTTTTGTCAAACAGTAATTGTCCATGTGCATGAACTTTTTTTTTCTCTGAGACCGTGACCAACAGGAGGGGATTGCCTAGTATGCAGTTTTTTTTTAAAGATTATTTTAGTATTACTGTGTGGTTTGGTTTTAACAATTTTTACCCTGTTGAGAACAATAAAATTTGTTATACCAGACTCCGTTCCATTGTGTGTGTGTGAGAACCCGGGGAACAAAGAACCTACACGGGGGAACGAAATAACTATTCGGTTACTAAGGTCCTTGCCTTACCAAAAACAAGGTGGCGTAGTCATCAGCTACATAGGTACACTATCTAGGTTATCTCCGGTCACCCTACCTGTGACATAAATCCAGATAATAAAGAGTTACAGTAATCTAATCTAGAAAAAAATAAAAGCATGTGCTAATTTGACAGCATCATCCAAGAACAGAAAAGATCTAACTTTAGCAATATTCCTCAAATGATAGAAAGAGACTCTAGTAATTTGTTTAATATGAGATTCAAAGCAAAGTTCAGGGTCAAAAATAACCCCCAGGTTTCTCACCTCAGATTTTACATTGGAGTTTAACAAACCTAAATCAATGTTTGTCGACTGCATCTGTTGCTTAGAGGCTAAAAGTAGGACTTCTTTCCTATCCTGATTTAACTGTAAAAGACACCCAGCTTCTAATATCAGCAAGACACTTGAATAAGACATTGATAGCTGTTATAGCAAATCTGTGTATCATCTGCATAGCTGTGAAAATTCACCCCATGTTTCTGAATAATCTCCCCAAGTGGAATCATGTATAAAGAGACTCACATGTGAGCAGGAATGGAGCCCTGCGGCACACCACATGTAATACTGGAGAATCCAGATACACATTCTCATAAGGCAATATTGTCTATTCGATAAATATGATTTGAACCAATTTAGAACAGTACCAGAAAGGCTCACCCATTCATCTGCATAGCGTGAAACGCTCACTGTTTTTCACAGTCCAGTACAGAGAAGCCGTCTAACCTAAGGAGTGTGATTATGCAAATGTGTTTTTTTCTTGACCGCTAGTGGGGTGGAGGTGGAGGGAGGGGACAATGTGAAGGAAGAAGAACAAAAAACAAACAGCAAGGAATAAAATGACAAACTCATCCACGATTTAAACCCGGGTCTTTTCACATACAACGCAAGAAGCAAACCCCTACACCAACGAGCCATTCCGTCAAGACAGTCTTATTTCATTCATCCATCCTTTTCACTTGTTTAAATACCCAAGGTAGCTACTAACCACCTTAGCAGTACTGATTCCACGGTTCAGCTGTGTTCATCAGTGTCAAGTTAACATCCATGAAACCACAAACCTGTCGTTTTTTCTACTGGACTTTTCTTCTTGTAAGTGTAGTACCGTCAAACCTCTAATGTTTTACATTCCTATAGGTGATATTTTTTTTGGTATTTTGACTGGTTTCTGAAATATTGTCAACCCAACCGACACACTCAAATCCAGACACCTTGAAAGAAATCCTCATGGTTTTAATAACGTAAAAGGTTGACCAGAACGTGATTTGAACACGCAGCCTTCTGATCTGGAATCAGACGTGCTACCCATGGACTACACGATCGAATGATGATGAGTTGTTGGTATAGTGTGATATAGTGCAAGCAGCCCAGGTGACCAGGAAAGCAAAAATAAGAATTGCAACCTCAGTTGTTTGTTGCGTAATTAAAAATAAATACCAAAATACACATATATACTTTGTAGCGCAATGTAAAACGCATTGACTTGTAATCAAACACTGAGAGGTGATTCGAAGGTTGTGGGTTCGAGTCCCAACAGAGTCAATTTGTTGGGCCTGGCAGTTGGGGTTTAAAACATCAGTTATTTTAAAACTAAACCTGGGTATAAAGTGTGTTTGGAAGACAAACACAACTTAATATCAGCAGGTTCTACTGAGATTTGAACTCGGATCGCTGGCTTCAGACGCCAAAATGCTAACCATTACACCATGTAACCACCCATGCAGTTTCCCCATTGCAGGAGCTAGGAGCTATCCTATGTAACAGGTGCTGAAACCACATCCATTCATCTTCCAGGGACAGGTTTCCTGTGAGCTGTTGTTTAAACTGCAAGCAAATGTGCATAATCATGCTCTTAAGAACAGGTTAGAGGCTTCTATACCTGTCCTGTTCTGTGAGAAACAGGGAGTGTTCCACGCTATGGAGCCGACTGGAAAAGGAGTGCATGTATTAAAACAATCTGGAAGCAACTGCTTTAACTTGCTGGGGTGACTAAACTTTTATTAGGTCATTGAGTCACACAAAGTGGCTCAAAGAACAATATAAATCAATTGGAGTATCTCAGCAAATTAAAACGCTGAATTCACAAAGATGCCAATCCATCTCTTAGGGGATTTTTTCTGATCTTTACTCTTTGAAAATATTCACGGTAAGTTGAGTCAGCCGAGCCTGTCTCTTATGGCAAGAGAATATCTCTCCACAATCTTAAAATGAGAAAACACCAAACAGCACAAAATGCACTACACTCTGTGACCACAGGAGGGAGAAAGAGAGTAATAAAATGATGCTCTTTAATCCAGATAAGCGGTTCTTAACCTGGGGTCCTCAGAGACAGTCCAGGGGGTCCACAGGAAAAAAAACTGGAAACTTTTCACTCAACATTAGCAATGTGCAAAATCAAAATGTTTGCTTCTTGAAGGATTTGATTTCACAAAGTTTATGATGGATCTGTTAACCTGCAGCTCTGATTTTAATATTTTACAATTAATAATTATTTATACTGTGTAACAAAGCTACATAATCACAGCTGTGGCTAAGATGAATTGTTTGAGAGAAGGGAGAAGAGAGAAAAATAGCTGTGTTTGTACAAACTCAACAAGAAGAAAACTATAAGCTATTTTTTTATTTTTGATTGCCACAGAAAACTTGTTGTTTTCTGAAAGGTAAATAAACTGCATCAGCTGAAAATGAGTTTAAACTTAAGAGCACTGCTTGGCTAGTAGTGGCTGCTGTGCCAAGGAAGACACCCATAGAAAGACACTTTGCATTGGCAGCACATGCTTCAGTGCTCTGGGAGTGTTTATAGCCCTGTGAGTTTAACACTTCATAATTGAGAGCTGCCCTTCATGGCAACAGAATCCACAACAACAATGACTTTTATCAGCATCTTCATCTGGGCACTTGTCATCTGCACTCAGGGTAAGAATCATTTAGAAAAACATTTTTAAAAAAAATCTGTTTGTGGGACAATTCTTAATATATATGTATGAAAAGTAAAACAGGCTTAAATCAAATGAAATCAAATGAAAACATCTTGAAATGTAATCTGTTTTCATCATTTATTTCAATCATTTACTATCATTTTCCATTTTTATTATCTATTATTTTCAGAATCCAGTGGACAGTATACTGTGACTCAGACTCCAGCAGTGAAATCTGTTCTCCCAGGAGACACAGTCGCTCTGAGCTGTAAAGTCAGCAGCGCAGTGGACAGTTGCAACAGTAACAGTGACTGCCTAACCTGGTACCAACAGAAACCTGGAGAGGCTCCCAAACTCCTGATCTACTTGGCAAGTACCCTTGAGTCTGGGATCCCAACTCGTTTCAGTGGCAGTGGATCTGGGACTGACTTCACTCTGACCATCAGTGGAGTCCAGGCTGAAGATGCAGGAGATTACTACTGTCAGAGTTTACACTACCCCAGCAGTAGCTGGGTGTTCACACAGTGCTACACACCTGTACAAAAACCTCCCTCAGCAGGACTGCACAGCGACTGCACTGCTGCAGCTGGGACCTACTGCAGGTGCTGACGGTGAAGGCAATGAAATGGGACACGGCCTGTGGAGGATCTCAACTGCACACAAACACACTGAGCTCAATAACAAGGGCTCAAAATAAAAGACAAGATCAATCTGGTAAATATCTTGATTATTCATGTATTCTAATACATTGCAGAGGCTGAAGGGCTGTCAGTGGATTGATATTTACTAATTTAGTTTCAAATGAAAATGAAATAATAATTCTTGATTTATCTACAGTAAGGAAAAGATAAAGGTGAACATTGTTAATTTTCTGATACTTAAATACAAACTGAAAATAAACTAAATCAGACACTTTACTCCTCTTAAATGCAATAAATAAATATATACATGCATACATCCATACATACATAGCATATTACAATCCACCATATTTCTATTGAGTTATAAGTTTTAAAGCAATCTATGGTTTAAGACACATATTAACCTATTTCAATATTAATATATATTTTTTTATTTCTTTACATGTCTTCAAAGCAATTTAATATATTTCTAATTGAAACTATAAAAGAAAAAATATAGTGAAATAAATATGAATAAAAATCTATTTCTATAAAGTGTATCAGTAATGCTACAAAATTTAAACCTCACGCTGAAAGTTCAAGCATTTCATTAATTTGTATTTGGTGCGTTGATGCTCAGAAAAGTGTTGATAGTGTGTAAACATGGAGTACACACACACAAACACATTGTTAATTCACCATTGTGCAATTTAAAGAACTATATTAAGGGTGGGGTTTGTTCTTGTTTCAATTTGCAGATCGTTGATGGTTAGATAATTCATTGTAAATTTCACTTCATTAAGTGTATGTTTGTGGTAATGAGCTGGCTGTTTAACAATACCTGTATCTAATCATCTTGATCAATTGATTAATAACTATTAAGGTTTGTTTGGGTTACAAATTGTAACTTATTTGCCAATCATTGATGTTGGGATATCTGATTGAAAACTTTACTTGATGAAGTGTATGTCTGTGATAATGAATTGTCTGTTTAACAAACCTGTGTTTAATCATGTTCACTAATTGGTAATAACGATATTAAGGGCTGGGTTTGCTTTGTTTCTTTTAAACACTGAGGACGGCTCTTTGGAGTCAAAACACGTCTGTTGTTTGAAGTTTTGGTCTCTGTTTTTAAATAAATGTAGAATGTTTGAAATATCACAATGGTGAATTAACCCGTTTTGTTTTCCTGCTATAAAGTGTAGCATTGACAGGAACACACCCAGATGTTTAGCTGTGGAAGCTGCTGTATGTGCAAGGACTTGGCACTATCAGTGTGAAGCTCTGTGTGGAATGCATGCTTTCACAGGCTGATACAACCAATGCATCGCATTGAAAGAGGAAGAAACCATTCTGACTTCATTGTCAACCATACAGGACATTGTCAGTCAACGAGCAGACTGGAGTCACAGGTGATATACTGTAAGCAAGGAGCGAGTCAAGTCTGTGAGGCTTTTTGTCTGCTCCTTGTCTGGTAAAGCAGGAGATGATGTTGAATGGGGTTACAGATTGATCTGCAGCAGAAAATGATGCATGCAGCTCTCCGACATCCCCTGCCTGCACGCACTGCTGTGTTTTGTGTTGTGTGTTGTTTTCAGAGCAGTCGTTGTTTATATTTATTTGTAATGATTGCAATGTTAAATCAATCATTTTTCACAGGTATTTATTGCACCGTGCACTTTAGTGTGCTTCTGGTGCTGAACGTTTCCTGCTGTGTATTAATCTGCTGCTAACATTCCATTTCTTTTTATCTGCAATAAAATAAAAGATTCTTTTTTAATTGGAAGAGGCCGTGTTTCTGATCCCATCCTTGATTTGCTTTCAGAATAAAATAACCTGTAACTGTTTTATTTGTCCAGTGTCTTACACACTAATCTGGTGTAGACCGACTCCAAATGTGATTATGTATTTCAATTATGTGTAAGGCCTGCCAAGCGGGTGTTACAGTTACATAAAAGGACTCTATAGAGTCCTAATGCAAAAAGAAAGAGCAAAAAGCAAGTTGGGAAAGGGGAGGAGGGTGTCAGTAAATATCCAGAGTGCTCTGAGGTTTAAACACAAAACACACAGCTGATAGGAAGAGGAACACTCTGAGCCTCAGCTCAATACAGCAAATCATGGAATAAAGAGATTCAGTGACAGCTAACACAGGAGCTGCTCTGTGTTCAAGTGAATAAAGTGCACTCATTAATGTGACCTCCGAGAAACACACTGCAGATATTAATACTGACCACAAGAGGGAGCCAGAGCACCACTAACACCCAGACTGCCCCCAGCCCCCTCTCTCCTCCAGCCCCTCCCCAGTGCAGTAAGAAGGAGCCTGTGTGTATTCCTGCTGTCTGCTTCTCTCTGCCCCCCTCTCTCCTGTAGAATCCACACCAGCCCTGTTGAACAGAGCCCAGTGGCACACAAGCCTTTATCAGAGCACTGCCACTCCCCACACTGGATCAGTGTCTCACTGTTTCTAAATGACATGTGGGATTGGACACTGCACAGGACACTGGAGTGTTAGAGTGGCAATCAGATGAAGCAGGAGCCTGGAGACGTGTCAGAAACATCAAACAGAGCCCTGACAAGCAGCACAGACTGCAGATATTAACACTGACCACAAGAGGGAGCCAGAGAACCACTGCTCTTCATAATCAATCGATCAATCAAGCAATCAATCAATCAATCAATCAATCAATCTTTATTTTATATAGCACCTTTCATTGTGGACCACCATCACAAAGCGCTTTTCAAGACAGTGAGGAACAATGCATAATACATTAAATACAGTGAAATACAGGGCATAGTACATTAAATACAAACAGTAAAAAACAATGCAAATACATTAAATACAAGCAAATTACATTAAATACAAGGCTAGGATGTGATTTCTAAACATTGTGGATCCGTGTGTCATACAGAATCATATGAATAAGATGGAGTGAAAAACCTGAAATAGCAATTTAGACAACAATTAATAACAGATATGAGGCTTGAAGAGCATTGAAAGCCAGAGAGAACATGGGGATGAATAATGTAATCACACAGTAAAAAGACAATTGAAATAGGCAGCAGTTACCCCCCCCCAGTTCTCCCATTGTTAACACAAGGCTCCTCACACCCAGTCATCTAAACACAACAGCATGGGAAGGGATTTTACTGCAATTCCACAGACCATCAGCAAGGACTATACTACACTCTGTGACCACAAGAGGGAGAGAGAGAGAAATAAAATGATGCTCTTTAATCCAGAGCAGTGGTTCTTAACCTGGGGTCCTCATAGACAGTCCAGGGGGTCCACAGGAAAAAACTGGAAACTTTTCACTCAACATTAGCAATGTGCAAAATCAAAATGTTTGCTTGTTGAATGGATTTGATTTCACGAAGTTAATGATGGATCTGATAACCTGCAGCTCTGATTTTAATATTTTACAATTAATAATTGTTTATGCTGTGTAACAAAGCTACGTAATCACAGCTGTGGCTAAGATGAATTGTTTGAGAGAAGGGAGAAGAGAGAGAAATAGCTGTGTTTGTACAAACTCAACACAAAGAAAACTATGAGCTATTTTTTCTTTTTGATTGCCATAGAAAACATATTGTTTTTTGAAAGGTAAAGAAACTGCATCAGCTGAAAATGAGTTTAAACTTAAGAGCACTGCTTGGCTAGAAGTGGCTGCTGTGCCGAGGAAGACAATTTGCATAGAAAAGACACTTTGCATTGGCAGCACATGCTTCAGTGCTCTGGGAGTGTTTATAGCCCTGTGAGTTTAACACTTCATGATTGAGAGCTGCCCTTCATGGCAACAGAATCCACAACAACAATGACTTTTATCAGCATCTTCATCTGGGCACTTGTCATCTGCACTCATGGTAAGAGTTAGACAAACACGTTTAAAAAATATCTGTTTCTGGCACAATTCTTAATACATAACTGTTAAAAGTAAAAAGGGGAGATTAAAAATATTACATGAAAATGTCTTGAAATGTAATGTGTTTTTGTTATTTAAATCAGTAATTTACTAAACTTGTCTATATTTTTATTTATTATTTTCAGAATCCAGTGGACAGTATACTGTGACTTAGACTCCAGCAGTGAAATCTGTTCTCCCAGGAGACACAGTCGCTCTGAGCTGTAAAGTCAGCAGCGCAGTGTACAGTAACAACCGCCTAACCTGGTACCAACAGAAACCTGGAGGAGCTCCCAAACTCCTGATCTATAATGCAAATACCCTTCAGTCTGGGATCCCAACTCGTTTCAGTGGCAGTGGATCTGGGACTGACTTCACTCTGACCATCAGTGGAGTCCAGGCTGAAGATGCAGGAGATTACTACTGTGAGAGTTTCCACTACCCCAGCAGTAGAGTTGTGTTCACACAGTGATACACACCCGTACAAAAACCTCCCTCAGCAGGACTGCACAGCGACTGCACTGCTGTAGCTGGGACCTACTGCAGGTGCTGAGGGTGAAGGCAATGAAACTGGACACGGCCTGTGGAGGAGATCAACTGCACAAACACACTGGAGCTCAATAACAAGGGCTCAAAATAAAAAGACAAGATCAATCTGGTAAATATCTTGATTATTCATGTATTCTAATACATTGCAGAGGCTGAAGGGCTGTCAGTGGATTGATATTTACTAATTTAGTTTCAAATGAAAATGAAATAATAATTCTTGATTTATCTACAGTAAGGAAAAGATAAAGGTGAACATTGTTAATTTTCTGATACTTAAATACAAACTGAAAATAAACTAAATCAGACACTTTACTCCTCTTAAATGCAATAAATAAATATATACATGCATACATCCATACATACATAGCATATTACAATCCACCATATTTCTATTGAGTTATACGTTTTAAAGCAATCTATGGTTTAAGACACATATTAACGTATTTCAATATTAATATACAAGATTTTTTTTTATTTCTTTACATGTCTTCAAAGGAATTTAATATATTTCTAATTGAAATTATAAAATAAATAAATATAGTGAAATAAATATGAATAAAAATCTATTTCTATAAAGTGTATCAGTAATGCTACAAAATTTAAACCTCACGCTGAAAGTTCAAGCATTTCATTCATTTGTATTTGGTGCGTTGATGCTCAGAAAAGTGTTGATAGTGTGAAAACATGGAGTACGCACACAAACACATTGTTAATTCACCCATTGTGCAATTTAAATAACTATATTAAGGGTGGGGTTTGTTTTTGTTTCAATTTGCAGATCGTTGATGGTTAGATAATTCATTGTAAATTTCACTTCATTAAGTGTATGTTTGTGGTAATGAGCTGGCTGTTTAACAATACCTGTATCTAATCATCTTGATCAATTGATTAATAACTATTAAGGTTTGTTTGGGTTACAAATTGTAACTTATTTGCCAATCATTGATGTTGGGATATCTGATTGAAAACTTTACTTGATGAAGTGTATGTCTGTGATAATGAATTGTCTCCTTAACAAACCTGTGATTAATCGTGTTCACTAATTGGTAATAACGATATTAAGGGCTGGGTTTACTTTATTTCTTTTAAACACTGAGGACGGCTCTTTTGAGTCGAAACACGTCTGTTGTTTGAAGTTTTGGTCTCTGTTTTTAAATAAATGTAGAATGTTTGAAATATCACAATGATGAATTAACCAGTTTTATTTTCCTGCTATAAAGTGTAGCATTGACAGAAACACACCCAGATGTTTAGGTGTGGAAGCTGCTGTATGTGCAAGGACTTGGCACTATCAGTGTGAAGCTATGTGTGGAATGCATGCTTTCACAGGCTGATACAACCAATGCATCACATTGAAAGAGAAAGAAACCATTCTGACTTCATTGTCAACCATACAGGACATTGTCAGTCAACGAGCAGACTGGGGTCACAGAGTGATATACTGTAAGCAAGGAGCTAGTCAAGTCTTGTGAGGCTTTTGTCTGCTCCTTGTCTGGTAAAGCAGGAGATGATGTTGAATGGGGTTACAGATTGATCTGCAGCAGAAAATGATGCATGCAGCTCCCAGACATCCCCTGCCTGCACGCACTGCTGTGTTTTGTATTGTGTGTTGTTTTCAGAGCGGTCGTTGTTTATATTTTATTTATTTGTAATGATTGCAATGTTAAATCAATCATTTTCACAGGTATTTACAACCGCGCACTTTAGTGTGCTTCTGGTGCTGAACGTTTACTGCTGTGTATTGACATGCTGCTAACATTCCATTTCTTTTTATCTGCAATGAAATAAAAGATTATTTTTTAATTGGAAGAGGCCGTGTTTCTGATCCCATCCTTGATTTGCTTTCAGAATAAAATAACCTGTAACTGTTGTGACAGGAATGGCTAGTGGTGACGTCAGACCAGAAGAAGGCACAACAAAAACAAAAGGTACGGTGCAGTGGCGCGGGCGCCGTTTTATTTAAAGCAAACAAAAAATAAATAAATTATTCAAACAGAAAACACTTTGCTCAAAGAGCGAAAATAAAAGGTTAAACAAAAACAAATCACGAACACAAAATAGACAATAAATAATACGATCCCAGGTCAGGCTGGGCAGTTGCTGTCACTGTTCCTGGAATCTTTACGTTTCGTTTTGTTTCGTTTTGTTTCTCTCCTCTCATTCTCGCTCTCTCCTTCCAACACCCCACCCTGATCTAGAGAGCTGCAGGCTTTTTATAACGGGTGACCATCTCCCGATTAGCAACAAATTAAATCACTTAATTAATTCGGGAGATGGCCACCTTCTGCACGAGTTTTTAAATATATACCATGTGGATGGGGTTTCCCATCCACATTACTAAACACTATAAAATAAACAAACGGCTACGCCGTCAAAATATAATACAATAAAAATAAATAAACAATACAAAACAATCTGCACAGGGGCGGAGGGGGAGACCCCGATCTAAAAATAAATAAACAATGTACATGGCTGCTCGCCCTGTTACACTGTTTTATTTGTCCAGTGTCTTATGCACTAATCTGGCGTAGACAGACTCCAAATGTGATTATGTATTTCAATTCTGCGTAAGCCCTGCCTAGCATGTGTTACAGTTATATAAAAGGACTCTATAGAGTCATAATGCAAAAATAAAGAGCAAAAAGTAAGTTGGGAAAGGGGAGGGGGTGTGACAGTAAATATCCAGATTGCTCTGAGGTTTAAACAAAAAACACACAGCTGATAGGAAAGAGGAAACACTCTCTGAGCATCCAGCTCAATACAGCAAATCATGGAATAAAGAGATACAGTGACAGCTAACACAGGAGCTGCTCTGTGTTCAAGTGAATAAAGTGCACTCATTAATGTGACCTCCGAGAGACACACTGCAAATATTAATACAGACCACACGAGGGAGCCAGCGCACCACTAACACCCCCGACTGCCCGCAACCCCCTCTCTCCTCCAGCCCCTCCCCAGTGCAGTAAGAAGGAGCCTGTGTGTATTCCTGCTGTCTGCTTCTCTGCCCCCCCTCTCCTGTAGAATCCACACCAGCCCTGTTGAACAGAGCCCAGTGGCACACAAGCCTTTATCAGAGCACTGCCACTCCCCACACTGGATCAGTGTCTCACCTGTTTCTAAATGACATGGGATTGACACTGCACAGGACACTGGAGTGTTAGGTGGCAATCAGATGAAGCAGGAGCCTGGAGACGTGTCAGAAACATCAAACAGAGTTCTGACAAGCAGCACAGACTGCAGATATTAACACTGACCACAAGAGGGAGCCAGAGCACCACTGCTCTCCATAATCAATCAATCAATCAAGCAATCTTTATTTTATATAGCACCTTTCATAGTGGACCACCATCACAAAGTACTTTTCAAGGCAGTGAGGAACAATGCATAAAACATTAAATACAGTGAAATACAGGGCATAGTACCTTAAATACAAACAGCTAAAAACAATGCAAATCCATTAAATACAAGCATATTACATTAAATACAAGGCTAGGATGTGATTTCTAAACATTGTGGATGCGTGTGTCATACAGAATTATACGAATAAGATGGAGTGAAAAACCTGAAATAGCAATTTAGACAACAATTAATAACAGATATCAGGCTTGAAGAGCATTGAAAGCCAGAGAGAACATGGGGATGAATAATGTAATAACACAGTAAAAAGACAATTGAAATAGGCAGCAGTTACCTCCCCAGTTCTCCCATTGTTAACACAAGGCTCCTCACACCCAGTCATCTAAACACTACAGCATGGGAAGGGATTTTACCGCAATTCCACAAACGTCAACACAGACTGCACTACACTCTGTGACCACAAGATGGAGAGAGAGAGAGAGTAATAAAATGATGCTCTTTAATCCAGAGCAGTGGTTCTTAACCTGGGGTCCTCAGAGACAGTCCAGGGGGTCCACAGGAAAAAACTGGAAACTTTTCACTCAACATTAGCAATGTGCAAAATCAAAATGTTTGCTTCTTGAATGGATTTGATTTCACAAAATTCATGATGGATCTGTTAACCTGCAGGTCTGATTTTAATATTTTACAATTAATAATTATTTATACTGTGCAACAAAGATACATAATCACAGCCGTGGCTAAAATGAATTGTTTGAGAGAAGGGAGAAGAGAGAGAAATAGCTGTGTTTGTACAAACTCAACACAAAGAAAACTATAAGCTATTTGTTTTCCGAGTGGCAAAGAAACTGCATCAGTGAGAAGAGTTTAAACTTAAGAGCACTGCTTGGCTGAGAAGTGGCTGCTGTGCCAAGGAAGACAATTTTATAAAAAAAGACACTTTGCATTGGCAGCACATGCTTCTCTCTGGGAGTGTTTATAGCCCTGTGAGTTTAACACTTCATGATTGAGAGCTGCCCTTCATGGCAACAGAATCCACAACAACAATGACTTTTATCAGCATCTTCATGTGGGCACTTGTCATCTGCACTCAGGGTAAGAATCATTTAGAAAAACACTTTAAAAAAAAAAACTATTTGTGGGACAATTCTTAATTTATAAGTATTAAAAGTAAAACAGGCACATTGAAAAAAAGGCTTGACATTTAATGTGATTTAATCATTTAATTCAATCATTTACTTTAATTTTCTATTTTATTATTTTCAGAATCCAGTGGACAGTATACAGTGACTCAGACTCCAGCAGTGAAATCTGTTCTCCCAGGAGACACAGTCGCTCTGAGCTGTAAAGTCAGCAGTGCAGTGGATAGTAATAACCGCCTAGCCTGGTACCAACAGAAACCTGGAGAAGCTCCCAAACTCCTGATCTATGATGCAAGTACCCTTCAGTCTGGGATCCCAACTTGTTTCAGTGGCAGTGGATCTGGGACTGATTTCACTCTGACCATCAGTGGAGTCCAGGCTGAAGATGAAGGAGATTACTACTGTCAGAGTTTACACTGGCCCGGCAGTAGTGTTGTGTTCACACAGTGATACACACCAGTACAAAATCCTCCCTCAGCAGGACTGCACAGCGACTGCACTGCTGCAGCTGGGACCTACTGCAGGTGCTGAGGGTGAAGGCAATGAAACGGGACACGGCCTGTGGAGGAGCAATCTATGGTTTAAAACACATTAACGTATTTCAATATTATTTTTTTATTTTTTATTTCTATACATATCTTCAAAGCAATTTAATATATTTCTAATTGAAACTATAAAAGAAAGAAATATAGTGAAATAAATATGAATAAAAAGCTATTTCTATAAAGTGTATCAGTAATGCTACAAAATTTAAATCTCACGCTGAAAGTTCAAGCATTTCATTAATTTGTATGTGGTGCGTTGATGCTCAGAAAAGTGTTGATAGTGTGAAAACATGGAGTACGCACACAAACACATTGTTAATTCAGCATTGTGCAATTTAAAGAACTATATTAAGGGTGGGTATGAAAGGGTTCTTGCTTGTGGGTGCGTGCATTCGCTGCTGAGTGACAGGCAGGAGACCAGACAGGTTGAAATTGACATGCCCCGCAGGCGCGCAGGATTTATTTACACACATACACACAACAGCTCACGTGACACTACCAACCATGGTAGCTCAATGAGTGCATACGGCCAGCGTACGAAAAACAAAATAAAACACAATACAAAAACTATAAAATAAAAGGTGCCGTAAAACGGGCGCGCTACTCCCTAATGCATGGAGGTCCCTGTGACAGTCTGGCTCGCGTGGTGGTGATGTGATGGCGTCCACGGACCAGGAAGTAACTCAAACCAAAACAGTGGATGGGGGGAAGCTGAATGCTGCGGCACTCAGCGATTTATTAATAAACAAAACAAAAAGATTTAACAAAACACAAAACAAAAGGGCACGAGGCCAAGCGAATGAACAAACAAACAAGTAGTGATGTGCTGGGTAATCAGCACGTTTGCAATTGTTTTTTTCAATGTTACTCTCTCTCCGCTCCCCACTCTCCTCTGTACACCCCAACCCCGAGTGCAGAGTGCTGTTGGTTTATATACTCTGGCGAGGGATTTAACTAGTTGGTAATTATCTTATTATCCCGCCAGAGTCTGCGCGCGTTTGTAAGGATGCATGACTGTCAGCTATTTAAATAATCAGTAGCTGATCAGCCATGCATCCTCACGGGTTTTTAAATAATAATAAAAGGCGGCGCTTTTACCCGCCGCAAACAAAAAAAAAATAATAATAAATAGGGGCGGGACACTCCGCCACAGTCCCGCTGCTCACCTCGCTATACTTTAAAGGGATCTACCATCCCGAACTAATCTTTATGTATCAACACAACCCCGACTCCGCCGTCGGGCGGTTTTGGCAGCTTCTTTTGGCTCCGATCCCGGTTCACCATCATGGCGATCGGAGGATTTCAGCTGCAACTTATTTCTCTCACTATGCTCGGTTAGCGTGGGCGATCTTCAGCCCGTTGTCCATTGGCTTTGCAGCAGCCCGAGGTAAACAAACAGGACCTCTTTATACCTGGCCGTGCTGAACACACCTACCCGCTGATCATCCACAGCTGGCAGTCACACACAGCAGGCAGGCGATCCCAGGAGCGTCAGGTACTGCAATAAATTAAATAACCATTACACACATTTACACAATATTAAATTAACAATGTATTCACACACAAACCCCCTCTTCATGTGCAGGGCTCCTGACCTGCTACAGTGGGGTTTGTTTCTTGTTTCAATTTGTAGATCGTTGATGGTTAGATAATTCATTGTAAATTTCACTTCATTAAGTGTATGTTTGTGGTAATGAGCTGGCTGTTTAACAATACCGGTATCTAATCATCTTGATCAATTGATTAATAACTATTAAGGTTTGTTTGGGTTACAAATTGTAACTTATCTGCCAATCATTGATGTTGGGATATCTGATTGAAAACTTTACTTGATGAAGTGTAAGTCTGTGATAATGAATTGTCTGCTTAACAAACTTGTGTTTAATCATGTTCACTAATTGCTAATAACTATATTAATGGCTGGGTTTGCTTTGTTTCTTTTAAACACTGAGGACAGCTTTTTGGAGTCGAAACATGTCTGTTGTTTGAAGTTATGGTCTCTGTTTTTAAATAAATGTAGAATGTTTTGTTTTCCTGATATAAAGAGTAGCATTGACTGGAACACACCCAGATGTTTAGCTGTGGAAGCTGCTGTATGTGCAAGGACTTGGCACTATCAGTGTGAAGCTCTGTGTGGAATGCATGCTTTCACAGGCTGATACAACCAATGCATCGCATTGAAAGAGGAGGAAACCATTCTGACTTCATTGTCAACCATACAGGACATTGTCAGTCAACGAGCAGACTGGGGTCACAGAGTGATATACTGTAAGCAAGGAGCTAGTCAAGTCTTGTGAGGCTTTTTGTCTGCTCCTTGTCTGGTAAAGCAGGAGATGATGTTGAATGGGGTTACAGATTGATCTGCAGCAGAAAATGATGCATGCAGCTCTCCCACATCCCGCCTGCGCGCACTGCTGTGTTTTGTGTTGTGTGTTGTTTTCAGAGCGGTGGTTGTTTATATTTGTATTTATTTGTAATGATTGCAATGCTAAATAAATCATTTTTCACAGGTATTTATTGCACCGCCACTTTAGTGTGCTTCTGGTGCTGAACGTTTCCTGCTGTGTATTAATCTGCTGCTAACATTCCATTTCTTTTTATCTGCAATAAAATAAAATTTTTTTTTTTTAATTGGAAGAGACCGTGTTTCTGATCCCATCCTTGATTTGCTTTCAGAACAAAAATAACCTGTAACTGTTTTATTTGGCCAGTGTCTTACACACTAATCTGGCGTAGACCGACTACAAATGTGATTATGTATTTCAATTCTGCGTAAGCCCTGCCTAGCGGGTGTTACAGATACATAAAAGGACTCTATAGGTCCTAATGCAAAAGAAAGAGCAAAAGCAAGTTGGGAAAGGGGAGGAGGGTGTCAGTAAATATCCAGAGTGCTCTGAGGTTTAAACACAAAAACACACAGCTGATAGGGAAAGGAAACACTCTCTGAGCCTCCAGATCAATACAGCAAATCATGGAATAAAGAGATTCAGTGACAGCTAACACAGGAGCTGCTCTGTGTTCAAGTGAATAAAGTGCACTCATTAATGTGACCTCCGAAAGACACACTGCAGATATTAATACTGACCACACGAGGGTTTCAGAGCACCACTAACACCCCAGACTGCCCCCAACCCCCTCTCTCCTCCAGCCCCTCCTCAGTGCAGTAAGAAGGAGCCTGTGTGTATTCCTGCTGTCTGCTTCTCTCTGCACCCCCCCTCTCCTGTAGAATCCACAGCAGCCCTGTTGAACAGAGCCCAGTGGCACTCAAGCCTTTATCAGAGCACTGCCACTCCCACACTGGATCAGTGTCTCACTGTTTCTAAATGACATGTGGGATTGGACACTGCACAGGACACTGGAGTGTTAGAGTGGCAATCAGATGAAGCAGGAGCCTGGAGACGTGTCAGAAACATCAAACAGAGCTCTGACAAGCAGCACAGACTGCAGATATTAACACTGACCACAAGAGGGAGCCAGAACCCCACTGCTCTTCATAATCAATCATTCAATCAATCAATCAATCTTTATTTTATAGAGCGCCTTTCATAGTGGACCACCATCACAAAGTGCTTTTCAAGACAGTGGGGAACAATGCAGTGAAATACAGGGCATAGCACATTAAATACAAACAGTGAAAATAATGCAAATACATTAAATACAAGCATATTTCATTAAATACAAGGCTAGGATGTGATTTCTAAACATTGTGGATGTGTGTGTCATACAGAATTATACGAATAAGATGGAGTGAAAAACCTGAAATAGCAATTTAGACAACAATTAATAACAGATATGAGGCTTGAAGAGCATTGAAAGCAAGAGAGAACATGGGGATGAATAATGTAATAACACAGTAAAAAGACAATTGAAATAGGCAGCAGTTACCTCCCCAGTTCTCCCATTGTTAACACAAGGCTCCTCACACCCAGTCATCTAAACACTACAGCATGGGAAGGGATTTTACTGCAATTCCACAGACCGTCAGCACAGACTGCACTACACTCTGTGACCACAAGAGGGAGAGAGAGAGTAATAAAATGATGCTCTTTAATCCAGAGCAGTGGTTCTTAAACTGGGGTCCTCAGAGATAGTCCAGGGGGTCCACAGGAATAAACTGGAAACTTTTCACTCAACATTAGCAATGTGCAAAATCAAAATGTTTGCTTCTTGAATGGATTTGATTTCACGAAGTTAATGATGGATCAGATAAACTGCAGCTCTGATTTTAATATTTTACAATTAATAATTATTTATTCTGTTTAACAAAGCTACATAATCACAGCTGTGGCTAAGATGAATTGTTTGAGAGAAGGGAGAAGAGAGAGAAATAGCTGTTTGTACAAACTCAACACAAACAAAACTATAAGCTATTTTTTCTTTTTGATTGCCAGAGAAAACTTGTTTTTTTTCTGAAAGGCAAAGAAACTGCATCAGCTGAAAATGAGTTTACACTTAAGAGCACTGCTTGACTAGAAGTGGCTGCTGTGCCAAGGAAGACAATTTGCATAGAAAAGTCACTTTGCATTGGCAGCACATGCTTCAGTGCTCTGGGAGTGTTTATAGCCCTGTGAGTTTAACACTTCATGATTGAGAGCTGCCCTTCATGGCAACAGAATCCACAACAACAATGACTTTTATCAGCATCTTCATCTGGGCACTTGTCATCTGCACTCAGGGTAAGAACCATTTAGAAAAACACTTAAAAAAATGTGTGACAACTCTTAATATATAATTATTACAAGTAAAACAAGAAATTCTGAAAAAAATATGAAAAAGCCTTGGAATTGAATATGTTGTCATAATTTAATTTGTTAATTTATTATAATCTTCTATATTTTTATTTATTATTTTCAGAATCCAGTGGACAGTATACTGTGACTCAGACTCCAGCAGTGAAATCTGTTCTCCCAGGAGACACAATCGCCCTGAGCTGTAAAGTCAGCAGCGCAGTGTACAATAACAAAAACCTAGCCTGGTACCAACAGAAACCTGGAGAAGCTCCCAAACTCCTGATCTATGGTGCAAGTACCCTTGAGTCTGGGATCCCAACTCGTTTCAGTGGCAGTGGATCTGGGACTGACTTCACTCTGACCATCAGTGGAGTCCAGGCTGAAGATGCAGGAGATTACTACTGTCAGAGTTTACACTACCCCAGCAGTAGATATGTGTTCACACAGTGCCACACACCCATACAAAAACCTCCCTCAGCTGGACTGCAGGTGAACATTGTTCATTTTCTGACACTTAAATACAAGCTGAAAATAAAGTAAAGCAAACATTGTACTTCTCTTTCAGTAAATGTATATATATAAATAAATTGCATATTTAACTTCAAATTGTATTATTGACTTTTTTCATTTTACTCTTTTAATGATTCCACTTCATCAACACATTCTATACAAACAGAATGATGATTATTTTTTAAAACAATTGAACTGTATGCATATTGAGATTGATTTATTTATGATCCACTGGACAACATATTAAAAAAGAAGTACAGCAAACAGCAAAGCCCAGTATTGCAGTGATGTGTAGTTACACTTTCTGACTCTGTGGAGTCCAGCTGGATATTTTTCATTGTGTCAATCTGATGTGTTTTAATGTATTTTCAAAACTAATATTAATACATAAATGAATAAAATCAAACTTTAACATATTGTTAAGATGAAAATCAAGATACAAATTACTGTTAATTACAATGAACAAACCATGTCTTCTTTTCAAATAGAATTTTACACTTTATTCTTAATTACTGAAAAAAATGTTAATATTGATATACCTCAGGTTATAACCTATTATAATAAAAATTAATATATTTAAATTTAAATACAAATAAATAAATAAGCAATTCACATATTTCTGAGTGAATTCTTATTTTTTATTAAGGAGCAGCACATCAGCGTTATTGAAGGCAGTTTATTCTTCATTGTCTTGCCTCCTGTCATCCTTGTTACCCACCTGGTCTCCTTCATTCCCTTATGTGCAGCAGCTCCCTGGCACACATGTCTCAACACTTATGGGCCAGTTCATTCTGAACAGGCAGATTTCTAATGCCCCTCCTAGAGAGCGGGAAAGCACTGAGAGGCTAAATATAAAACTACAGGAAGGATAATCTAACTGTACTCTGAGTCACCCAACCCTATCAAGTCCCACCTGTGTTCACAGCTCAGATCTCATAGAACTGTCTGTGACACTTATTGAAACAGAAGTGCAGCGCTTAGAACACATATACAAATAGAACCAATCCACCCTTCTATTAAACTGTGAACATAGTGTTTGATTGAATCCCTCTCTGTGTTTGTATAGCCTGGAAACAGGCATCAGTGCCCTGCCAAGCTGCACACACTGCCATCATTCACACTGACCACAAGAGGGAGCCAGAGCACCACTGCTGTCCATAATGTAATAACACAGTAATAAGACAATTGAAATAGGCAGCAGTTACCTCCCCAGTCAGCCCAGTTCTCCCATTGTTTGAACAGACCCATAAATGAATATATAGCAACATAAATGAATACATTCACAGACATTTATTTATTCGTTCATTCATTTATTTATTTTAATTTTGATGTAGAATATCCTCCATACAAAGGGAGTAGCCATACAATATTAAGATCTCAATATACCACATACACCGCTGTTATTACACAGTTCAAGACAAAAATGCTACTGCATTTAAAACAAAATACAATTAAATCAAATATACTATATATAAAAGGAATAACACAAACGGAAATGTACCATGCTGTGCAGACTGTGCCTTTAACATAAGAACATAAGAACATAAGAACATAAGAATGTTTACAAACGAGAGGAGGCCATTGGCCCATCTTGCTCGTTTGGTTGTTAGTAACTTATTGATCCCAGAATCTCAACAGCTTCTTCAAGAATCCCAGGGTGTCAGCTTCAACAACATTACTGGGTAGTTGGTTCCAGACCCTCACAATTCTCTGTGTAAAAAGTGCCTCCTATTTTCTGTTCTGAATGCCCCTTTATCTAATCTCCATTTGTGACCCCTGGTCCTTGTTTCTTTTTTTCATGTCAAAAAGTCCCTGGGTTGACATTGTCTATACCTTTTAGGATTTTGAATGTTGGAATCAGATCAGCGTAGTCTTCTTTTGTTCAAGACTGAATAGATTCAATTCTTTTAGCCTGTCTGCATATGACATGCCTTTTAAACCCGGGATAATTCTGGTTGCTCTTCTTTGCACTCTTTCTAGTGCAGAAATATCCTTTTTGTAATGAGGTTACCAGAACTGAACACAATATTCTAGGTGAGGTCTTACTAATGCATTGTAAAGTTTTAACATTACTTCCCTTGATTTAAATTCAACACTTCTCACAATATATCCGAGTATCTTGTTGGCCTTTTTTATAGCTTCCCCACATTGTCTAGATGAAGACATTTCTGAGTCAACATAAACTCCTAGGTCTTTTTCATAGATTCTTTCTTCAATTTCAGTATCTCCTATATACAGACACATACCACACTGTAGTGTTTAGATGACTGGATGTGAGGAGCCTTGTGTTAACAATGGGAGAACTGGGCTGACTGGGGAGGTAACTGCTGGCTATTTCAATTGTCTTATTACTGTGTTATTACATTATGGACAGCAGTGGTGCTCTGGCTCCCTCTTGTGATCAGTGTGAATGATGGTTGTGTGTGCAGCTTCAATTTCAGTATCTCCCATATGATATTTATAATGCATTTTATTGCCTGCATGCAATACTTTACACTTTTCTCTATTAAATGTCATTTGCCATGTGTCTGCCCAGTTCTGAATGCTGTCTAGATCATTTTGAATGACCTTTGCTGCTGCAGCAGTGTTTGCCACTCCTCCTATTTTTGTGTCATCTGCAAATTTAACAACTTTGCTTACTATACCAGAATCTAAATAATTAATGTAGATTAGGAATAGCAGAGGACCTAATACTGATCCCTATGGTACACCACTGATTACCTTACTCAATTTTGAGGTTTCTCCTCTAATCAGTACTTTCTGTTTTCTATATGTTAACCACTCCCTAATCCATGTGCATGCATTTCCTTGAATCCCTACTGCGATGAGGGTGACGCTGCCATTGTTTTACCTCACTCTGTCCGTTACCATGGCAGCTGAGGGGGAAACAAACTTTCCAGCTTGATTGAACTGCTTTCTACTACAAGAGAAAGTCTCACAGCAAGGAGCTCTAGAATCTCACATGGAGTGTCTTCCTTATGTGGAGACAGTGGACACGTGGTGTAAGCACAGCGGGGCGACTTTCAAACGAGAAATACAATTGCAGCGAGTCGGCCAGCCAGGACCTGAACCGTATATACAATAATTCAAGGTGTCTGGATATGAGTGTGTGGGTTGGGCTGACAATATTTTAGAAACCAGTCTGTTTTGATCAGCATTTAAAACAGCACCTATAGGAATGTAAAACACTAGTTCATTTATTAATTCATTTATTTATTCATCTATGTATGTATGTATGTATGTATGTATGTGTGTGTGTGTGTATGTATGTATGTATGTGTGTATGTATTTATAATTCTGTAACACCCCCTGTTCTCTGTGTGTGATTGAGTGGCACTGCCTGCGCATTAACAAAAAGCTCACTCACAGACTCACGACAGACACTCTAGAGGTGTTCTGAACTCAATACAAGCACAACATTTTGAAGTCCTAATTAAGTACATGAGCAGAGCGCCACCTGAACAATGTATTTGGCCTCGTTGCTCTTTTGACGTGGCACATTACTCAGAGCGGCTCTGCTGCACCTCGGTTTCATAAGGAGCTCCAGAGGCGATCTGAACTCTAAGCTGCACTTAATGCTAATGTAGACAAATGATATACTGAAGAGTATCGTGTATCCCATAAATCATTCATTTTTCCAATACTGAGAGATATTAATTATTTTTTATTATTATTATTATTATTATTATTATTATTATTATTATTATTATTATTATTATTTTACAATAAAAGGAGACATCAATGATGGTTAAATGTGATTCAAACTTGTTTAGCTGTGTATTTGTTTGACACGAGTGAACTGCGCTGTGTAGGCCTGCTGTTCTTTATAATAACCACATGTCATCATTTGTCTCCAATGTGATTTTCCGATGCACTGTGAGAGATTTCTTTGGAATAAGTGCGATTCGCTTCCAGTTCGCCAGTATGAAACCAATTGCTTCATGGAATTTAATTAAGTGCGGCTCTAACGCGTACTTAATTTCAATTGAGTTTGGCATGCCTGTGGAGCATCCGTCTGAAACTGGCCTAAGCATCTTTCTCCTGTCAGCAGATCCCTACAGAGCATGGCTGCTGACACACAGCCAGGCACACATGCACAGTAGCGCAAGCCAGCTGACACAAGGACATCCGAAGTATTATACAATAATCTGTCGTGTATCCGACTGCATTGGGACCAGAGTAAGGGCGGATATGTAACAAGGTGGATGAATGAATCCTGTTTAAATACCATTATACACAGCTGTAACAATTACTATATTCACACAATTATTGTTTTGAGATTCAGCTTTTATTAGGGAGCTCCCGTAAATCCCCTGTTGTGACAGAGTAGCTTTTTGCTGTGTGGGTGCGTGCATTCGCTGCTGAGTGATAGGCAGGAGATCTAGGCGGAGGTTGAAGTTGTCGCCCCCCAGGCTAATAGGATTTATTTAAACATCAACACACTGAACAGACCACGTGACACTACCAGCAATGGCAGCGCATGGATCACATACAACACAGTGTATGAAAACCTTGGTAGGATCTACAATATCTGAACTAATCTTCTTTGTTCAATAATAAAACTGCACATGCTCCTCCTCTAAATTCTACTGCACATGCTCCTCCTCTAAATGCTACTGCACATGCTCTGCTTCTAAATGCTACCGCACATGCTCCTCCTCTAAATGCTACTGCGCATGCTGCTCCTCTAAATGCTACTGTGCATGCTCCTCCTCTAAATGCTACTGTGCATGCTCCTCCTCCTCTAAATGCTCTGCTCCTCCTCATGCTCCTCCTCTAAATGCTACTGCATGCTGTGCCTCTAAATGCTACTGCGCATGCTCCTCCTCTAAATGCTGCTGTGCATGCTCCGCCTCTAAATGCTACTGCACATGCTCCTCCTCTAAATGCTACTGCAAATGCTGTGCCTCTAAATGCTGCTGCGCATGCTCCTCCTCTAAATGCTGCTGAGCATGCTCCTCCTCTAAATGCTACTGCACATGCTCCTCCTCTAAATGCTACTGCGCATGCTCCTCCTCTAAATGCTACTGTGCATGCTCCTCCTCTAAATGCTACTGCACATGCTCCTCCTCTAAATGCTACTGCACATGCTCTGCCTCTAAATGCTGCTGCGCATGCTCCTCCTCTAAATGCTGCTGCAAATGCTGTCCTCTAAATCTGCCAGCATGCTCCATGCTCCTCCTCTAAATGCTACTGCAAATGCTCCTCCTCTAAATGCTACTGCGCATGCTCCTCCTCTAAATGCTACCAGGTGATTTACTGCAGCGTCAGACATTGGAGGTTCAGCAGTGTACTGCAGTGTTGTGCAAAATCGTCGGTGTAAGTCAGGATGGCCGAGCGGTCTAAGGCGCTGCGTTCAGGTCGTAGTCTCTCTGGAGGCGTGGGTTCGAATCCCACTTCTGACAAATCTGTTTGTTCATTTATTTCTTAAAACGTCCACCGAATGCTTGGTAATTTGATTTGTTTTTTCTTGTTAGTATTCAAATCACGGGTCGTTAAATGAGAGAAAGTCACCGCAAGCCTGCACCCTCACCACATCCTTCACACTGTTAAACTGCCTCATTATGACGAGGCCTCTAATTATGCCTTTCCAATACTTTGAATGTGTTTTTGTTCAGTTTAACATGTTATTGTTCAGTTTAACATGAGAACATCTTGGTAGAACAATCATAATGTCCGCAGGACTTATTTTCCTCGGGTTCTAGTAAAAAGCTTTGAGTGTGTGGCCCGTTAGCTCAGTTGGTTAGAGCGTGGTGCTAATAACGCCAAGGTCGCGGGTTCGATCCCCGTACGGGCCATGACTTTTCTTCTTTAAAGAAACCACAGCATTTGTAATGGTGCCAAAATGAACATTCTTTAACAAAATGAATCGAAGCGATAAGAAGTACAACCATTAATATTTCAGACTTCCTGAGCTTTAAACATGTATTAACAATGAACAAGTACAATTAAAAACAAAGCTTATGTAATCAGCAGGATTCGAACCTGCGCGGGGAAACCCCAATGGATTTCTAATCCCTCGCCTTAACCACTCGGCCACGACTACATGCTCGCACAATTATTTGTGAAAATATCCAAAAGAAGTAAACGACACCCGCAGTAATGCTGTAGATGGCAGTATAGGCTAACTAATGAACCGGTGTCAAATGCCTTTGTTGAAACTCTGTCAGATTTGTACAAGGCAAGCACACGTGGGAAATGTAAATACAATATACTTTCTGTTAACGTTCATAATAATGAATACATCTTTATTTCAAAATACGTAGCTATTTAACTGATCTTTTCAAAACACCCCCATCCACAAAAACAAAGTAGTTATTTATTTCAACTGAAAAACTGACTTGCTTCATGGCTGCTGCCAGAGCACTCGAGCACGTTCTGGCTAGCGTGAGCGGACTTAGCAGATAACAAGATCTACAAAATATCACATGCTAATAAAACATACCATAATTATGTTCATTTTTTTATACATGGCGACTTACAGAGACTAGGGGTGTGAACTATGCATCAGCTGCAGAGTCACTTACAGTTACATCTGGAAAACGGAGCATAAGGAAGTTAAGTGACCAGGGTCACATAATGAGTCAGTGGCTGAGGGATTTGTACCGGGGACCTCCTGGTTACAAGCCTTTTATCTTTAACCACTCACAGCCTCCTATAACAAAAATCACACCCCAGATGGGACTCGAACCCACAATCCCTGGCTTAGGAGGCCAGTGCCTTATCCATTAGGCCACAAACGCTGACACGAAAACACATTTGGTAGTACTAAAGAAAGTGGGAACAATAGTATCGTGGTTTAATACAATATCCAAGCCATCGTTGGTGTTCAAACACAGCAGAGTGTTACATTGGGAAAGGGCCGTACTTTGTCAGTAACGTATTTGACATTCATGTGGGAAGATTTAAGATTGTGAAGAAGTTTTAAATATGCTGCGTATTTGCGCATTGGGAACCTTACATAATTAGGTTTTTGATTAATGCCACTTTCTTACGGACAGTAATCAAGGTGACGATATACAAGACCAGAGCCAATAAAAGCAGTTATTTTCCTGTCCCTTTCATTACCATATTCTAGTGTGCTTGTTCAGAATATGCGTGAATCGTGAAAACGTCTTGCTAATATGTGAACAAAGCCAGCATTCACTTTATTGATCACCATGTGGATTAACCGCTATTGGAAAACAGATGATTGTGTTAAAGATGTTAATGGACTTTTAATGTACACGTTTTAGAGCTAAACGTTTGTTGAGACAGTTCAAGCGCTGTAGCAGTGTTTAACTATTTCCTGGATGTTTGCCTTTTTGGTCTTACTCTGGAAAAAGTAATAATAATAATAGAAAAAAAAGTAGGCAAAACCATTTTTTGAGAAACCGCATTTGGGAGAAAATGAACAGTTTCAAAACACATTTGCAAAGGCATTGGATTCTATTGTGGTGTTTCCGAACTGTTGAACGTTTCTCATTACATACAGGTTTACTGGCTTGACAAAAAGGCGATTGACGAAAAGAATGCTGTCTCGATCCTCGTGTCGAGCTGAAATAGCTCAGTTGGGAGAACGCGTTAGACTGTAACGGTCCCTTATTCGATACCGGGTTTTTTGCAAACAGCACGACTAGGTTTTTTTTTTTTCTTAATTAATTTTTTGAATCAAAAAAAAACAGCACATTTTTTTCTTCTTTGTAATTGGAGGAAATAAAAACGTATTATAGTGCCATTTTCTAATGCGATTAAGAAATGCAAAAGCATCATCCCATTTGGGCTTGAAACACCAACATTACGGTTAACAGCCGAGTTTGCTAACTGATTATGGTGTTTTAATAGATAACACCCTGGGAGCTCAACAGAACAGTGTGTATGCATATAGCTAAATGGTGCCAACTATATACGAGAAATGGGAATCGTATTCAGATTTTAGG
This sequence comes from Huso huso, assembly GCA_036884735.1. Taxonomy (NCBI): domain Eukaryota; kingdom Metazoa; phylum Chordata; class Actinopteri; order Acipenseriformes; family Acipenseridae; genus Huso; species Huso huso. The sequence goes on along the minus strand of CM072693.1, from coordinate 8,593,062 downwards.
GACAAATTTGATAGATTTCACAGTGCAAAGGAGGAAGGCAGACAACGCAAATGAGGCATCTGGTTCGTTACATTTTAAATCATACGAGAAACTTGAAGCCAATTAAGCTTTTAACCGCCTGCAGTCTGGAATGAGTTTGAAATGTTGTTGTAACACCTCACTGGGCAACAGCAATTGCATTATATGAAAGCTTTCCTGTTTATTTGTCAGCGGCACAGCTACCGGTGCCACTCAGAGTTGGAGGGAGACGGTCGGCCACGATGGATGATTGCCCATAAAACAATACTTTCAGGGATCATTTCTATAGCGATTTGCTAGCAGAAATGAAATGCGTTTTTAAAGTGTTTGGACTCGCTATCCACGAGGAAGAGTGAGAGTGTTCGTTTTGAGCGTGAAGGAGACAAAAAAAAAGTGTTGTGTTTTTGGCCAACTGCTCGCTGTTATTGATGACCCTCCAGTGTTCCTTTGGGGGCTGGAAGAAGCGGACACGTTCTGTTGGGTAACTTACCAAAAGGTACGCAAGACGAACTACAGTTGCAAAGCACTGCTGTTTTTTTCGATGATTGATTAAAACTATCAATCTGACTGAAAACACGGATCACATTAATTGTGATCGGTTTGATACCAAAAATATTACATGACAGGTATTGTGTATAGACAATGTCATATACACAGAAATGAACACGGACAGTGTTTATTAAGGGCTGAATCATTTAAATGTTCGAGAGATCTAGGTGTACTGGACAAATATACTGGATTTTTTCCATGTCGTAATTGTGCCGCCTGTGATAATGCGTTTGAAACTAGAGAAATGTGAGACAATGTCTGTTACTGGCGGATTGTTTACAAATGTACTCAATTATGTTACAACTTTTTGTCTACGAAACATATCTGTAACATTTATGTAATGCCTGTGTGGTTTTTTTTTAATGAAGTTAATTTGCTAACAGACTGTTCTGATTTGTTTCTAACCGTGAAGCGATCGATCTGTTTGCCGTATATTTTCTTTCTGTAAGAGGAGTGTCCTTGTGATCCCATATAGAATGCGACGAAACAGGTCGTCCTCCTTAATAGAAAGAGAAAAAGAATGTGTTCACGCACACCAGGTGATTTACTGCAGCGTCAGACATTGGAGGTTCAGCAGTGTACTGCAGTGTTGTGCAAAGTCGTCGGTGTAAGTCAGGATGGCCGAGCGGTCTAAGGCGCTGCGTTCAGGTCGCAGTCTTCTGGAGGCGTGGGTTCGAATCCCACTTCTGACAAATCTGTTTGTTCATTTATTTCTTAAAACGTCCACCGAATGCTTGGTAATTTGATTTGTTTTTCTTGTTAGTATTCAAATCACAAGGTCGTTAAATGAGAGAAAGTCACCGCAAGCCTGCACCTCACCACATCCTTCACACTGTTAAACTGCCTCATTATGACGAGGCCTCTAATTATGCCTTTCCAATACTTTGAATGTGTTATTGTTCAGTTTAACACGAGAACATCTTGGTAGAACAATCATAATGTCCGCAGGACTTATTTTCCTCGGGTTCTAGTAAAAGTTTTGATGTGTGGCCGGTTAGCTCAGTTGGTTAGAGCGTGGTGCTAATAACGCCAAGGTCGCGGGTTCGATCCCCGCACGGGCCATGGCTTTTCTTCTTTAAAGAAACCACAGCATTTGTAATGGTGCCAAAATGAACATTCTTTAACAAAATGAACCGGAAGCGATATGAAGTACAACCAGTAATATTTCAGACTTCATGATCTTTAAACATGTATTAACAATGAACACGTACAATTAAAACAAAGCTTACGTGAGTCGGCAGGATTCGAACATGCGCGGGGAAACCCCAATGGATTTCTAGTCCATCGCCTTAACCACTCGGCCACGACTACATGTTCGCACAATTATTTTATCCAAAATATCCAAAAGAAGTAAACGACACCCGCAGTAATGCTGTAGATGGCAGTATAGGCTAACTAATGAACCGAAGTCAAATGCCTTTGTTGAAACTCTGTCAGATTTGTACAAGGCAAGCACACGTGGGAAATGTAAATACAATATACTTTCTGTTAACGTTCATAATAATGAATACATCTTTATTTCAAAATACGTAGCTATTTAACTGATCTTTTCAAAACACCCCCATCCACAAAAACAAAGTAGTTATTTATTTCAACTGAAAAACTGACTTGCTTCATGGCTGCTGCCAGAGCACTCGAGCACGTTCTGGCTAGCGTGAGCGGACTTAGCAGATAACAAGATCTACAAAATATCACATGCTAATAAAACATACCATAATTATGTTCATTTTTATTATACATGGCGACTTACAGAGACTAGGGGGTGTGAACTATGCATCAGCTGCAGAGTCACTTACAGTTACATCTCACCCGAAAACGGAGCATAAGGAAGTTAAGTGACTTGCTCAGGGTCACATAATGAGTCAGTGGCTGAGGTGGGATTTGTGCCGGGGGACCTCCTGGTTACAAGCCTTTTATCTTTAACCACTGGACCACACAGCCTCCTATAACAAAATCACACCCCAGATGGGACTCGAACCCACAATCCCTGGCTTAGGAGGCCAGTGCCTTATCCATTAGGCCACAAGGGCTGACACGAAAACACATTTGGTAGTACTTGGGAACAATAGTATCGTGGTTTAATACATCATATCCAAGCCATCGTTGGTGTTCAAACACAGCAGAGTGTTACATTGGGAAAGGGCCGTACTTGTCGGTAACGTATTTGACATTCATGTGGGAAGATTTAAGATTGTGAAGAAGTTTAAATATGCTGCGTATTTGCGCATTGGGAACCTTACATAATTAGGTTTTTGATTAATGCCACTTTCTTACGGACAGTAATCAAGGTGACGATACAAGACCAGAGCCAATAAAGCAGTTATTTTCCTGTCCTTTCATTACCATATTCTAGTGTGCTTGTTCAGAATATGCGTGAATCGTGAAAACATCTTGCTAATATGTGAACAAAGCCAGCATTCACTTTATTGATCACCATGTGGATTAACCGCTATTGGAAAACAGATGATTGTGTTAAAGATGTTAATGGACTTTTAATGTACACGTTTTAGAGCTAAACGTTTGTTGAGACAGTTCAAGCGCTGTAGCAGTGTTTAACTATTTCCTGGATGTTTGCCTTTTTGGTCTTACTCTGGAAAAAAGTAATAATAATAGAAAAAGTAGGCAAAACCATTTTTGAGAAACCGCATTTGGGATAAAAACGAACAGTTTGGAAACACATTTGCAAAGGCATTGGATTCTATTGTGGTGTTTCCGAACTGTTGAACGTTTCTCATTACATGCAGGTTTACTGGCTTGACAAAAAGGCGATTGACGAAAAGAATGCTGTCTCGATAGAAAAATCGTGTCGAGCTGAAATAGCTCAGTTGGGAGCGCGTTAGACTGTAACGGTCCCTGCTTCGATACCGGGTTTTTGCAAACAGCACGACTAGGTTTTTTTTTTTTTCTTAATTAATTTTTTGAATTAAAAAAACAGCACATTTTTTTCTTCAGTGTAATTGGAGGAAATAAAAACGTATTATAGTGCCATTTTCTAATGCGATTAAGAAATGCAAAAAGCATCATCCCTGCGTGGGCTTGAAACACCAACATTTCGGTTAACAGCCGAACGTGCTAACTGATTATGGTGTTTTAATAGATAACACCCTGGGAGCTCAACAGAACAGTGTGTATGCATATAGTTAAAATTTCAAATATATACGATTCAAATGGGAATCGTATTCAGATTTTAAGCACAAATTTGATAGACTTCACAGTGCAAAGGAGGAAGGCAGACAATGCAAATGAGGCAACTGGCTCCTACATTTTAAATCATACGAGAAACTTGAACCCAATTAAGCTTTTTTAACCGCCTGCAGTCTGGAATGAGTTTGAAATGTTGTTGTAACACCTCACTGGGCAACAGCAATTGCATTATATGAAAGCTCCTGTTTATTTGTCAGCGGCACAGCTACCGGTGCCACTCAGAGTTGGAGGAGACGGTCGGCCACTTGCCCATAAAACAATACTTTCAGGGATCATTTCTATAGCGATTTGCTTAGCGAAATGCGTTTTAAAGTGTTTGGACTCGCTATCCACGAGGAAGAGTGAGAGTGTTCGTTTTGAGCGTGAAGGAGACAGCGAGTGTTGTTTTTTTGGCCAACTGCTCGCTGTTATTGATGATGCTCCAGTGTTCCTTAGGGGGCTGGAAGAAGCGGACACGTTCTGAGTGGGTAACTTACCAAAAGGTACGCAAGACGAACTACAGTTGCAAAGCACTGCTGCTTTTTCGATGATTGATTAAAACTATCAATCTGACTGAAAACACGGATCACATTAATTGTGATCGGTTTGATACCAATCGGCTTACATGACAGGTATTGTGTATAGACAATGTCATATACACAGAAATGAACACGGACAGTGTTTATTAAGGGCTGAATCATTTAAATGTTCGAGAGATCTAGGTGTACTGGACAAATATACTGGATTTTTTCCATGTCGTAATTGTGCCGCCTGTGATAATGCGTTTGAAACTAGAGATAATGTGAGACAATGTCTGTTACTGGCGGATTGTTTACAAATGTACTCAATTATGTTACAACTTTTTTGTCTACGAAACATATCTGTAACATTTATGTAATGCCTGTGTGGTTTTTTTCATGAAGTTAATTTGCTAACAGACTGTTCTGATTTGTTTCTAACCGTGAAGCGATCGATCTGTTTGCCGTATATTTTCTTTTCTGTAAGAGGAGTGTCCTTGTGATCCCATATAGAATGCGATGAAACAGGTCGTCCTCCTTAATAGAAAGAGAAAAAAGAATGTGTTCACGCACACCAGGTGATTTACTGCAGCGTCAGACATTGGAGGTTCAGCAGTGTACTGCAGTGTTGTGCAAAGTCGTCGGTGTAAGTCAGGATGGCCGAGCGGTCTAAGGCGCTGCGTTCAGGTCGCAGTCTCCTCTGGAGGCGTGGGTTCGAATCCCACTTCTGACAAATCTGTTTGTTCATTTATTTCTTAAAACGTCCACCGAATGCTTGGTAATTTGATTTGTTTTTCTTGTTAGTATTCAAATCACAAGGTCGTTAAATGAGAGAAAGTCACCGCAAGCCTGCACCCTCACCACATCCTTCACACTGTTAAACTGCCTCATTATGACGAGGCCTCTAATTATGCCTTTCCAATACTTTGAATGTGTTATTGTTCAGTTTAACACGAGAACATCTTGGTAGAACAATCATAATGTCCGCAGGACTTATTTTCCTCGGGTTCTAGTAACAAGTTTTGAGTGTGTGGCCGGTTAGCTCAGTTGGTTAGAGCGTGGTGCTAATAACGCCAAGGTCGCGGGTTCGATCCCCGTACGGGCCATGGCTTTTCTTCTTTAAAGAAACCACAGCATTTGTAATGGTGCCAAAATGAACATTCTTTAACAAAATGAACCGAAGCGATATGAAGTACAACCAGTAATATTTCAGATTCATGATCTTTAAACATGTATTAACAATGAACACGTACAATTAAAAACAAAGCTTACGTAGTCGGCAGGATTCGAACCTGCGCGGGGAAACCCCAATGGATTTCTAGTCCATCGCCTTAACCACTCGGCCACGACTACATGCTCCCTCGGTTATTTGTGAAAATATCCAAAAGAAGTAAGCGACACACGCAGTAATGCTGTAGATCGCAGAATAGGCTAATGAACCGAAGTCAAATGCCTTTGTTGAAACTCTGCCAGATTTGTACAAGGCAAGCACACGTGGGAAATGTAAATACAATATACTTTCTGTTAACGTTCATAATAATGAATACATCTTTATTTCAAAATACGTAGCTATTTAACTGATCTTTTCAAAACACCCCCATCCACAAAAACAAAGTAGTTATTTATTTCAACTGAAAAACTGACTTGCTTCATGGCTGCTGCCAGAGCACTCGAGCACGTTCTGGCTAGCGTGAGCGGACTTAGCAGATAACAAGATCTACAAAATATCACATGCTAATAAAACATACCATAATTATGTTCATTTTTATTATACATGGCGACTTACAGAGACTAGGGTGTGAACTATGCATCAGCTGCAGAGTCACTTACAGTTACATCTCACCCGAAAACGGAGCATAAGGAAGTTAAGTGACTTGCTCAGGGTCACATAATGAGTCAGTGGCTGAGGTGGGATTTGTGCCGGGGGACCTCCTGGTTACAAGCCTTTTATCTTTAACCACTGGACCACACAGCCTCCTATAACAAAATCACACCCCAGATGGGACTCGAACCCACAATCCCTGGCTTAGGAGGCCAGTGCCTTATCCATTAGGCCACAAGGGCTGACACGAAAAACACATTTGGTAGTACTAAAGAAAGTGGGAACAATAGTATCGTGGTTTAATACATAATATCCAAGCCATCGTTGGTGTTCAAACACAGCAGAGTGTTACATTGGGAAAGGGCCGTACTTGTCAGTACGTATTTGACATTCATGTGGGAAGATTTAAGATTGTGAAGAAGTTTAAATATGCTGCGTATTTGCGCATTGGGAACCTTACATAACTAGGTTTTTGATTAATGCCACTTTCTTACGGACAGTAATCAAGGTGACGATACAAGACCAGAGCCAATAAAGCAGTTATTTTCCTGGCCTTTCATTACCATATTCTAGTGTGCTTGTTCAGAATATGCGTGAATCGTGAAAACGTCTTGCTAATATGTGAACAAAGCCAGCATTCACTTTATTGATCACCATGTGGATTAACCGCTATTGGAAAACAGATGATTGTGTTAAAGATGTTAATGGACTTTTAATGTACACGTTTTAGAGCTAAACGTTTGTTGAGACAGTTCAAGCGCTGTAGCAGTGTTTAACTATTTCCTGGATGTTTGCCTTTTGGTCTTACTCTGGAAAAAAGTAATAATAATAATAAAAAGTAGGCAAAACCATTTTTTTTGAGAAACCGCATTTGGGAGAAAACTAACAGTTTGGAAACACATTTGCAAAGGCATGGATTCTATTGTGGTGTTTCCGAACTGTTGAACGTTTCTCATTACATGCAGGTTTACTGGCTTGACAAAAAGGCGATTGACGAAAAGAATGCTGTCTCGATAGAAAAATCGTGTCGAGCTGAAATAGCTCAGTTGGGAGCGCGTTAGACTGTAACGGTCCCTGCTTCGATATCGGGTTTTGCAAACAGCACGACTAGGGTTTTTTTTTTTTTCTTAATTAATTTTTTTGAATTAAAAAAACAGCACATTTTTTTCTTCAGTGTAATTGGAGGAGGCAAAACGTATTATAGTGCCATTTTCTAATGCGATTAAGAAATGCAAAAAGCATCACCCATTTAATTTAACCTGCGTGGGCTTGAAACACCAACATTACGGTTAACAGCCGAACGTGCTAACTGATTATGGTGTTTTAATAGATAACACCCTGGGAGCTCAACAGAACAGTGTGTATGCATATAGCTAAAATGGAAATCAAATATATACGATTCAAATGGGAATCGTATTCAGATTTTAAGCACAAATTTGATAGACTTCACAGTGCAAAGGAGGAAGGCAGACAATGCAAATGAGGCATCTGGCTCCTACATTTTAAATCATACGAGAAACTTGAACCCAATTAAGCTTTTAACCGCCTGCAGTCTGGAATGAGTTTGAAATGTTGTTGTAACACCTCACTGGGCAACAGCAATTGCATTATATGAAAGCTCCTGTTTATTTGTCAGCGGCACAGCTACCGGTGCCACTCAGAGTTGGAGGGAGACGGTCGGCCACTTGCCCATAAAACAATACTTTCAGGGATCATTTCTATAGCGATTTGCTAGCGAAATGCGTTTTTAAAGTGTTTGGACTCGCTATCCACGAGGAAGAGTGAGAGTGTTCGTTTTTGAGCGTGAAGGAGACAGCGAGTGTTGTTTTTTGGCCAACTGCTCGCTGTTATTGATGACCCATCCAGTGTTCCTTAGGGGGCTGGAAGAAGCGGACACGTTCTGAGTGGGTAACTTACCAAAAGGTACGCAAGACGAACTACAGTTGCAAAGCACTGCTGCTTTTTCGATGATTGATTAAAACTATCAATCTGACTGAAAACACGGATCACATTAATTGTGATCGGTTTGATACCAATCGGCTTACATGACAGGTATTGTGTATAGACAATGTCATATACACTGAAATGAACACGGACAGTGTTTATTAAGGGCTGAATCATTTAAATGTTCGAGAGATCTAGGTGTACTGGACAAATATACTGGATTTTTTCCATGTCGTAATTGTGCCGCCTGTGATAATGCGTTTGAAACTAGAGAAAATGTGAGACAATGTCTGTTACTGGCGGATTGTTTACAAATGTACTCAATTATGTTACAACTTTTTTGTCTACGAAACATATCTGTAACATTTATGTAATGCCTGTGTGGTTTTTTTCATGAAGTTAATTTGCTAACAGACTGTTCTGATTTGTTTCTAACCGTGAAGCGATCGCTCTGTTTGCCGTATATTTTCTTTCTGTAAGAGGAGTGTCCTTGTGATCCCATATAGAATGCGACGAAACAGGTCGTCCTCCTTAATAGAAAGAGAAAAGAATGTGTTCACGCACACCAGGTGATTTACTGCAGCGTCAGACATTGGAGGTTCAGCAGTGTACTGCAGTGTTGTGCAAAGTCGTCGGTGTAAGTCAGGATGGCCGAGCGGTCTAAGGCGCTGCGTTCAGGTCGCAGTCTCTCTGGAGGCGTGGGTTCGAATCCCACTTCTGACAAATCTGTTTGTTCATTTATTTCTTAAAACGTCCACCGAATGCTTGGTAATTTGATTTGTTTTTCTTGTTAGTATTCAAATCACAAGGTCGTTAAATGAGAGAAAGTCACCGCAAGCCTGCACCTCACCACATCCTTCACACTGTTAAACTGCCTCATTATGACGAGGCCTCTAATTATGCCTTTCCAATACTTTGAATGTGTTATTGTTCAGTTTAACACGAGAACATCTTGGTAGAACAATCATAATGTCCGCAGGACTTATTTTCCTCGGGTTCTAGTAACAAGTTTTGAGGTGGGCGGTTAGCTCAGTTGGTTAGAGCGTGGTGCTAATAACGCCAAGGTCGCGGGTTCGATCCCCGTACGGGCCATGGCTTTTCTTCTTTAAAGAAACCACAGCATTTGTAATGGTGCCAAAATGAACATTCTTTAACAAAATGAACCGAAGCGATATGAAGTACAACCAGTAATATTTCAGACTTCATGATCTTTAAACATGTATTAACAATGAACACGTACAATTAAAAACAAAGCTTACGTAGTCGGCAGGATTCGAACCTGCGCGGGGAAACCCCAATGGATTTCTAATCCATCGCCTTAACCACTCGGCCACGACTACATGCTCGCACAATTATTTGTGAAAATATCCAAAAGAAGTAAACGACACCCGCAGTAATGCTGTAGATGGCAGTATAGGCTAACTAATGAACCGGTGTCAAATGCCTTTGTTGAAACTCTGTCAGATTTGTACAAGGCAAGCACACGTGGGAAATGTAAATACAATATACTTTCTGTTAACGTTCATAATAATGAATACATCTTTATTTCAAAATACGTAGCTATTTAACTGATCTTTTTCAAAACACCCCATCCACAAAAACAAAGTAGTTATTTATTTCAACTGAAAAACTGACTTGCTTCATGGCTGCTGCCAGAGCACTCGAGCACGTTCTGGCTAGCGTGAGCGGACTTAGCAGATAACAAGATCTACAAAATATCACATGCTAATAAAACATACCATAATTATGTTCATTTTATTATACATGGCGACTTACAGAGACTAGGGGTGTGAACTATGCATCAGCTGCAGAGTCACTTACAGTTACATCTCACCCGAAAACGGAGCATAAGGAAGTTAAGTGACTTGCTCAGGGTCACATAATGAGTCAGTGGCTGAGGTGGGATTTGTACCGGGGGACCTCCTGGTTACAAGCCTTTTATCTTTAACCACTGGACCACACAGCCTCCTATAACAAAATCACACCCCAGATGGGACTCGAACCCACAATCCCTGGCTTAGGAGGCCAGTGCCTTATCCATTAGGCCACAAGGGCTGACACGAAAAGCACATTTGGTAGTACTAAAGAAAGTGGGAACAATAGTATCGTGGTTTAATACATAATATCCAAGCCATCGTTGGTGTTCAAACACAGCAGAGTGTTACATTTTGTCAGTACGTATTTGACATTCATGGGAAGATTTAAGATTGTGAAGAAGTTTAAATATGCTGCGTATTTGCGCATTGGGAACCTTTACATAATTAGGTTTTTGATTAATGCCACTTTCTTACGGACAGTAATCAAGGTGACGATACAAGACCAGAGCCAATAAAGCAGTTATTTTCCTGTCCTTTCATTACCATATTCTAGTGTGCTTGTTCAGAATATGCGTGAATCGTGAAAAACGTCTTGCTAATATGTGAACAAAGCCAGCATTCACTTTATTGATCACCATGTGGATTAACCGCTATTGGAAAACAGATGATTGTGTTAAAGATGTTAATGGACTTTAATGTACACGTTTTAGAGCTAAACGTTTGTTGAGACAGTTCAAGCGCTGTAGCAGTGTTTAACTATTTCATGGATGTTTGCCTTTTGGTCTTACTCTGGAAAAAGTAATAATAATAATAGAAAAAAGTAGGCAAAACCATTTTTTGAGAAACCGCATTTGGGATGAAAAATGAACAGTTTGGAAACACATTTGCAAAGGCATTGGATTCTATTGTGGTGTTTCCGAACTGTTGAACGTTTCTCATTACATGCAGGTTTACTGGCTTGACAAAAAGGCGATTGACGAAAAGAATGCTGTCTCGATAGAAAAATCGTGTCGAGCTGAAATAGCTCAGTTGGGGGAGAGCGTTAGACTGTAACGGTCCCTGCTTCGATATCGGGTTTTTGCAAACAGCACGACTAGGTTTTTTTTTTTTCTTAATTAATTTTTTGAATTAAAAAAAACAGCACATTTTTTCTTCAGTGTAATTGGAGGAAATAAAAACGTATTATAGTGCCATTTTCTAATGCGATTAAGAAATGCAAAAAGCATCATCCCTGCGTGGGCTTGAAACACCAACATTTCGGTTAACAGCCGAACGTGCTAACTGATTATGGTGTTTTAATAGATAACACCCTGGGAGCTCAACAGAACAGTGTGTATGCATATAGTTAAAATGGAAATCAAATATATACGATTCAAATGGGAATCGTATTCAGATTTTAAGCACAAATTTGATAGACTTCACAGTGCAAAGGAGGAAGGCAGACAATGCAAATGAGGCAACTGGCTCCTACATTTTAAATCATACGAGAAACTTGAACCCAATTAAGCTTTTAACCGCCTGCAGTCTGGAATGAGTTTGAAATGTTGTTGTAACACCTCACTGGGCAACAGCAATTGCATTATATGAAAGCTCCTGTTTATTTGTCAGCGGCACAGCTACCGGTGCCACTCAGAGTTGGAGGGAGACGGTCGGCCACTTGCCCATAAAACAATACTTTCAGGGATCATTTCTATAGCGATTTGCTAGCGAAATGCGTTTTTAAAGTGTTTGGACTCGCTATCCACGAGGAAGAGTGAGAGTGTTCGTTTTTGAGCGTGAAGGAGACAGCGAGTGTTGTTTTTGGCCAACTGCTCGCTGTTATTGATGACCCCTCCAGTGTTCCTTAGGGGGCTGGAAGAAGCGGACACGTTCTGAGTGGGTAACTTACCAAAAGGTACGCAAGACGAACTACAGTTGCAAAGCACTGCTGCTTTTTCGATGATTGATTAAAACTATCAATCTGACTGAAAACACGGATCACATTAATTGTGATCGGTTTGATACCAATCGGCTTACATGACAGGTATTGTGTATAGACAATGTCATATACACAGAAATGAACACGGACAGTGTTTATTAAGGGCTGAATCATTTAAATGTTCGAGAGATCTCGGTGTACTGGACAAATATACTGGATTTTTTCCATGTCGTAATTGTGCCGCCTGTGATAATGCGTTTGAAACTAGAGATAATGTGAGATAATGTCTGTTACTGGCGGATTGTTTACAAATGTACTCAATTATGTTACAACTTTTTTGTCTACGAAACATATCTGTAACATTTATGTAATGCCTGTGTGGTTTTTTTTCATGAAGTTAATTTGCTAACAGACTGTTCTGATTTGTTTCTAACCGTGAAGCGATCGCTCTGTTTGCCGTATATTTTCTTTCTGTAAGAGGAGTGTCCTTGTGATCCCATATAGAATGCGACGAAACAGGTCGTCCTCCTTAATAGAAAGAGAAAAAGAATGTGTTCACGCACACCAGGTGATTTACTGCAGCGTCAGACATTGGAGGTTCAGCAGTGTACTGCAGTGTTGTGCAAAGTCGTCGGTGTAAGTCAGGATGGCCGAGCGGTCTAAGGCGCTGCGTTCAGGTCGCAGTCTCTCTGGAGGCGTGGGTTCGAATCCCACTTCTGACAAATCTGTTTGTTCATTTATTTCTTAAAACGTCCACCGAATGCTTGGTAATTTGATTTGTTTTTCTTGTTAGTATTCAAATCACAAGGTCGTTAAATGAGAGAAAGTCACCGCAAGCCTGCACCTCACCACATCCTTCACACTGTTAAACTGCCTCATTATGACGAGGCCTCTAATTATGCCTTTCCAATACTTTGAATGTGTTATTGTTCAGTTTAACACGAGAACATCTTGGTAGAACAATCATAATGTCCGCAGGACTTATTTTCCTCGGGTTCTAGTAACAAGTTTTGAGTGTGTGGCCGGTTAGCTCAGTTGGTTAGAGCGTGGTGCTAATAACGCCAAGGTCGCGGGTTCGATCCCCGTACGGGCCATGGCTTTTCTTCTTTAAAGAAACCACAGCATTTGTAATGGTGCCAAAATGAACCGAAGCGATATGAAGTACAACCAGTAATATTTCAGACTTCATGATCTTTAAACATGTATTAACAATGAACACGTACAATTAAAAACAAAGCTTACGTAGTCGGCAGGATTCGAACCTGCGGGGAAACCCCAATGGATTTCTAGTCCATCGCCTTAACCACCGGCCACGACTACATGCTCGCACAATTATTTGTGAAAATATCCAAAAAGTAAACGACACCCGCAGTAATGCTGTAGATGGCAGTATAGGCTAACAAATGAACCGAAGTCAAATGCCTTTGTTGAAACTCTGCCAGATTTTAACGTGGGAAATGTAAATACAATATACTTTCTGTTAACGTTCATAATAATGAATACATCTTTATTTCAAAATACGTAGCTATTTAACTGATCTTTTCAAAACACCCCCATCCACAAAAACAAAGTAGTTATTTATTTCAACTGAAAAACTGACTTGCTTCATGGCTGCTGCCAGAGCACTCGAGCACGTTCTGGCTAGCGTGAGCGGACTTAGCAGATAACAAGATCTACAAAATATCACATGCTAATAAAACATACCATAATTATGTTCATTTTTATTATACATGGCGACTTACAGAGACTAGGGGTGTGAACTATGCATCAGCTGCAGAGTCACTTACAGTTACATCTCACCCGAAAACGGAGCACAAGGAAGTTAAGTGACTTGCTCAGGGTCACATAATGAGTCAGTGGCTGAGGTGGGATTTGTACCGGGGGACCTCCTGGTTACAAGCCTTTTATCTTTAACCACTGGACCACACAGCCTCCTATAACAAAATCACACCCCAGATGGGACTCGACCCCACAATCCCTGTCTTAGGAGGCCAGTGCCTTATCCATTAGGCCACAAGGGCTGACACGATAAACACCTTTGGTAGTACTAAAGAAAGTGGGAACAATAGTATCGTGGTTTAATACATCATATCCAAGCCATCGTTGGTGTTCAAACACAGCAGAGTGTTACATTGGGAAAGGGCCGTACTTGTCAGTACGTATTTGACATTCATGTGGGAAGATTTAAGATTGTGAAGAAGTTTAAATATGCTGCGTATTTGCGCATTGGGAACCTTACATAATTAGGTTTTTGATTAATGCCACTTTCTTACGGACAGTAATCAAGGTGACGATACAAGACCAGAGCCAATAAAGCAGTTATTTTCCTGTCCTTTGTTCAGAATGTGCTTGTTCAGAATATGCGTGAATCGTGAAAACATCTTGCTAATATGTGAACAAAGCCAGCATTCACTTTATTGATCACCATGTGGATTAACCGCTATTGGAAAACAGATGATTGTGTTAAAGATGTTAATGGACTTTTAATGTACACGTTTTAGAGCTAAACGTTTGTTGAGACAGTTCAAGCGCTGTAGCAGTGTTTAACTATTTCCTGGATGTTTGCCTTTTGGTCTTACTCTGGAAAAAGTAATAATAATAATAAAAAGTAGGCAAAACCATTTTTTGAGAAACCGCATTTGGGATGAAAACGAACAGTTTGGAAACACATTTGCAAAGGCATTGGATTCTATTGTGGTGTTTCCGAACTGTTGAACGTTTCTCATTACATGCAGGTTTACTGGCTTGACAAAAGGCGATTGACGAAAAGAATGCTGTCTCGATAGAAAAAATCGTGTCGAGCTGAAATAGCTCAGTTGGGAGAGCGTTAGACTGTAACGGTCCCTGCTTCGATACCGGGTTTTTGCAAACAGCACGACTAGGGTTTTTTTTTTTTTTTAATTAATTTTTGAATTAAAAAAAACAGCACATTTTTTCTTCAGTGTAATTGGAGTAAAAAAAAAACGTATTATAGTGCCATTTTCTAATACGATTAAGAAATGCAAAAAGCATCATCCCTGCGTGGGCTTGAAACACCAACATTACGGTTAACAGCCGAACGTGCTAACTGATTATGGTGTTTTAATAGATAACACCCTGGGAGCTCAACAGGACAGTGTGTATGCATATAGTTAAAATGGAAACCAACTATATACGATTCAAATGGGAATCGTATTCAGATTTTAAGCACAAATTTGATAGACTTCACAGTGCAAAGGAGGAAGGCAGACAATGCAAATGAGGCATCTGGCTCCTACATTTTAAATCATACGAGAAACTTGAACCCAATTAAGCTTTTAACCGCCTGCAGTCTGGAATGAGTTTGAAATGTTGTTGTAACACCTCACTGGGCAACAGCAATTGCATTATATGAAAGCTCCTGTTTATTTGTCAGCGGCACAGCTACCGGTGCCACTCAGAGTTGAGGGAGACGGTCGGCCACTTGCCCATAAAACAATACTTTCAGGGATCATTTCTATAGCGATTTGCTAGCGAAATGCGTTTTTAAAGTGTTTGGACTCGCTATCCACGAGGAAGAGTGAGAGTGTTCGTTTTTGAGCGTGAAGGAGACAGCGAGTGTTGTTTTTGGCCAACTGCTCGCTGTTATTGATGACCCCTCCAGTGTTCCTTAGGGGGCTGGAAGAAGCGGACACGTTCTGAGTGGGTAACTTACCAAAAGGTACGCAAGACGAACTACAGTTGCAAAGCACTGCTGCTTTTTCGATGATTGATTAAAACTATCAATCTGACTGAAAACACGGATCACATTAATTGTGATCGGTTTGATACCAATAGGCTTACATGACAGGTATTGTGTATAGACAATGTCATATACACTGAAATGAACACGGACAGTGTTTATTAAGGGCTGAATCATTTAAATGTTCGAGAGATCTCGGTGTACTGGACAAATATACTGGATTTTTTCCATGTCGTAATTGTGCCGCCTGTGATAATGCGTTTGAAACTAGAGATAATGTGAGATAATGTCTGTTACTGGCGGATTGTTTACAAATGTACTCAATTATGTTACAACTTTTTTGTCTACGAAACATATCTGTAACATTTATGTAATGCCTGTGTGGTTTTTTTCATGAAGTTAATTTGCTGACAGACTGTTCTGATTTGTTTCTAACCGTGAAGGATCGCTCTGTTTGCCGTATATTTTCTTTTCTGTAAGAGGAGTGTCCTTGTGATCCCATATAGAATGCGACAAAACAGGTCGTCCTCCTTAATAGAAAGAGAAAAAGAATGTGTTCACGCACACCAGGTGATTTACTGCAGCGTCAGACATTGGAGGTTCAGCAGTGTACTGCAGTGTTGTGCAAAGTCGTCGGTGTAAGTCAGGATGGCCGAGCGGTCTAAGGCGCTGCGTTCAGGTCGCAGTCTCTCTGGAGGCGTGGGTTCGAATCCCACTTCTGACAAATCTGTTTGTTCATTTATTTCTTAAAACGTCCACCGAATGCTTGGTAATTTGATTTGTTTTTCTTGTTAGTATTCAAATCACAAGGTCGTTAAATGAGAGAAAGTCACCGCAAGCCTGCACCTCACCACATCCTTCACACTGTTAAACTGCCTCATTATGACGAGGCCTCTAATTATGCCTTTCCAATACTTTGAATGTGTTATTGTTCAGTTTAACATGAGAACATCTTGGTAGAACAATCATAATGTCCGCAGGACTTATTTTCCTCGGGTTCTAGTAACAAGTTTTGAGTGTGTGGCCGGTTAGCTCAGTTGGTTAGAGCGTGGTGCTAATAACGCCAAGGTCGCGGGTTCGATCCCCGTACGGGCCATGGCTTTTCTTCTTTAAAGAAACCACAGCATTTGTAATGGTGCCAAAATGAACATTCTTTAACAAAATGAACCGAAGCGATATGAAGTACAACCAGTAATATTTCAGACTTCATGATCTTTAAACATGTATTAACAATGAACACGTACAATTAAAAACAAAGCTTACGTAGTCGGCAGGATTCGAACCTGCGCGGGGAAACCCCAATGGATTTCTAGTCCATCGCCTTAACCACTCGGCCACGACTACATGCTCGCACAATTATTTGTGAAAATATCCAAAAGAAGTAAACGACACCCGCAGTAATGCTGTAGATGGCAGTATAGGCTAACTAATGAACCGAAGTCAAATGCCTTTGTTGAAACTCTGTCAGATTTGTACAAGGCAAGCACACGTGGGAAATGTAAATACAATATACTTTCTGTTAACGTTCATAATAATGAATACATCTTTATTTCAAAATACGTAGCTATTTAACTGATCTTTTCAAAACACCCCCATCCACAAAAACAAAGTAGTTATTTATTTCAACTGAAAAACTGACTTGCTTCATGGCTGCTGCCAGAGCACTCGAGCACGTTCTGGCTAGCGTGAGCGGACTTAGCAGATAACAAGATCTACAAAATATCACATGCTAATAAAACATACCATAATTATGTTCATTTTTATTATACATGGCGACTTACAGAGACTAGGGTGTGTGAACTATGCATCAGCTGCAGAGTCACTTACAGTTACATCTCACCCGAAAACGGAGCACAAGGAAGTTAAGTGACTTGCTCAGGGTCACATAATGAGTCAGTGGCTGAGGTGGGATTTGTACCGGGGGACCTCCTGGTTACAAGCCTTTTATCTTTAACCACTGGACCACACAGCCTCCTATAACAAAATCACACCCCAGATGGGACTCGAACCCACAATCCCTGGCTTAGGAGGCCAGTGCCTTATCCATTAGGCCACAAGGGCTGACACGATAAACACCTTTGGTAGTACTAAAGAAAGTGGGAACAATAGTATCGTGGTTTAATACAAATATCCAAGCCATCGTTGGTGTTCAAACACAGCAGAGTGTTACATTGGGAAAGGGCCGTACTTGTCAGTACGTATTTGACATTCATGTGGGAAGATTTAAGATTGTGAAGAAGTTTAAATATGCTGCGTATTTGCGCATTGGGAACCTTACATAATTAGGTTTTTGATTAATGCCACTTTCTTACGGACAGCAATCAAGGTGACGATACAAGACCAGAGCCAATAAAGCAGTTATTTTCCTTTCATTACCATATTCTAGTGTTTGTTCAGAATATGCGTGAATCGTGAAAACATCTTGCTAATATGTGAACAAAGCCAGCATTCACTTTATTGATCACCATGTGGATTAACCGCTATTGGAAAACAGATGATTGTGTTAAAGATGTTAATGGACTTTTAATGTACACGTTTTAGAGCTAAACGTTTGTTGAGACAGTTCAAGCGCTGTAGCAGTGTTTAACTATTTCATGGATGTTTGCCTTTTGGTCTTACTCTGGAAAAAAAATAATAATAATAATAAAAAGTAGGCAAAACCATTTTTTGAGAAACCGCATTTGGGTGAAAAATGAACAGTTTGGAAACACATTTGCAAAGGCATTGATTCTATTATGGTGTTTCCGAACTGTTGAACGTTTCTCATTACATGCAGGTTTACTGGCTTGACAAAAAGGCGATTGACGAAAAGAATGCTGTCTCGATAGAAAAATCGTGTCAAGCTGAAATAGCTCAGTTGGGAGAGCGTTACGTTGTGTAACGGTCCCTGCTTCGATACCGGGTTTTTGCAAACAGCACGACTAGGGTTTTTTTTTTTAATTAATTTTTTGAATGAAAAAAAAACAGCACATTTTTTTTTTCTTCAGTGTAATTGGAGTAAAAAAAACGTATTATAGTGCCATTTTCTAAATCACGATTAAGAAATGCAAAAGCATCATCCTGCGTGGGCTTGAAACACCAACATTACGGTTAACAGCCGAACGTGCTAACTGATTATGGTATTTTTAATAGATAACACCCTGGGAGCTCAACAGAACAGTGTGTATGCATATAGTTAAAATGGAAACCAAATATACGATTCAAATGGGAATCGTATTCAGATTTTAAGCACAAATTTGATAGACTTTACAGTGCAAAGGAGGAAGGCAGACAATGCAAATGAGGCATCTGGCTCCTACATTTTAAATCATACGAGAAACTTGAACCCAGTTAAGCTTTTAACCGCCTGCAGTCTGGAATGAGTTTGAAATGTTGTTGTAACACCTCACTGGGCAACAGCAATTGCATTATATGAAAGCTCCTGTTTATTTGTCAGCGGCACAGCTACCGGTGCCACTCAGAGTTGAGGGAGACGGTCGGCCACTTGCCCATAAAACAATACTTTCAGGGATCATTTCTATAGCGATTTGCTAGCGAAATGCGTTTTAAAGTGTTTGGACTCGCTATCCACGAGGAAGAGTGAGAGTGTTCGTTTTTTGAGCGTGAAGGAGACAGCGAGTGTTTTTTTTGGCCAACTGCTCGCTGTTATTGATGACGTTTCCAGTGTTCCTTAGGGGGCTGGAAGAAGCGGACACGTTCTGAGTGGGTAATTACCAAAAGGTACGCAAGACGAACTACAGTTGCAAAGCACTGCTGCTTTTTCGATGATTGATTAAAACTATCAATCTGACTGAAAACACGGATCACATTAATTGTGATCGGTTTGATACCAATAGCCAAAAATTCCATTTACATGACAGGTATTGTGTATAGACAATGTCATATACACTGAAATGAACACGGACAGTGTTTATTAAGGGCTGAATCATTTAAATGTTCGAGAGATCTCGGTGTACTGGACAAATATACTGGATTTTTTTTCCATGTCGTAATTGCAACCGCCTGTGATAATGCGTTTGAAACTAGAGATAATGTGAGATAATGTCTGTTACTGGCGGATTGTTTACAAATGTACTCAATTATGTTACAACTTTTTGTCTACGAAACATATCTGTAACATTTATGTAATGCCTGTGTTTTTTCATGAAGTTAATTTGCTGACAGACTGTTCTGATTTGTTTCTAACCGTGAAGCGATCGCTCTGTTTGCCGTATATTTTCTTTCTGTAAGAGGAGTGTCCTTGTGATCCCATATAGAATGCGACGAAACAGGTCGTCCTCCTTAATAGAAAGAGAAAAAAGAATGTGTTCACGCACACCAGGTGATTTACTGCAGCGTCAGACATTGGAGGTTCAGCAGTACTGCAGTGTTGTGCAAAGTCGTCGGTGTAAGTCAGGATGGCCGAGCGGTCTAAAGGCTCTGCGTTCAGCTCGCAGTCTCTCTGGAGGCGTGGGTTCGAATCCCGCTTCTGACAAATCTGTTTGTTCATTTATTTCTTAAAACGTCTATCGAATGCTTGGTAATTTGATTTGTTTTTCTTGTTAGTATTCAAATCACAAGGTCGTTAAATGAGAGAAAGTCACCGCAAGCCTGCACCTCACCACATCCTTCACACTGTTAAACTGCCTCATTATGACGAGGCCTCTAATTATGCCTTTCCAATACTTTGAATGTGTTATTGTTCAGTTTAACACGAGAACATCTTGGTAGAACAATCATAATGTCCGCAGGACTTATTTTCCTCGGGTTCTAGTAACAAGTTTTGAGTGTGTGGCCGGTTAGCTCAGTTGGTTAGAGCGTGGTGCTAATAATGCCAAGGTCATGGGTTCGATCCCCGTACGGGCCATGGCTTTTCTTCTTTAAAGAAACCACAGCATTTGTAATGGTGCCAAAATGAACATTCTTTAACAAAATGAACCGAAGCGATATGAAGTACAACCAGTAATATTTCAGACTTCATGATCTTTAAACATGTATTAACAATGAACACGTACAATTAAAAACAAAGCTTACGTAGTCGGCAGGATTCGAACCTGCGCGGGGAAACCCCAATGGATTTCTAGTCCATCGCCTTAACAAACCACTACATGCTCACGACAATTATTTTTGAAAATATCCAAAAGAAGTAAAGGATGTAATGTTTGTTATCCAAATCAGAGACGTGACACAGACTTCCAGCTATTCAATCCAGCCGTCTTTATTCTCCTCCCCTGTCCACCAGATGGCAGTCTCATAAACTCACGCAGTCATACTTATCATTACATCTCCCCTCTAAAAATGAAATAAAATAACAACATTTTCAATAAGTCTCTGGCCATCCAATTACTGTATTTTAACGTCAAAATATGTTTATTAAAACCATATCTAAAGAGCTTGGGTGGACTTCCAAAACTCCTACAGGTGAGAGGATTATTCTGCCTCTGCATTTGCACCTGTTTCCTATCTGCAATCTGTTTTTTTTTTTTTTTTTTCAATCTTGGTATCTCTCTGGTCTCCGGATTTCTCGTCCACTTGATGTGCGGATTGTTTCTGATACCTTAGTCTGCCCTTCAGACTGAATTTGCTCAGTTCCAGGCTGCGTTGTGCCTTCGGTGTTTTGAAGCAGTCTCAGAGGGTGTTGTGGATTTTTCTTGCCACTCCTCTCGGGATTCCAGCTGTCAGCAGTCTCCCCCTTTGCTGCTTCTCTGGTCATCATCAAGTGTCTGCGGTTGCGTCTCAGAACTTGACCGTCCGGTGTCTCAACAAGGTATGATCGAGGTGTTTGTGCCAGGTCCTTCACAACAGCCCGATTCCATTTCCCATCCATGTAGCTTTGAACTCGAACGGAATCACCTCTGTTGAGAGCCGGTAGATCCTTCCCATGTTTATCATAGAAAAATTTCTGCTTTTTGTCTACTTCCTTCCAGTTGAAGCTTGATTTCAGCTGATGTTTTGTGCATAGTCGGTATTAGTAGTTTTTAGAGCATGGTAGTTTAGATCAAGCCTTCTATTCATCAACATTTGTGCTGGGGATCCACATTCTCCAATGGGAGTGTTGCGATACTCTAGAATGCTGAGGTACGGATCACTCCCATCCATTCTGGCTTTGTCTAATAGTCGTTTCACAGTCTGTACAGTTTTCTCCGCTAAACCATTAGCTTGCGGATTACGCGGTGAGACAGTTATGTGTTTGAATTCCCATTCTTTCGCTGAAATTTCTTGTATTCCGCACTTGTGGAATTGTGGCCCATTGTCAGACTTTTATTTCTTCTGGAATCCCATGTCGTCCTAAAATAGATTTTTTTGTGTGGGCGTTATAGTCTGACTCTTTGTGTCTGGCAGTTGAGCTGTCTCAAAGTACCTTGAGTAGTAATCCACAATTAACAGATAGTCACTTCCATGCCATGAGAATAGGTCTGTCCCAGGATTTGCCACGGCCTTTCTGGGATCTCATGGGGCACTAATGTTTCCTTCTGCTGTGAGTTCCTGTGTTGTAAGCAAATATCACATCTGGACACAGTATCCTCAATGTCACCTGACATTCCCGTCCAGAACATTACTTCCCGAGCCCTCAGCTTACACTTCTCAATTCCCAAGTGTCCCAGGTGAATTCGTTTTAGCATCTCCTGTCTCATTGACGCTAGTATTATCAACTTGTCATTCTTCATCAGCAATCCATCAGTCTCGCTGAGCTCATCTCTGTGATTCCAGTAGTCTTGTACAGCCATTGGCGCCTCTCCCTTGTTATTAGGCCATCCATTCTGAATGATTGTTCTGAGTGAAATCAAAGTGTTGTCCTTCTCTGTTTCTGACTTGATTTCCTCTAGTTTCTGTTCACTTACAGGGATGTTGGTTAGTACCATATGTATTTGTGCTGTGAGTTCTTCCTCCAGTTTGTCATCTGTGTCATGATCATCTTCATTTAGAAATGCTCTGAGAGTGTGTCTGCCACATACATCTCTTTCCCAGGTTTGTGTGTCACGGTCAGCTGATATGGTTGTAGTTTCAACAATAGTCTTTGTATTCTGGGTGTAGTACTGCTTAGTGGTTTCTTGAAGATAGACACAAAAGCGGTTTGTGGTCTGTTTCTATTTCAGTTTCCTTGCCATAAATAAACTGGTGGAATCTTTGGCACCCAAATACTATGGCAAGTGTTTCCTTCTCTATCTGGGCATAATTAGTCTGTGCTTTTGTTGGTGCTTTTGATGCATGTTTACAGCCAAATTATTCTGCATCAATACTGCTCCTAATCCTGATTTGGAGGCATCCACTGATATTTTCACTGGCTGTGACACATCATAGTATTTCAGTGATGTTTCAGCTTTGTCGATTAGTGTTTTCTTTATGTTCTTCACTCGTCTTCATGAGTTTTCTCCCAGTGCCATGCAATGTCCTTCTGAAGAAGTTCTCTGAGTGGGTCTGTTAAGTTGGATAGGTGCGGAATGAACTTTCCCAGGTAAGTAACCATTCCAAGAAATCTTTCAAGCTCCTTCCTATCCTTTGGTGGTTCCATCTCTGCAATGGCTTGTACCTTGCTTGGATCTGGCTTCACTCCTTGCTGATTGAGTGTGTGGCCCAGGTACTTGACCTCTTTGATTCTTATTTTGCTTTTCGCAGCATTAAACTTTAAGTTCATCTGTCTAGCTCTCTCTAGTACCTGTCTGAGTCTGGAGTCATGCTCCTTTTGATCTTTCCCAAAAATTAGGATATCATCAATGTAGGTTACAACTCCTTCTAGGTCTTCAAACAGCTGGGTAATGCGCTTGTGAAATACTTCTTGTGCGCTGTTTATTCCAAAAGGAAGTCTTAAGTACCTATACCTCCCAAATGGAGTGTTGAATGTGGTGAGATATGATGACTCTTCAGTGAGTGGTATTTGCCAGTAGCCACAGCTGGCATCCAGTGTGCTGAACCATGTAGATCCTGCAAGTTTGCTTGTCAGCTCGTCTACAGTGGGAATTTGAAAATGCTGTCTGCATATGGCTGCATTCAACTCTCTGGGGTCAAGACATACTCTGAGACTTCCGTTTGTCTTCTCCACAATTACCATAGAATTGACCCATTCTGTTGGCCTGTCTACTTTCAAGCAATCACTTCTAGTTCCTCCATTCTCTCGAGCTCACTCTTCAGCTTGTCTGTTAAAGTTATTGGTATCTTCCTGGGTGCATGCACAACTGGCATTACATCTGTTTTTTATCTGTATGTGGTATGGTTCACTGAGGCAGCCAATGCCTTTGAACACATCACTGTAATTTTTAATGACACTGTCTTCCTGGTCTGCATCTTCAATGCTCATTATAAGCTTTACAAGCTCCATATTTACACAGTCCTTCAGTCCTAAGATCGGTTCGAGCTAACATCAGCTACGTAGAACTCACACATGTGCGTGCTGTTCTTGTGCCTGCATGGTAGCATGCATTTCCTTTGACGGCAGTTTGTTTCCCCATACGTAGTTAGACGGCTCTTTGTGCTAATCATTGTAAAGGGCGTATTTTTCTTAATCCTGTTAACTAGTTCTTCAGGAATTATATTTACCTGTGCCCTGTATCTATTTTGAATTTGATTCTATGTTGATTTACGTCTAGATTCACATGCCACGCATCTTGCGAATTGGACTGCGTCACTGCTCCTATAAAGAACGCGCTTTCTTCATCAGTGTCGCGACTTCACCTCTACATCGTGTACAGTTTTACTCTTGCAAACCTTTGCAAAGTGATTTTTCCGATTGCATTTTTACACATCTTTCCATAAGCAGGACATTGTTTTCATGTTCGTATCCACAGTAGTTACAGGCAGATATGCCTTCGTTGTATTTGTTAGCAACCTGTCTTGGTTTTGATTTATGTGTTCTCATCTCGTGTGGTTTGTTGGAAATCGAGTTCACAACATGATCCCCTGTCATTGTTTTCATTTGTTGCTGTGTGCACTCTGCTGCTCTACAAATATCTATAGACTTCTGCAACGTTAGATTGTCTTCACGTAACAGTCTCCTTCAGACATCATTGCTTACAACCCCTCTATGATTCTATCACGAATTATACCATCAACAAGGTGTTGTACTCACAGTTTTTTGAGAGTATCCGGAGATCCGTCAGGAATTGATCAAATGTTTCGTCAGGCTTTTTGGACTCGGGTGTTGAAAATGTGACGTTCAAATGTAGTATTTTTTTTTGGAGTGCAGTATTCCTCGAATTTCTTAATTAAGATATCGATTTTGTTTGCTTCCTCCTCCTTGAGAATGAACGTGTTGTATATTTCTTGGGCCTGTTCTCCTGCACAGTGCAGTAGCGTTGCACATTGCACTTCCGGGGCTTGGTGTTTTTTCCGTTGCACTCATGTAAAGTCTGAATTGTTGAATCCATCGTCTCCAGTTTTCTGAGACGTTTCCTTCAAAATGTAATAGTTTCGGTGGCTGCAGCGTATCCATTGTGTGATGAAAATTCTAAAATTACTTCTGACACCATGTAATGTTTGTTATCCAAATCGGAGACGTGACACAGACTTCCAGCTATTCAATCCAGCCGTCTTTATTCTCCTCCCCTGTCCACCAGATGGCAGTCTCATAAACTCACGCAGTCATACTTATCATTACAAAGGACACCCGCAGTAATGCTGTAGATGGCAGTATAGGCTAACTAATGAACCGAAGTCAAATGCCTTTGTTGAAACTGTCAGATTTGTACAAGGCAAGCACTGCGTGGGAAATGTAAATACAATATACTTTCTGTTAACGTTCATAATAATGAATACATCTTTATTTCAAAATACGTAGCTATTTAACTGATCTTTTTCAAAACACCCCATCCACAAAAAAAAAGTAGTTATTTATTTCAACTGAAAAACTGACTTGCTTCATGGCTGCTGCCAGAGCACTCGAGCACGTTCTGGCTAGCGTGAGCGGACTTAGCAGATAACAAGATCTACAAAATATCACATGCTAATAAAACATACCATAATTATGTTCATTTTATTAGACATGGCGACTTACAGAGACTAGGGGTGTGAACTATGCATCAGCTGCAGAGTCACTTACAGTTACATCTCACCCAAAAACGGAGCACAAGGAAGTTAAGTGACTTGCTCAGGGTCACATAATGAGTCAGTGGCTGAGGTGGGATTTGTACCGGGGGACCTCCTGGTTACAAGCCTTTTATCTTTAACCACTGGACCACACAGCCTCCTATAACAAAATCACACCCCAGATGGGACTCGAACCCACAATCCCTGGCTTAGGAGGCCAGTGCCTTATCCATTAGGCCACAAGGGCTGACACGATAAACACCTTTGGTAGTACTAAAGAAAGTGGGAACAATAGTATCGTGGTTTAATACATCATATCCAAGCCATCGTTGGTGTTCAAACACAGCAGAGTGTTACATTGGGAAAGGGCCGTACTTGTCAGTACGTATTTGACATTCATGTGGGAAGATTTAAGAATGTGAAGAAGTTTAAATATGCTGCGATTTTGCGCATTGGGAACCTTACATAATTAGGTTTTTGATTAATGCCACTTTCTTACGGACAGTAATCAAGGTGACGCTACAAGACCAGAGCCAATAAAGCAGTTATTTTCCTGTCCTTTGTTCAGAATATGCGTGAATCGTGAAAACATCTTGCTAATATGTGAACAAAGCCAGCATTCACTTTATTGATCACCATGTGGATTAACCGCTATTGGAAAACAGATGATTGTGTTAAAGATGTTAATGGACTTTTAATGTACACGTTTTAGAGCTAAACGTTTGTTGAGACAGTTCAAGCGCTGTAGCAGTGTTTAACTATTTCCTGGATGTTTGCCTTTTGGTCTTACTCTGGAAAAAGTAATAATAATAATAAAAAGTAGGCAAAACCATTTTTTGAGAAACCGCATCTGGGATAAAAACTAACAGTTTGGAAACACATTTGCAAAGGCATTGGATTCTATTGTGGTGTTTCCGAACTGTTGAACGTTTCTCATTACATGCAGGTTTACTGGCTTGACAAAAAGGCGATTGACGAAAAGAATGCTGTCTCGATAGAAAAATCGTGTCAAGCTGAAATAGCTCAGTTGGGAGAGCGTTAGACTGTAACGGTCCCTGCTTCGATACCGGTTTTTTGCAAACAGCACGACTAGGGTTTTTTTTTTTTTTTTCTTAATTAATTTTTTGAATTAAAAAAAACAGCACATTTTTTTCTTCAGTGTAATTGGAGTAAATAAAAACGTATTATAGTGCCATTTTCTAATACGATTAAGAAATGCAAAAAGCATCATCCCTGCGTGGGCTTGAAACACCAACATTACGGTTAACATTTAACGTGCTAACTGATTATGGTGTTTTAATAGATAACACCCTGGGAGCTCAACAGGACAGTGTGTATGCATATAGTTAAAATGGAAACCAACTATATACGATTCAAATGGGAATCGTATTCAGATTTTAAGCACAAATTTGATAGACTTCACAGTGCAAAGGAGGAAGGCAGACAATGCAAATGAGGCATCTGGCTCCTACATTTTAAATCATCGAGAAACTTGAACCCAATTAAGCTTTTAACCGCCTGCAGTCTGGAATGAGTTTGAAATGTTGTTGTAACACTCACTGGGCAACAGCAATTGCATTATATGAAAGCTCCTGTTTATTTGTCAATGCACAGCTACCGTGCCACTCAGAGTTGGAGGGAGACGGTCGGCCACTTGCCCATAAAACAATACTTTTCAGGGATCATTTCTATAGCGATTTGCTAGCGAAATGCGTTTTTAAAGTGTTTGGACTCGCTATCCACGAGGAAGAGTGAGAGTGTTCGTTTTGAGCGTGAAGGAGACAGCGAGTGTTGTTTTTTTGGCCAACTGCTCGCTGTTATTGATGACCCTCCAGTGTTCCTTAGGGGGCTGGAAGAAGCGGACACGTTCTGAGTGGGTAACTTACCAAAAAGGCACGCGAAGATTTAGCGATGGAGGTTGCGGATGCAACCCCGTTTCCCTGAAAGAGAAAATAACCATCAAGGTATGGGACATTGCCGTCAGGCAGTAGGGATTGGCTGAGCTTTATGTCAAAGCTGCCGATAGCCTGCCGCAGAAGCTGCCGTAAGCCGCCCCTGGGAGCTTACTATACGCGCATGGAGAGTCACTTCTCTTTTGCCCTTCAGGCCGTGAAGGCCTCAGAGCTTATTTTGTTTGATGGTTATTTTCTTTCAGGGAACCGGGCTGCATCCGCAACTCATTTTCCCTTTCAAGTCGAAAATAACCATCAAGGTATGGGGAACAGTGTACCCAAGCAGTCGCGAGGGAGGACCATCGCAGTAGGACAGCTCGTCATAACGAACCGCGAGGCAGTACATCTACACATATGCGAGCTGCGCTCAGCGTCTATGCTTTAATGACACCCTGTCCAAAGGTGGAAAATCACCATATTGTAACCACTTCCAGACGCCCGCAACCTGCGGGACACAGAGTGCAAACAGATGCTCCAAATGACGGAGCAGAGGGACTCCAGTACATTTAACCGGTAGAACCTCGTAAAAATGCGGTGTAACCCAACTGGTTGCAGCAAAATGTCAGACATCGGCACTCCTCTAAAGAGGGCCCAAGATGCTGCCATACCCCTAGTGGAATGTGCCTTCAATTGCCCTGGTATGGGGAGGCCCATAGAATCATATGCTAACTGAATAGCATCCACTATCCAATGAGAAAGGCGTTGCTTAGACAACGGCTGACCCAAAGTTTTAGAACCATGGCATATGAACAACTGTTCTGTTTGCCTCACAGTCCTTGTGCGATCAATATAACACCTCAATGCCCGCACCGGGCAGAGCATGTAACCGCTCTTCCTCTGGGGAAGAAAAGGAGGAGGATGGAACGCCATCAACTCGACTGGTTGGTTCATGTGAAAAGGGGATATGACCTTGGGTAAAAGGCCGGATTTGGACGCATGGAGACCTTGGAACCGTCTCCTGCGAAAACTAGTACATGAGGCATGCACCGAAAGTGCATGTAACTCGCCCACACGTTTGCTGATACCACTGATAGCAAAAAACGCAGTCTTTATAGACACAAACTTCATATCCACACTGTGGAGAGGCTCGAACGGTGCCTTGGGAAGGGCGTCTAGCACCACGTCAAGGCTCCAAGACGGTAAACTGGTCGACCTTGAGGTCGCAAGCGCCTTGGCGCCCTTTAAGAACTGAGATGCCAGGAAATGGCAACCAGGTGATAACCCATCAATGCGTATACGGCAAGCCGAAATAGTGCCAAATACACTTTAAGTGTAGAGGGGAGACTTTCCTCATCTAACAGCTTCTGCAGAAACTGTAATATCACTGCCATAGGGCAGGAGACCGGTCATGGCCCTCAGCCAGACACCAACTCTGAAACAATTGCCACTTATCATTATATTGTGACCGAGTAGAGGGCGCTCTCGCACTCTGAATGGTGGATATAACCGCCGCCGAAAGCCCTAAGGCCGACAGGCGCCGTTCAGGGCCAAGCCCATAACTGCATGAGCTTGGGGTCGGGTGCCATAGCCCTCCTTGGGCTTGAGACAACAGGTCCGCCGCAGAGGGAGCTCCCTCGGGCCACCGTGCAACAACTGCACTAGACTCGGGAACCATATCCTCCGAGGCCACCGAGGAGCGATCAGGATTACTGTCAAGCTTGCTCTACCTGACCTTCTCCAAGAAGGCGGGGAGCATCAGAATCGGTGGAAAAGCGTGCACAGGAGCCCTGGCGGCCATTCGTGAGCCAGTGCATCGACTCCCAGGGGCTGTCGAGGTCCTTCACCGAGAACCATAGGGGACAATGAGTGGGTCTCGCATGAAGAGATCGACTTGGCGCTTGTGCCGAACCAGTCCCAAATGCGCTCTACCACCCGAGGGTGAAGACGCCATTCGCCTGCAAGAGGACCTCCTCTGGACAGGAGATCCACTGCCCTAATTGACTCTGCCGGTAGGTGAACCGCACGCAGAGAGGCTAAAACGCGGTTGAGCCCAAAGCAACAGCCGTGTTACCATCCGGTGAAGACCGGGGACCGCAAACCGCCCTGGCGGTTGATATAACGCCACTACCGTGGTGTTGTTCTGACCGCGACTAACACGTGCTTGCCTAGAAGCACTGGCAAGAAGTGCCGAAGGGCGAGGTCCACCGCTCTGAGTTCCAGAGCATTGATGTGGGCCGACCTCCAGGGTCCCGACCACACTCCGAGTCCTCACCCGTTCCAGACTGCTCCCAACCTTGGTTGGAAGCGCGGTCGTAATAACCTCCCTTCGGAAGATGGGACCCAGCGTGCGCCCTGGCGGATGTTCGACGGAACTTTCCACCAGCTTAGTGCTTCCCAGCAGGTTCGGATACCCTCAACCTGCGGTGTTTGTCTCTCCGCGGATGCAACGCGAAGGCATTGAACCAGGCCTGCAGAGGTCTCTGGTGTAGTAAGCCCAAAGGAAGGGCTTGCGAGGCGGCAGCCATCAACCCCAGCATGCGCTGACACAGCTCCATGCTGACTATTTCTCTCAACCTGAATAGGGAGAGACACCGCTCCAGTGAGGCAACTCTTTTGTGTCGACAGGGTCGCTTCCATGGACACAGAGTCCAGATGCAGACCCAAGAATTCGGGTCTGTTGGCTCGGCACGAGGCGGCTCTTTTTTCTGAATTGACCTTCAGACCCTGGCGCTGAAGATGGTCTGTAACCATCACTGTGTGCTGTGCCAGCTGCTCCTTTGATCGCGGCGCAGACGAGCCAGTCGTCCAGATAGTTCAGCAGTCGGATGCCTTGAGCCCGCAGGGGCTAAAATGGCATCCATACACACGAAAAGGTTCGAGGAGCTAGAGACAGGCCGAATGGCAGGACACAAAACTCGTGAGACCCTGCTCTGAAATGCGAATCGTAGGTACTTCTGTGACCCGGACAGATGGGGAACGTGAAATGCATCTGTGAGGTCCACGGTGGTAAACCAGTCGCCCGGACAGACTGGACAATGTGCCTGTGCGTAAGCATCTTGAACGACAACACCCGTAGGTATTTGTTCAGTAGTCGAGATCTAAAAATAGGGCGGAGCCCGCCGTCCTTTTGGCACTAGGAAGTACTTGAGTAGAACCCTGGTCGGTCAGAGCAGGGTCTACTAGTTGAATGGCACGCTTCTTGAGCAATGCCTGTATTTCTGCATTTAGAGCTGAGGACTGAACCGAGTCCTTCACTGCAGTTACCACCACTCCCCTGAAGGGGGGGGGGGTTTAACCGAATTGAAGGGTGTACCCGGTGAGTATAGTTTTGCGCACCCAAACGTCGTTGGTGCATTGTTGCCAGAACAGGAGCTGTGGAACAGTGTAGGGGTGGGTTAACGGCTGCCGGGGATTCTCAGGGCTGCCAGGCTGCGCCGCTCACGAGGGGCCTGGCCAGAGCCACGAGGACGTGGTCTGCTACCTCCTCTAGGGCGCCACCCTCCGCGCTGCGGTCTTGCAAACGCAGCGGGTTGGCTGCGTGCTGAAACCCCAAAGGGGCGGTTTACTGCCCTGTGGGTGCGCTTGTTGCCGCGGCGGTGCCCTGCGCCATTGGCGCTCCTGCGCCGCCTTTGGCTGGAAGGGCTTGCTTGGCCACATCTTAGCCAACTGCTGCAACGCCTCACGCGCCTTTTGACGGAGCGTTGCAGCATCTCCTCCACCGCTGGGCCAAAAACGCAGCCCCGGGATATAGGGAGCATCTAGCAATGGGGCCTTATCAGGCTCCTGTACCCCTGGCCTGTGAGAGCCAGAGCTGCCTCCTTGCCACCACAAGGGAAGCAATGCTCCTGCCCTGTGCTCGCGCATTCAGCTGAGCCAGCTTAACCAAAAGCTGCGCAACTGCACCCAACTCGGTCCTAAGTCCGACCGATGGGGACTCAGGCAGATCGCGGATCAGTGCCGCCTGGTAGACTGTCAGGAGGCTGGCCACATTAGACAGCCTAACTGCCTCCGTAGCCGCGGCATAGCCCTTTTTCAGATGGGCCTCCGTAGTCCTACACTGCCTGTTAGGGGCAGGAAGGATCCTGAAGCTAGCCCGATAATGTTGGCGCCTTTACTAGCGCCGTAACGCCGGGCGCCCACTGGTGGAAAAGACGCTAACCCAGCTTCACTTGCCCGTGCATAGTGAAAGCCGAGGCCTTGCGAGAAGTCGCCGCTCCCCAGGTGGACTGCACCTCTTTAATAAAATCCGGGGAATGCCGGAGCATCCTGGACTGAAGGGGCGGAGCCGATGGCAACTCAAATAAAGAGCGTGTTGGCTCTGACGCAGGCCAGTCCACGCCTAAGTGACGGGCTGCCCTCTCCACCACTGACCAGATAGGGTCATTAGTATCCAGCACTTCAGGTCGTCCTGCCCAGAGTGCTGGGATGCCACCTCAGGCTCTGTGTCCTCAAAAAAAAGCGGGTCTGCATCAGATGCGCCCCTTGAGACAGCATCGGCGCCCCACTCTACTTCCTGGGGCACTGGTGGAGGAACCGTCGGCTGACTAGTGCTGGGTCGGTTACTAGCTCTGGGGCCCGAGGCGCCACATTTGCTAGGGTCATAAGGAGGGATTGTTGTCCCATCATGCGCTCCATAAATTGTGACATCTTGGAGGTGAGCTCAGCCACCCCAGATGTGTCCTGGTAACGCTTACCCTCCGAGGGGAGCGAGAGTGCCTTCGGCGAGGCGATCGAGACCTGGATCGAGACTCCCGACGGGGCGAGCCCCGTGAGAGGAGAGACTGGGAACGTTCCGAGCACGCCTGGCTGGAGATCTCTGACCAGCTGTAAGCTGGGAAGATGGACTCAGAGGGCTGAGATGTCGCGGCAGCGACAACACGGATGATGGTGGGGCCGAGACAGTGTGGGACGAGCCGAGGATGGGGAACGACCTCCAACCGCCTTCCTAGCTCTCTGGCGAAGGGTGCGTGTTCGAAACCCGCACATAGCTGGCAGTATGCCCTATCTGCCAGGGCAGATGCGGCATGGTCCGCCCCAAGCATGCGACGCAGTCTTCGTGAGGGTCGCTGGCAGGCAACCTGGCCTGGCAGGTCACGCAGCGGTGGAACCCAGACATGGTAGAAAACGCCGGGCGTCTAGTACTGACGTCAAGCACCAAGTGAGTCGCCGAGCACCGCGATCAAGCAAACAGGTGCGTCTTGTCGAGCACTCTAAGCCGTCGGACAACTGCCGCGTCGAGCACCTGAAGAGGGTGCTGCCGTCTCACCGCTGCCACCATAAAATCGAGCCGAGGGTACGTCTGCGTCGGCGTCGAAGCTACCGGATCTTTCCAGGTCGAGCACCGAGTCGAGGCGTCTGGATGCCGAGGTGCCGTCTCGTCGGCGCGTCCGAGAATATCGAGCGTCGAGCACCGAGGCGTCGGGCCGAGGGTGCGTAAGGCCGCGTCGCCGAACCACCGCGTCCGAGCCTGTTGCCGAGTCGTCGCGTCCGGTAATGAGCGACCGGCGTCGTACTAAGCGTCGAGGGTGCTGTGCAAGGCCGAGACACCGAGGGTCTCGCGTCGCGATCGAGCGTCGAGACCAGCCGCCGGCGTAAGTCGTCCGCTGATGGAACGTCCGAGCGCCGAGCACCGAGCGCCGAGCACCAAGCAAGCGTTGATGGAACGTGCACCGGCGTCGAGCACCAGCGCCGAGCGTCGGCGTCGAGCACTGAGCCCCAAGCGCTAGAAGCGCTGACACCAACGCGCCGAGCGCGAGCGCCGCCGCGGAGTACCGGCGTTTAACCTAGCACAGACGCCGCGTCAGCTGACCCGCCAAGCGGAGACGCTAAGTGCTGGTACGGTGTCTGATGCTGTGCAATACCTACCTGTAGGTGCTGGGGATTTTTGCGTTGGTGGTTGTCGTCCTCTGTATAGTGAAGGGAAAGTTTTTTTTTTTTTTTTTTTTTTTTTTTTGGACGCTGCAGAAGGTAAACGGGGTGTAGTGCAATACCACGGTGGCGGGAAGCAGCCAAGGCGGGGGAGGAACACTGCAGAGCAGACTACATCAAGATACACACAACGGTCTCAGCCTAAGCTAGACCGAGGATGCAATGCACGTGGGCCAAGGCCAACGCAACACGCGTCCGAACAGACAAATATATACAATATATATAGCAAAATATATATATATATATATACAAAAAATACAAAACCCAACACAATAAAATAATTATAAGAACAGAGGAAAGACGGGAGACCAATTAAGAAACGCGATGTCGGAAAAAGCGAGAAGGAATATATAAAGTAAAACAATATATAATCCTAAATAATAATAATAATAATAATAACAATAATAATAATAATAATAACTCCGAGAGTATAACTGAAATAAACTCGGAGAAGGGATGAACCAGCTTCTCAAGCCTAAGCTTTAGTGAGTACAATCAGTTAAATAGCTCTAAGTCCCACCGCTACTGAGGCTGAAGGCAAAGAGAGTGACTCTCCGCGCGCGGCGTATAGTAAGCTCCCAGGGGGGGCGGGCTTACACGGCAGCTTATGCCGGAGGCTCATCGGCAGCTTTGACATAAAGCTCAGCCAATCCCCTACTGCCTGACGGCAATGTCCCATACCTTGATGGTTATTTTCGACTTGAAAGGGAACAGCACATTTTTTCTTCAGTGTAATTGAGGAAATAAAAACGTATTATAGTGCCATTTTCTAATGCGATTAAGAAATGCAAAAGCATCATCCCTGCGTGGGCTTGAAACACCAACATTTTAGGTTAACAGCCGAACGTGCTAACTGATTATGGTGTTTTTTTAATAGATAACACCCTGGGAGCTCAACAGAACAGTGTGTATACATATAGCTAAAATGGAAATCAAATATATAATGATTCAAATGGGAATCGTATTCAGATTTTAAGCACAAATTTGATAGACTTCACAGTGCAAAGGAGGAAGGCAGACAATGCAAATGAGGCATCTGGCTCCTACATTTTAAATCATACGAGAAACTTGAACCCAATTAAGCTTTTAACCGCCTGCAGTCTGGAATGAGTTTGAAATGTTGTTGTAACACCTCACTGGGCAACAGCAATTGCATTATATGAAAGCTCCTGTTTATTTGTCAGCGGCACAGCTACCGGTGCCACTCAGAGTTGGAGGGAGACGGTCGGCCACTTGCCCATAAAACAATACTTTCAGGGATCATTTCTGCAGTTTGTTTTTCAACAGAATTGCTGAACTATTCAGAGAGTATAAAGCATTCCTGCTTCGGAGGACGTCTTCTGCCGGGATTTGGAGGGGCTTTCTTCAGGAGCTGTCGGGATGCCGATGCAGCCAGGTGTGCGGAGGCACAATGTTATTCGTTTTACATTGTGCGGAAAAATTGAAGAGAATTACCTAACTAGAATCGACTTCAGTAGAAAGATTATCCAGAAGATGTTGGAGACTTCACCAAAAGACCTGAACTGTTTGATCAAGAGACCTGGAACTGAGGCAAGCTTTGATGTAAGTTTTGTAAATTAGGGAAAAATGGAAAAGTTCTTACAACGATATAGAATGAGAAAGAATGAACTTCCTCTGAAACATTTTTTTGGTTGAACCTCTGTCTGACCAGGAGATTAAAGTTGTGACTATACAGTTTTATAATGAGTCTGTTCATGAATATGACGTGGAAACATGGCTTAAGAGATACTGCAAAGTTACTTCATCTAGCCGCAAACTTGTGGACAGGGATGGCGTGTGGAATGGAGCACGTCAGTGGCTCATTCAACTGTTTAAGGATCCAGAGGGGATTGGTGGGGTGCGTCACCTTCCCAGTAATGTGACTTTGGGGGCAGCTCGTGGGTTTGTTGTATACAATGGGATGCCGAAGCTGTGTCGTAACTGTGGACAACTGGGACACCTGGCTGTGAGTTGTTCTGTAACTAAATGCAAGAACTGTGGAGGGCCGCATGTAACTGCTCTCTGCCATGAGGAGAAACATTGCAATCTGTGTGGGGAAGAGGGCCATGTTTTCAAAACTTGCCCAGATTTGTATACCAATATAGTTAAAGGACAGAGAGTAACACAACAGCAGGATGAAGACGGGAGTCTTAAAGAGGACCTGCATAGCTCAGGGTTTTCGGGAAATGAGTCTGATGTCTCTGCAGAGGAGGATAACAGTGATAATGAAATGGAGATAATACAGCTGAGTGGTAAACGGAAGCCTGAAGAACAGGCTGTGGCTAAAACAAAAAAGAAAGTCTGGGGGGTTAATATTGCCCTGATGTTGTGCACGATCAGGAAAGAGAGCATATACTTGCACATATTGGGAAGCAAGAAAAGTGCCTGGCTGTGATTAGTAGTCCAGACACTCCAACTCGGGGGCTGGAAATTGAAAGAACTGATTTCCAGGGCTCTACATTTCTGGAGGAGTTAGATGTGCAGACTTTCTCTGCTGTGTCTGTATTTTTGAAACCAGCAGTTGTAGCAGAGGGTGAGTCAGATAACAATGAAAAGGTGGCTGCCACGGGAAAAGACAGAGACAAGATGGCTGCCACAAACAAAGACAAAGACAATGACAAAGACAAGATGGCTGCCACAAACAAAGACAAAGACAAAGACAAGATGGCTGCCACAAACAAAGACAAAGACAAAGACAAGATGGCTGCCACAAACAAAGACAAAGATAAAGGAGCTGATAACAATACAATCAAAGACAAGGATAATATTGAGAACACAAGAGGAGACTATCAGTGGCATAACGTGGGAGAGAAAAAGAAAGGGGAAAAAAGGGACAAACAAATGATTAAGTTTGTGTTTTTTTTCTGTCATTCTTGTTTATACAATGATGATATTGAATTTATGTTCCGTAAATGTTAGAGGTATTAAAGGGACTGATAAGAGAAAGAGTGTTTTTGGTTACCTTAAATCTATTAGTGCCGATATTATATTTTTACAAGAGTGCAGTATTTCCTTTTCAAATGATTATGCAAATTTAAAAAAGGAATGGAATGTTGGGATATCTGTGTGGGCGGGATCAAATGTAGAAAAAGGCTGCAGGGTTGGGGATTTTGTTTAAAACCGCATATTGAAGTTAAATCTGTTTCTGATATAATTCCAGGGCGTTTGTTAGCAGTTGATATAAAGTATCATGAAACAGAAATTGTTTAGTGAATATTTATGGGGCTCAAACGTGTGCAGAGAGGGAACATATTTTTGAACACTTAAGATTGCTTTTAGTGAGCAACAAAACTCTAATAGTGGCGGGAGATTTTAATTGTGGATTGTTACCTGCTGATAAAAGGAAGCGGAATTTAGATGAATCAGGAAAATTGTTAAAAATAATAGTGAAAGATGCTCACTTGAAGGATGCAGCAAAATGCTTTTGCCCATTAGACCCTGGTTTTACATGGTTCAATAAAGCACAGTCCTCCTTTTCTAGAATAGATTTTTGTTTTGTTTCACAGTTTTTAAATGTGAAAAATTTTGAATTGGAAACTGTATTTTTTTCAGACCACAAGAGTTCGGTGGTATCTGTTGAATTGGTTAACAATTTTGAATATGGAAGAGGTTCTTGGAAATTTAATTGTGCATTGTTACAGAATCAGGATTTGGTTCAGGCTTTTAAAAAAAGGTATACAGAGTGGAAAGAGTTGAAAGTGTGTTTTGATTCGGTGTGTGAATGGTGGGAAATGATCAAGAGTAGGACAAAAGGCTATTTTATATCACTAGGAAGGAGGAGGGCAGAGGAAAGGAAAAATAAATATGTTAAATTACAAAAAAGATTACAAAACTTGTTTGGGTTGCAGAGTCAGGGGTTTGATTTCCAGGAGGAAATAAGAGATATTAAGGAGAAACTGTATAAGATGTTTTTAGAAATGGAAAAATAAGGTTATGTTTAGGGCTAGAGTCAAGTACATGGAAGAAAACGAGACTTGTAGTAGGTTTTTCTTTAAAGTAATGTTTAGGAAGAAGAGTTGTCTACAAGGCTTGAGAACTGAGAATGGGGGAGTTCTGAAAGGAAAAGATGAAATGTTAAATTGCAGAGGAGTTTTATAAATCTCTTTATGAAAAGAGAGAAACAGATCCTGTAATACAGGATTTGTTTCTTAAAAGTCTGGAAACCAAGGTAACATTAGAAGAGAATAATGATTTGTTGAGGGATATAAATTTGGATGAGATTAAAGAAGCATGTTTTTCTTTTAAAACAGGTAAGACTCCTGGATCAGATGGGTTGCCCATAGAATTTTATTGCACCTTTTGGGAATTGATTAAAGAAGATTTATTAGAAGTTTTCAATGAATGTTTGAGCAGTGGACTAATGAGCGATTCTATGAGGGAAGGGCTGATAACCCTCCTATTTAAAAAAAAGGGAAAAAGAGGAGCTGAAAAAACTGGAGGCCTATTAGTCTCCTCAATTGTGACTATAAGATCTTGTCCAAGATAATAATGTTTAGGTTTCAAAATATAACGGCAAAATTAATTGATCCTGACCAAGTATGTGGTGTTCCAGGAAGAGCTATTGCTGAGAATTTAGTATTGATTAGAGATGCATGTATCTATGCAAAAGAGAGAGATTCACCTTTATGTTTAATTAATCTTGACCAAGAAAAGGCCTATGATCGGGTTGATCATTGTTTTATGTTTAAAGTTTTGGAGTACATGGGTTTGGATCAAAGATTTTTTAGATGGGTGAAGATGCTGTACAGAGGCATCAGTAGTAAAGTTATTGTTAATGGATTTATGTCTGCTGGTTTTGAGGTGAAGTCAGGGGTGAGACAGGGGTGTCCTTTGTCACCCCTGTTATATATTTATTGTTTAGAACCTGCACTTTTACGAATTAGAAAGAATACACAGATTGAGGGGGTGGTAATTCCTGGCTCTGATCATCAGGAGGTTAAAGCCTTAGCATACATGGATGATGTGACATTGATGTGTAAAGACTTCTACTCTATTCAGGAAGCTTTGAAAATTATGGTTTTATATGGGAAAGCTTCTGGTTCGAAAATTAATATGGAGAAAAGTGAGGCTTTTTGTATGGGGCAGTGGGAGGAGAGAGATGAAATTAAGAAAATGTTAAAATTGAAGAATGATTACATTAAAGTGTTAGGCATGATTTTTGATAAAAATGTGAGTGGGGTAAGGAATTGGGTGGAGGTGATGAGTAAAGTGAGAAGAAAATCACTTTCTGGAATCCCAGAAAGTTGTCAATGGAAGGTAAAATTTTAATAATTAAAGTGGTGTTTATGTCAATGCTCTTATATGTAGCAAAGGTTTTTTCCTCGGATAGAGCGTCTTGCAAATCGATTAATAGGGAGCTGTTTATTTTCTTTTGGGAGGGAAAATGGAAAAGGTGAAAAGGAAACTGTAATGTTGGAAAAGAAAAATGGAGGAAAGGTTTTCCTAATGTCATTTTTTTATTTGTATGCAAATTTTGTCTGTTTTCTGATTAACACAATTCTTCAGATGAATAAGAAATGCAGTTTCTTTGCCAGGTTTTTTTTTTGGACATTTTTTAAGAAAGATGGGATTAATTCATATAAATTTGACAGTGCCCTACAGTTGGATGATGCCTTTTGTATACAAGAAGGCTTCACGGTTTATTTTAGAATATGATCTGATGGATTGGCCAAAAGCAAAGTGGAAACTTAGAGATTTGCAGAAAAAGAAACTGGCAAATGAAAAATTAATCAAAATTAATTTTCAGTGTGCAGACGTGTCAAAAGTTGTGTGGAGAAATGTAGGATATCCTGGCTTATCTAATACTCAGAAGGATATAGCTTGGCTATCTGCACATGCACGCTTACCTTGTCGGCAGCTTATGTACAGAAGACAAATGGCAATGACAGATACATGTGTCAGATCTGATTGTAACGAAACTGAATCGGTTGAACATGTCTTTTGTAACTGTACGTTTGCTAAAGGATGTTGGGGGAGGGTAAAAGTCCTTCTGAAAAAAATTTATCAAAACAAATGAATTGACAGGTAATGTGATTATGTATGGGCCAAGAGGGGGTTTAAAAACAGATAATTGGAAGAAGGCATGGCTGATCATCAACAGTGCCAAAGAAGCTTTGTGGTTGTTGAGAAACATGAATCTGTATAATAAAACAAAAAATCAAGCAACAGAAATTGATTTTTGTAAAATTGTTTTTGGTAGAGTGAAAGATTATATATGTATGGATATTAAGAACTTGGGTAGAAACAATGCAATGAAAAAATGGAAAATTAATTCAATGACAGATTTATTTTTGTAAAATGTATGTTTTGGTGATGTGATTATGTAATGGATTTTCTAATAAACTTTTATATAAAGCTAGCGAAATGCGTTTTTAAAGTGTTTGGACTCGCTATCCACGAGGAAGAGTGAGAGTGTTCGTTTTTGAGCGTGAAGGAGACAGCGAGTGTTGTTTTTGGCCAACTGCTCGCTGTTATTGATGACCGCTCCAGTGTTCCTTAGGGGGCTGGAGGAAGCGGACACGTTCTGAGTGGGTATCTTACCAAAAGGCACGCAAGACGAACTACAGTTGCAAAGCACTGCTGCTTTTTCGACGATTGATTAAAACTATCAATCTGACTAAAACCACGGATCACATTAATTGTGATCGGTTTGATACCAATAGGCTTACATGACAGGTATTGTGTATAGACAATGTCATATACACAGAAATGAACACGGACAGTGTTTTTTAAGGGCTGACATTTAAATGTTCGAGAGATCTAGGTGTACTGGACAAATATACTGGATTTTTTCCATGTCGTAATTGTGCCGCCTGTGATAATACATTTAAAACTAATAAAATGCACAAGCCATACAATGAAAAAAAAGAGTACAGTATCTTACAAGTGATTGTGCTTCAGCTCATGTCATTTATGTGATTTCTTGTCCTAGCCATTTGCAATATGATAGTAAAACTACTAGACAGTTACAATTGTGCATTAACGAGCGAGCATAAAAGTTCAATTAGGAGAAAATATATTCATCCACCACTCGCTAGACATTTTGTAGATGCCAAACATTACGTTTCAGATCTTAAATTCTGTGGCATACAAAAATTTTCAAGATCGCAGTGGTGGTAATGTCATGGGTGACGAATGTGTTGATTATTATTTTATTCAGTATTATCACTTATGATGTTTGAATTTTAATTGGATTGGTTTTCCTTTTTTTGCACAATTTTTGCCTGTTTGGGCAACCCTCCCCATAGGGTGCTGCGCTTCAGCTGAAGGTCTCAGGAGAGATCCCATGGAAAGCCTTGGAGGGACAAGCAAGAGCAACCTTCAGGGAATGAACACAAAGTAAATCACCACTATATTTACTATGGTAGTCCAGTGCACGCTGGTTTACTTCCCTGCCGGCACTGACTTGACCCACGTCTCTCTCCTTACTCCGCCCAGAGCCCCTCAGTGATATGCTGCCGTCTCACAGGTTGGAGTTCACTGCTCCCACGTGCTGTCCGTCCGGTCCCCGCTCTGCTGTGCAGACCCAGCGAGTATCCAGAATTCAGAGTAGGTGCTACCGCTCACAGACTGGAACTGTCCGCTGCCAGGAGCTCGCAATCCACACCCCCAATTGTACTGATCCAATATACGGACTCGGAACTTCAAGCAATAGGAGTAGTAGGAACAATTCAAGTAAATTAAATTTAAAAGAAAAAAAACGCTAAAAACACCAGCTTGAGCAAGAAAAGAATATTTAAAACTATACTTTCCTGCTTGCAGACACAGCCTTTAAATCCTCACGGTAATCCCATACAACAGCCACCGGAGTTCAAAAAGAGGAAGGTACACAGACAATAAAAACATTAAAACAAAAAAAACAGTTCCATACAACAAGGTCTCTAAAAATCTTTGTCTTCTAGTATAGCGGATAAATGCACTTGTCCTGTAGGAAAGCCGACAGTATACAGAGATCACAGCGAAGCTGCCTGATTTACACCAAAACATAAAAAACGAACGCAAAGGTTCTTGTCAGTACCTCTTTTCAAATGTCTTCAATCACCAAGTTCCGCAGTCCTCCCAGAGTGAGTCCACGAGAAAAAATAACAAAACGAAACTGACACTGTCCATGCACAAAAAAAACCCCAGCCGCTCGCTGTCTAATCTCGTCCTCTTTATTTTCGTTTACTTCCCTCGGCTTCTCTCTCTTTCCTATTCCGGTATCTCCTAGTTCCATGCTCCCCGTTTCTTAGTTCCTCACCCTTTTTATACCTCAAAGCACTTCTAATTCCAGGTGTGTACAGGTACCTGCAATTGTTTGGGGCGGGA
The DNA here is from genome assembly GCA_036884735.1 of Huso huso. Classification (NCBI taxonomy): domain Eukaryota; kingdom Metazoa; phylum Chordata; class Actinopteri; order Acipenseriformes; family Acipenseridae; genus Huso; species Huso huso. Next base: position 8,551,467 of record CM072693.1, on the reverse strand, counting down.
CCTGAGGTCCGGGTGCACAGTGCTTGTGATAAACAAAACAAAAAATACTTTAATTACGAACTCCGTTTCACCCGTGCACCAAACAAAATAGACAAATAATAATCAACACAGCAAAAAAACACAGTGCAAAGCAAACAGAAAATTATGAAAAAAAAAAAAAACGATCTAAATAAAATATCCACACAATACTAATTAATACGTGCAGAAAATAAATAAATAAACACAGGCATTAGGTCACTTGTGACAAATACATACACATGTATTTATGTTTCTTTTGTTGGTAAATTAACCCAATACATTATTGCATTCCGCCACGTCATTAGATGAGCTAAGCCCCTTTGTGCCAGTGCGCATTCAGAGGAGACGCTGAGAATCCTTCTTCTGTGTCACTCAGTACTGCCAGCTTTCCCTCGTTGGTGATATATTGGTCAGCATAGCTGCTTTCCAAGTAATTGATCACAGTCTGCTAATTTGTAATATTCCGCAGACTGAAAAACTGCAGTGCGCTCTCCATCGTATGTCTTCCGAGAAGCACAAAGGGAGATTTTTTATAGTTTTTTTTAGCAATTGAAGAGTTTGTGTTAATTGAGAATAAATATAAATCGCTTGATGTTTGCTTTCATTTGTAACGTGTTTGTAATGAAATATCAGTTTTTGTGGTTCACTTTTACCAATCATTGTACTGTATACTAGCTACTGTTGCATGTCCATGATATTGCTAATCATTTTCCCGTATGGTCTAGCTGTTAAGATTCCTGGTTTTCACCCAGGCGGCCCTGGTTCATTCTGATACCAAAGCAGAGTGTTACATTGGGAAAGGGCCGTACCTGTCAGTAAGTTTTTTTTTTTTTTTTAATTCATGTGGGAAGGTTTAAGATTGTGAAGAAGTTTAAATATGCTGCGTATTTGCGCCTTTGGAACCTTGCATAATGACGTTTTTATTAATGCCACTTTCTTACGGACAGTAGTCAGGGTGATGATACAAGACCAGAGCCAATAAACCTGTTATTTGCTTGTCCTTTCACTACCATATTCTATTGTGCTTGTTCAGAATACGCGTGAATCCTGAAATCGTCTTGTTAATATTTAAACAAAGCCAACAGCCACTTTATTGATCACCCTGTGGATTAACCGCTATTGGACTACAGATGATTGTGTTAAAGATGTTAATAGACTTTCAATGTACACGTTTTAGAGCTAAGCGTTTGTTGAGGCAGTTCAAGCGTTGCACTTTCAGGCAGCCAGTTCCAGTGTTTGCCTTTTGGACTTACTCTGGAAGGAATACAAAAAAAAAACATTTGTTGAGAGCCGCATTTGGGAGAAAACTTAACAGTTTCGAAACGCATTTGTAAAGGCATCGGATTCTATTATGTTGTTGCCGAGCTGTTGAACGTTTCTCATTACAGGTTTACTGGATTGCCAAAAAGAATGCTATCTCGAAACATTAGTCTTGTCAAGCCGAAATAGCTCAGTTGGGAGAGCGTTAGACTGAAGATCTAAAGGTCCCTGGTTCGATCCCGGGTTTCGGCAAACAGCAACACTATTTTTGTTTTGTATTATTTTGAACTAAAAAACAGCACATTTTTCTTCAGTGTAATTGGAAGAAATAACAACGTATCAGAGTGCCATTTTCTAATGTGATTAAGAAATGCAAAAGCATCGTCGCTGGGTGGGCTTGAACCACCAACCTTTCAGTTAACAGCCGAACGCGCTAACCGATTGCGCCACAGAGACCAACCTGTTAAACTATCAAAGCATACTGGAGTGATTAGCAAGGCGAGATGCTGCAGAACGTGATCGAGGGAGCAGAACTCAGCCGAACCTGAGACCACATCTAAGAAGAAAGCTCCCCAAGATATCATAAAGGATGATGTTATATTTACTTAGCTTGTCAGGAAATATCTGGGGAATTTGGTGGCAAGATTTATGTAAATACTTTGTGCCCCACCCAGTGTCTCTGTACCCGCTTCTTCAGGAAATCCATGATTCACTCTGAAACAAGAACTCTGCTCAAAGTGTTCTTTGTCGTCTTCTCGGTAGGAGCTGAAGGCTCGTCTCCATATATTGGTATGCATTGTGCTGTAGTGTCTAGTGCTGTTTTATCCAGTTGTCTTAAAGCAATACTGTATTCCTGAATAGATTAAGTGTATGCTATTTAGTTTTTACGATTTACTAAATTTTTTTTTAAAAAAACTCAATTTTGACTCCATTAACCGACCAGCCGGAGCAACGCACTTAAAGGTATTTTATTTTATTTATAAATGCCGTTTGTTAATAATTTGTATTAAATGCAAAAGTAATGGTAGGTATGTTTTCAAAAAGGAATTACAATCTGATACTGGCATGCTATTTTTGGGCTGCAGGCCGACTGGGGGAGGCTGGAGAGTGTGGAGTTTAGTGGAACACCAGCTGATTGAAAGAAGGAACTTGCCGCGGGTACAGGTCTGCTTCTGGGACCGGGCTGTGAAACTTGCGGACCATCACACAACCTCCACCATGTTTAACACTGGGCATGGTTAACTTTTTTTTTTTACTGCAAGGTGTAGTATTCTGTAGTAAAATTACTACAGCCGGCGAAAGTCCAGTATCCGAGTGCACAGAATGGTTCACAAGACCTCATCGTTGAAATGGCTTAGCGCTCCGAGTCTATCCATTGTATTCCTCTTGATGTCCTGGTAACTCTTGCTTTTTTCTATTGATTTATTTTTTAAATGGTAAATCACTGGTGTTGGCACGGTAAGTTCACAGGGTGCACTCTGTTCCTTCAGGAGTCCTGCAGAGGAAGTGCTTCACAAGAGCAGTTAGACATAGTACTTCCATGGTCAGTTCATTGAATAGACAGAGCAGCCTTTTCTGAGGGTAGAGATTAAAGAGTGAAGGATGTCTATTGATATAGGGAGCCAGGAGGAGGGGGGCTTGAGGATCTCTCTGAGTGTCAAGCAAACTGATGGGATGGATAGGAGTGTTGGAGAAGGGACGGAGATGAGGCGGCAGAAATACTGAATTCCGGAGATGTAGGCTTTAACGATAGTGGGGGCTAAGTGAAGAGAATCCCTTGCATGGGCGATGGAGGCTAGAACCGTTGCTCATTAAATCAGAATGGGATGTATTTTGTTTTGAGTGCAGAAAGTTGTAAATGTTTTCCATCCAGTGGTAAATGAAGATTTGGTCGCTGGAGCTAAGGGTGTGGCCATGTAGTGATGAGCAGATTGCAGGTGGTTGGAGAGTGTTGTATGTAGTTGAACGGCAGATGTTGGTGTTGCAGAGTTTGATGAAGGCTGAAGTGGCAGCTGGACCTGAACAAATATATGAAATCGACTGCCGAGTTGTTTCTAAAAAAGAAGGCAGAGAGATGAGATGCCGACCATCCTGTGTTAGTTAATACAGGATCGATCAGCGGTTTGCTACCATCATGTCTGTTTGGAATGGAAAAGGTGAACTTGTAACTTGTGGGCAGCAGTGTGGAGTAGTGGTTAGGGCTCTGGGATCCTGACTGGAGGGTCGTGGGTTCAATCCCTAGTGGGGGACACTGCTGCTGTACCCTTGAGCAAGGTAGTTTACCTAGATTGCTCCAGTAAAAACCCAACTGTATAAATGGGTAATTGTATGTAAAAAATAATGTAACTGTATGTAAAAATAATGTGATATCTTGCAAGTCGCCCTGGATAAGGGCGTCTGCTAAGAAATAAATAATAATAATAATAATAATAATCAGAGGTTTGGGTTTCACAACTCCAGTCATTCTCCAAATAGTGGAACTCCTTAATTCATGAATCAAACAGATTTCCAGTCTCGTACCGTGTATTAAAGCTTGTAGTATCTGAGAGGATGAGCGGACATTTGACTAAATTGCTGAGGAAGTCAAGCTCTCCGTGTATATATATATATTAGATCCAGGTATTGGAGGAAAGCTGGAGCGTTGGAAGCTCTAGAGGAGAGCAGTTGCAGATTTAAACAGTAAACTAAAGCCACTTTTGTATGCTGCAATATTAAGCAGATCTGAAGAGGGAGCAGAGATTTGCTGTAATGAGGAGATATTAACAGTAGAGGCAAGATCTGCTGAATGGGCAGAGATCTGAGGGAGTAGACGATGGAATGCTGTCAGTAGTGTGCAGAGAGCTGCTGAATGCGGTGGAAATTGGTATTTGAGAGTTAAGGCGTTTTTAGATGATGTCAGAGATGGGGCTGCCTTTGGGCAGAGATGAAGAATGCGTAGATCTGAGGCCGCTGCAGAACCCGAGAGGATGGGAATGCGTTGCTCGGAGGCTGCTGCAAAACCTATTGATTTGATCAGGAGCAGTCTAAGAGTGTATTGTCTATTGCGGTGTCGGAGGACGCTTTGATTGAAATGTTCATAATCGTAGGACATAGTTTCCGTATGTGACTGGTAGCTCAAATTGAATGAAATGGATTTTGAAAGTTATATCAAGTGCCTTGATGAAGTTGGGGGCAAATGAGGAAGTGCAACTCCGGGAACAAGAAGGTTGCAGGAATGGCCTGATGCAGGCAAGCTGGAAATTAACGTGACGGTGGATTCTTAACATCTCAGAAAGCTGATAAGCATGGCTTCATGACGAGGTCCTCAAGGAGAGGGATTTGGATTTGAAAAATTCAAGTTAATATAATGTAGCAAAAAAGGTTGAGGCAGGAGGGACTGTGAATCCTCGAATGACAACGAACTGCAGGATAGAAAGTTTGGAGTGTGAGAGATTCGCAGCGATAGCAAATCAGCTTAAATTATGTAGAGTTTGTGGTGTTATGCTACCATCTAGAGGTTGCGATTGGAATTGAAACTATTGTCTTCAGTGAAGCAGGGTAGCGTATATTTGGTTAATGCGATTAAAATCCTTGTCTATGTATAAAACATTTGCTTTAGAACAGTTAGTGATGATATAAGTAATTTAACGTTGGTCTAGAAGAGGAGCCTGCAGTGTGTAGATGTCACAATTCGTCGAGTTGAAGCTCTCATGTTGCAAAAGCGCAGCAGCAGGAGCAAGAAGATTTCAGTAGTGAGGCACAGGCTCGCATTGCCTGTTAAAGCTGCCTGGTCGCCATGGCAACTTACCACTCACAGTAGTCACTCGATGAGGCGTTGCTGTGGTAACCATGGTCTGTGAGGCGCCGGTGTGAAAGAGTTGCAGTGCAGCGGTGACGTTGGAACAGTCTTTTTGATGAAAACCCAGACCAAGTTGAGAATGACGCTGCGCTTTGAACGGCACTGTAGCTGGACTGGAGACTGGATGGAGCAGAAAAGACTAAGGATGGAGCTCCTGCAGAAAAATAGAAAAAATGAATGATGAAAATAATCACCTGAGCAGGTAGGAAAATAGCTGATACTGTCTACCAGCGCTGAGCAGAGAAACAAAATTACTTATTGGTCATTGTCAAATAGCAATTGCTATTGTAAAATGCGTGCATCGTTTGTAGCTATAACGATATTGAAATAAATAATCTTACTTTTTTTGGTTGGCTTCAATCCGTTTCTTTTTTACACTTGTCATTACATCATTCATGGAGCAACAGTTGGTATGTGCGTAATAAACCCAGTCGGGCCGATATGACAACCCTAGGCTGTGCTGAAATAAATAATGCGGTTTTCTGCTGTAGCATGTGCAGCTTGTCAGGATGGCCGAGCACTCAATACAAAGTTGGACACTTTCCTTGTAAGTGGGGTTAAGCACAAGTTATTTTCAAATGTAATGTCTTTATTTAAGCTCAATCTAGTCCTGCGTTTTAACATTAGCATTGATCAATATGAATTTGACGTTTTTATTAATGCCACTTTCTTATGGACAGTAGTCAGGGTGATGATACAAGACCAGAGCCAAAAAACCTGTTATTTGCTTGTCCTTTCACTACCATATTCTAGTGTGCTTGTTCAGAATACACATGAATCCTGAAAACATCTTGTTAATATTTAAACAAAGCCAACAGTCACTTTATTGATCACCCTGTGGATTAACCGCTATTGGACTACAGATGATTGTGTTAAAGATGTTAATAGACTTTCAATGTACACGTTTTAGAGCTAAGCGTTTGTTGAGGCAGTTCAAGCGCTGCACTTTCAGGCAGCCAGTTCGTGTTTGCCTTTTGGACTTACTCTGAAAGGAATAAAAAAAAAAAAACATTTGTTGAGAACCGCATTTGGGAGAAAACTTAACAGTTTTGAAACGCATTTGTAAAGATATCAGATTCTATTGTGGTGTTTCGAGCTGTTGAACGTTTCTCATAATACACAGGTTTACTGGGGTGACAAAAAACACTAGTCTTGTCGAGCCGAAATAGCTCAGTTGGGAGAGCGTTAGACTGAAGCTCTAAAGATCCCTGGTTCGATCCCGGGTTTCGGCAAACAACATGACTATTTTTGTTTTGTATTATTTTGAACTAAAAAACAGCACATTTTTTCTTCAGTGTAATTGGAAGAAATAACAACATATCAGAGTGTCATTTTCTAATGTGATTAAGAAATGCAAAAAGCATCGCCCCTGGGTGGGCTTGAACCACCAACCTTTCGATTAACAATCGAACGCGCGAACCGATTGCGCCACAGAGACCAAGCTGTTAGACCGCCAAAGCATACGGGAGTGATGAGCAAGGCGAGATGCTGCAGAACGTGATTGAGGGAGCAGAACTCAGCAGAACCTGAGACCACATCTAAGAAGAAAGCAACACGGGGCAGGAAAGTCTATGTAATCCATTATGGCAGCACAGCATATGTTGTTTTGTTAGATAACAGCCTGGGAGCCCAACAGAGCAGTGTGTGTAAATAGCTACAATGGAAACAAAATACTTACGATTCAAATGGGAATCTTCAACAGATTTTAAGAACACGTTTGATATACTTTATACTGCAAAGGAGGAAGGCAGGCAATGCAAATGAGGCAACTGGCTCGTACTTTTAAATCATACTACCGGTGCCACTCAGAGTTGGAGGGAGACGGTCGGCCACTTGCACATAAAACAATACTTTCAGGGATCATTTCTGTAGTTGTTTTTTCAAAAGAATTGAAAAACTATCTAGAGAGTGTGTAAAGCATTCCTGCTTGGAGGAAGTCTTCTGCCGGGACTTGGAGGGGCTTTCTTCAGGAGCTGTGGGGATGCCGTTGCAACCAGGTGTGCGGAGGCACATCCAGTCACTGTGCTTCACATCACTTCCAGCTCTTAACTTCTAGAATAATTCCAGGTGTGTAGACTTCCAAATCTTCACAATACAATAAGCTTTTATTTACTTACATCAGGGGTGTCAAACTCCAGTCCTCGAGGGCTGCAGGGTCTTCTGGTTTTCATTCCAACTTAAGCTCTCAATTAACATAATTGATCTAATTATTTGTTGAACTTGACATATTTAATATTTTTCAAGGTCTTTTACAGTTGATGGTTTTAAAAATGCACTTCATTTCTATAGTGATTTGCTAGCGAAATGCGTTTCTAAAGTGTTTGGAATCGTTATCCACGAGGAGTGGTGAGAGTGTTCGTTTTTGAGCGTGAAGCAGACAGCGAGTGTTGTTTTCGACCAAATGCTCGCTGTTATTGATGACCGTTCCAGTGTTCCTTGGGGGGCTGGAGGAAACAGACACGTTATGAGTGCGTGTTTTATCAAGAGGTACAAAAGAAAAAATACGGTTGCAAAGCACTGCTGTTTTTTCGATGATTGATTAAAACTATCAAGAGAAACCTCCTGATGATCAGAGCCAGGAATTACCACCCCCTCAATCTGTGTATTCTTTCTAATTCGTAAAAGTGCAGGTTCTAAACGATAAATATATAACAGTGGTGACAAAGGACACCCTTGTCTCACCCCTGACTTCACCTCAAAACCAGCAGACATAAATCCATTAACAATAATTTTACTACTGATGCCTCTGTAGAGCATCTTCACCCATCTAATAAATCTTTGATCCAAACCCATGTACTCCAAAACTTTAAACATAAAACAATGATCGACCCGATCATAGGCCTTTTCTTGGTCAAGATTAATTAAACATAAAGGTGAATCTCTCTCCTTTGCATAGATACATGCATCTCTAATCAATACTAAATTCTCAGCAATAGCTCTTCCTGGAACACCACATACTTGGTCAGGATCAATTAATTTTGCTGTTATATTTTGAAACCTAAACATTATTATCTTGGACAAGATCTTATAGTCACAATTGAGGAGACTAATTGGCCTCCAGTTTTTCAGCTCTCTTTTTCCCTTTATTTTAAAAGGAGAGTTATCAGCCCTTCCCTCATAGAATCGCTCATTAGTCCACTGCTCAAACATTCATTGAAAACTTCTAATAAATCTTCTTTAATCAATTCCCAAAAGCTGCAATAAAATTCTATGGGCAACCCATCTGATCCAGGAGTCTTACCTGTTTTTAAAGAAAAGCATGCTTCTTTAATCTCCTCCAAATTTATATCCCTCAACAAATCGTTATTCTCTTCTAATGTTACCTTGGTTTCCAGACTTTTAAGAAACGAATCTTGTATTACAGGATCTGTTTCTCTCTTTTCATAAAGAGATTTATAAAACTCCTCCGCAATTTTTAACATTTCATGTTTTCCTTTCAGAACTCCCCCATTCTCAGTTTTCAAGCCCTGTAGACAACTCTTCTTCCTAAACATTACTTTAAAGAATAAAACTACTACAAGTCTCGTTTTCTTCCATGTACTTGACTCTAGCCCTAAACATAACCTTTTTTCCATTTCTAAAAACATCTTATACAGTTTCTCCTTAATATCTCTTATTTCCTCCTGGAAATCAAACCCCTGACTCTGCAACCCAAACAAGTTTTGTAATCTTTTTGTAATTTAACATATTTATTTTTCCTTTCCTCTGCCCTCCTCCTTCCTAGTGATATAAAATAGCCTTTTGTCCTACTCTTGATCATTTCCCACCATTCACACACCGAATCAAAACACACTTTCAACTCTTTCCACTCTGTATACCTTTTTTTAAAAGCCTTAACCAAATCCTGATTCTGTAACAATGCACAATTAAATTTCCAAGAACCTCTTCCATATTCAAAATTGTTAACCAGTTCAGCAGATACCACCAAACTCTTGTGGTCTGAAAAAAAAAACAGTTTCCAATTCAAAATTTTTCACATTTAAAAACTGTGAAACGAAACAAAAATCTATTCTAGAAAAGGAGGACTGTGCTTTATTGAACCATGTAAAACCAGGGTCTAATGGGCAAAAGCATTTTGCTGCATCCTTCAGGTGAGCATCTTTCACTATTATTTTTAACAATTTTCCTGATTCATCTAAATTCCGCTTCCTTTTATCAGCAGGTAACAATCCACAATTAAAATCTCCCGCCACTATTAGAGTTTTGTTGCTCACTAAAAGCAATCTTAAGTGTTCAAAAATATGTTCCCCTCTGCACACGTTTGAGCCCCCATAAATATTCACTAAACGAATTTCTGTTTCATGATACTTTATATCAACTGCTAACAAACGCCCTGGAATTATATCAGAAACAGATTTAACTTCAATATGAGGCTTTTTAAACAGAATCCCCAACCCTGCAGCCTTTTCTACATTTGATCCCGCCCACACAGATATCCCAGCACAGACTAGGGTTGTCTATTGTATCCAGGGTCGATTGGGTTTATTACGCACATACCAACTGTTGCTCCATGAATGATGTAATGACAATTATAAAAAAAAGAGACGGATTGAAGCCAACCCAAAAAAGTATGATTATTTATTTTAATATCGTTATAGCTATAAACGATGCACGCATTTTACATAGCAATTGCTATATGAGAATGACCAATAACTAATTTTGTTGCAATACTGTATACAATGTGAACAGAATCAGACATTGCTCTGTTGCCTCGAAGAAACAACTACAATTTGTATTTAAAAAGGATGCCCAACGTGGGGCTCTAACCCACGACCCCACGACCCTGAAATTAAGAGTCTCATGCTCTACCGACTGAGCTAGCTGGGCTGACTGGTGGAGGTTTCTTTCACTCTAACCAACTGAGCTATGAATTTGTCGTCTTATTTGAGAAAATATTGAACAACAGAACCCAAGATTCCAAATATAATCTACTGAACTGTAGCTTTATTATCATAATGAAAATAGATTGCACATGACCACAGTTCTGTATCAAAATTAAATCGTAAGTATATGGTTTCCATTGTAGCTATTTACACACACTGCTCTGTTGTCTTCCAGGGTGTTATCTAACAAAACGACATATGCTGTGCTGCCATAATGGATTACATAGACTTTCCTGCCCCGTCTTGCTTTCATCTTAGATGTGGTCTCAGGTTCGGCTGAGTTCTGCTCCCTCGATCTCGTTCTGCAGCATCACTCCCGTATGCTCTGAAGGCTTAACAGGTTGGTCACTGTGGCGCAATCGGGTAGCACGTTCGGCTGTTAACCAAAAGGTTGGTGGTTCAACCCCACCCAGGGACGATGCTTTTTGCATTTCTTAATCACATTAGAAAATGGCACTCTAATACGTTGTTATTTCTTCCAATTACACTGAAGACAAAAATGTGCTCTGTTTTTTTAGTTCAAAATAATACAAAACAAATACCATCTTGTTGTTTGCCGAAACCCGGGATCGAACCAGGGACCTTTAGATCTTCAGTCTAACGCTCTCCCAACTGAGCTATTTCGGCTTGACAAGATTAGTGTTTCGAGATAGTATTCTTTTTGGCAATCGCCTTTTTGTCTCCAGTAAACCTGTTAGAAACGTTCAACAGCTCGGAAACACCATAATAGAATCCGATGCCTGAACTGCCTCAACAAACGCTTAGCTCTAAAACGTGTACATTGAAAGTCTATTAACATCTTTAACACAATCATCTGTATTCCAATAGCGGTTAATCCACAGGGTGATCAATAAAGTGACTGTTTGCTTTGTTTAAATATTAACAAGATGTTTTCAGGATTCACGCGTATTCTGAACAAGCACAATAGAATATGGTAGTGAAAGGACAAGCAAATAACAGGTTTACTGGCTCTGGTCTTGTATCATCACCCTGACTACTGTCCGTAAGAAAGTGGCATTAATAAAAAACGTCATTATGCAAGGTTCCCAATGAGCTAATACGCAGCATATTTAAACTTCTTCACAATCTTAAACCTTCCCAAATGAATTTAAAATACTTATTGGCAGGTACAGCCATTTCCCAATGTAACACTCTGCTTTGTTTGAACACCAACGATGGGTGGGATATAATGTAGTAAACCACAAAACTATTGTTCCCACTTTCTTTAGTACTACTAAAAATGCTATCCATGGTAGCCCTAGTGGCCTAATGGATTAGACACTGGCCTCCTAAACCACGGATCATGGCTTCGAATCCCATCTGCTCTGCATCTTGCATCGTTCGGTTCTCTGCATCTTTGCATCTTTTTGGTTAACAGCCGAAACGCTAAACAATTGCGCCACAGAGACCAATCTGCTCAACCGAAACTGAGACCACATCTAAGAAGAAAGCAACACTGGGCAGCAGGCGCGGACTGGCCATCGGGAAGTGCGGGAGAATCCCCGGCAGGCCGGTCTGTTTGGACCTGCATGGGCCGCTGGTCTACGTTTGATTTATAATATATATATTTTTCTTCCCATTACATGCTGGGAATGATGCTGTTATTAACTTGGCAGTCTCTTTCTTTCGTCGCGCACTCATCACCACACCAGTCATCTCTTGGGTAGATCCAATATCATAATATCTAAGGGGGGCGAGGAGTGGCCACTCCCTGATTGGACTTGCCTGGATTTTCTTGGAACAGGATTGGTCAACCAGATTTTGTCTTTCGTTTTAACCTCTTGTATTGATAGTGGATGAGTGTCAGTGTAAAAAATGGAGAGAAAAAGAAAAGGTGGGGCAGAAAAGATTAGATACAAACGGCAACGGTCTCTCGAGGCAGACAAAATGCGAGGGACGTCAGGATGCCCGTGTAAATCAGTCAACTCGGGAACCCACTGAAGAAGATGACGCTGTGGCAGGGTCGAGCACAGCAGGTACAAGCGGTAGAGTTCATGGTTGCATTAAAATAGGTTAAAGACTCGGCTGTGGCTTGTACCTAATAATGCCCTAGCTGTGACTATATACACGATATATCACAGCCTCTCGTAACCTTATTGCTTTTATAAAACGGTTACACCAATATTTGTAACGTTAGTCATTTTTTGAGATTTAGTCAGCTACGTATAGTTATGCTAAGCTCCGCTAGCAAATCGACTAACCGTCCTATGCTAGCTAGATGGGTTACTAAAAACAACATTAGCTCAAACATTTATCAGGTCCTCTCTCTCTCTCTCTCTCTCTCTCTCTCTCTCTCTCTCTCTCTCTCTCTCTCTCTCTCTCTCTCTCTCTCTCTCTCTCTCTCTCTCTCTCTCTCTCTCCACCATTTAGCTGGTTACCCGTGATATAAACTGAAACAATCATGGCAAGCCGAGCTGATGGTGGTATTATCCAATTTTTATTTGTATAACTATAGCATGACATGTCATTTGGCTATAGTATTGCCCCCTACTGGACACTGGCGTAGATTTCACATTGCATGTATTGTATCACACTAACAAAATCCCAAATTTTAAAGCAATCGTTTCACATGAATTTGATTGGGTTTGATACTTAGATCGATGTTGATTAGGTTTGTTGCGCAAAAAGATATAGTTTATGGAACGGTGAGGAGGCCTAACAGTGGCCTATGGTTGAATATAGCATGGCTGGATCGCTGTTTTGACCAATCAGAGGAGGACCGGTACTATCCATTTTATAAATTAAACAAGCTATGTTCTTGTGAGTATTCTTTCAAATTATAATAAAGTTTGCTAAAGGTATTATTTAAATTGATTGCTGTTGTTCATTTATGCATTTTAAAGCAGATGCAGCTGAGCTTGAGGAGCGAGAGAGGGACAGAATGGATGCTGTTGCAGGGTCCAGTGCAGAGAGAACAACAGCTGAGGAAAGAGGAGAGAGAGAGAGAAGTGAATGCAGGGGTGGGGGTCAGCTGGTAGCTTTGATTACTTCACACACCCTCAGTCCAAAGAGCTGGACACATTTTTTTGTTATCACCCTAACACAGTGTGACAGACTGAAGATGTCAGCTTGGGATGGATACAGGGTCAGAACAACAAGTGAGATGCCTGAGGAGGATGGAAACAGTGGAGCATGTGAAGAAGAGCTGGAGCTAGAGAACAAAGCACTTCATGCAAAAACTGTGCCATGTGTTGCTATTTGATTCTATCCCGATATAATTTATTGACTGATGCCTATCATGTAATTGGTTTGGGCTACAAATTCCTCCTGAATTTGTCAATAACGCAAGTAGCATGTGAAAGGTGTTTCTCTACTGTGAAGTTTGTCAAGAATAGACTGAGAAGCACTATGTCCCAAGACCACTTGGAAGGGTTCATGCTAATGTCTACAGAGAAAGAGATACTGATGGCCCTAGACAGTGATGGAATTATTGACATGATTGCGCAGAAGAGTGCACTGCTGTGACCTCTGCTGGCGACGTAAGGTAGGACAGTCTCGTTTACTGTGGATTTGGTGTGAAGTAGTTGACTGTATTTTGAGATATAATTAGGGGTTCTGAAACCCTATTGTAATTTTGGGTTGGTATTGGCGCTGTCACGAAATCCGCGTGTTCAGATTTCTTTACGTACTCTTTTTATTTGCTCAGCACACACTCTTATCTCAGGGGAGACGTTAGGAGGACAGAGATGTTATTACTCCTAGTGGGATATAGTTCGTGCTCTGGACCCGCAGTATATTCGGATGACCAATATATTACCCAAGAAATTGACAGACTCATGTATCTAAAGTGCTTTTACGAATCAGAGTATGATCAGTACTCCTTCGGTTTATTAACAGTTAAAAATTGGATTGAGTAGCTACAGGCTACTTCATATCCCCAGCTGACAGATGTTCTGGGCAGTCCAGTGTCTTAACAGATATTAACGTTAACACTTGAATACATCTTTATGTATTCGTGCAGCCGGCAGGCCTGGCCACGACCACGACACTAAATACACCCAGTAGCCTCTTTTCAGCACATTCAACAAATGTTCTCCTATTCTCTAAACATAGTGTGAGTCCCTTATAGCAATTCATGTGAGATAAAATAATAATTGATTAATGCTTACCCTTTAATATAGATCGTAAAAGGATATGACTGTCTTCACCAGGCAAATTAAACTGAGTTAAATCAGTTCAATTGTGTTTTTGGTTTGCAGAAGATGGACCACCTTAACCTGTCTGGGATGAGTGTGGTACTCCATTGAAATTACTCTGAGTTAAATAGGTTTTTTCGTCTCATTGGAATACATGGGACGCCTCAATTAAATCAATCATTAATCAGGTGAGACAGCTCTTTATCCCTTTTACAAATAATAGTTTTCAAAAGATCCGGACTAACTTTTCAGAATTAATAGGTGTCATGTACTCAATAAATTCAATATCTCATTTCTTGTCTAACTCCAAAGCTATGATCTCATTTCTTTGCTTTCCTCCGAGCCCCTCCTTTATCTGAAAAGTTAAGTGACCCAAGGTTCCCAGGATCTTGGTTTATAATATAATATAAAAAACACTACTGCATGCAAAACACTAATTTTATATGTGTTATATATGAGAGATGTTCTTAATATGTGACATCATCTTCTAAGTGATTATATTATGCTAAATTAAAGGTATGTGTTTCTTTTATCTTCATATTGTTTCATCATTTTGTTAATGAGTCAGTTTTGATTCCATATACCATTGTCTAACAGAGTATTTGACAACAGTTTGTCTCATACAATATTCAAGTCATTTAGTTTCACTAAGTTTAAGTGGTAATAGTTTTCATTACAATTATTTATCCATTAAGAGATGCACTGACCAGGCTCTGACCTGTACCTCTCTGGGAATATGTTACTGCTAGCAGTTTCCACAGTCTCTTGTTTTTTTCAAGGTCAGAGTCTGTGCAAAGCACTTTATTAGATATATGACCTGTCCATTAAGCCATGAGTTGTGCATATTATTTCAAGACATTTACTTATCAGTACTAAACCACTAACTCCATCTCTATGAGGCTTGCAGCTCTGCTGAAGTGGAACCCAAGGATATTCCCTCTTTCTAGATAAGAAGAGAGGCCCTGATTTCACTGTAGCAGTTTCAAATCACCACATTATAAGGAATCCATCTAACATCATTAGACAATATTATAGTGGATTAATAACAAGGTACATTATAGTATATTATTACAAACTTAACACAAAAACATAACACAACACCTTTTAACTTCTATACTTCAATGGATATCATAATGTCTACAAGTCTTATTGTTCAATAGAAAGAAGAATAAACTTGTACCATTTTCCCATTTAAGTAAATCGAATACTGCTCCAGGTTTTAATATTCTTATCACTACAGCAAAGTCGTGAACAAGCAATAATACTTGTCAGTTTTAAATAATATGTTTTCTCATTATAGCAAATACTTAAAACATATTATTAATCTTATGAAATAACTGTTATGAACTATAAACAGTTTCAATTAGCAATGAACCTGTTTCATTATAAGATAATCTTTCAATTAATTTACCTCTGTTTATCAATTGCTATAATATTATTTTGGTGAATCCCTTTAGGATTTAAACCAAATATAGGCCAGTATGACCCTTCTTCTTTGTTCATACAAAATCCAGCCGAGACAGGATTTTTCTCAAGACCTCTGGATTGTTAGTTAATCTTTTGGTCATAAAGAGTCTCTTCTTATCTTGTGTTTTCATGACATAAATTTGTAAATTAACGTTCACTTTTAGTCGAATAGTGCTTCTTATCAAGCGTCATTCTTTCTGAAGAGAAGATATACTAGTGGTAAATCGTTCATTATATATATATTTAAAAATTCTCAGATTACTAAATGTTCAATTAGAACCATATGTAGACTGACCTATTTCATGGAGCAAGAGAGCCATCTACTGGTGGTAAAAGGATGCTCTTTCTCTATCCTTCCTAATATCTTTGACACTTCATTTTATAATACATTCCATATTTGAAATTGCCTAGTCCATGTCCTGCGTATCCCAGCGTTCCCAGCAGGATTCAACTTCTGTGCCGGGTTAAGCTCTGGTTGATTCCGCGAAAACGACAACAGGCCCCTTTATCCAAAGTTTAGCATCACAGGTGTGAGACGCCATCTTCCTCACTTCGTACCTACAAGATACTTGGACACGTTTAGCTGTAAATATTATTTCTTTATATTTCCTTTTGTTTGCACAGAGTCACTTTGCGAGGTACGCCTTCCATCCAGAACACTGAAGGAGGACAAAACTCACTGTTATTCATATTTTCTGGTATCCAATTACTGTTCTGCCTCACATCATCAGTTGGTAGACACAATACAACTGAATCTGATTCAATTGATGAACCAACAGCTGTGGCTACTGAGATCCTCCATGCAAAAGGAGTCAATATTTTACTGACCAGCCTAGCTGATTCAGCGTCACTTGCGACAGCAAGCAAGGACTAAAAACACCAGAATGACTATGAGCTGGCTGAGGTTGAAGATGAAGGGCATCCTTTGTTGAGGGTAAAATGGATAAATGTCATTGTAGAATGTCATCTTTCAATGAGCTGAAAACAAACACGGAACAGTGCAAACAGTTATTCAGTACTTCTCGCTGACCAGAACACTAACATGCTGTCTGCAAACGTTATTGTCTTTGTTCAAAATAAAGACAGGAAAATCAAATAATGGTTTTTAGCTGGTTGTTTTCTTCACAAGAAAGTTTTCATATAGCCTAGTCATTAAAATTTGCATCCTTGAACAGCTTCTAATGTGTTCAAACTGTATACTACTTTATCTTTATAATATTTTTTAAAATATTATATTTAATATTATTCTAGGCAAAATATGATAAACCAAAGTTAGTCTTTCCTCATGGAACCCCAGTAAAAAGGTTCTTGAAGCACCTTAAAAGGTTCCTCCACAGTATCAACCCCAGGAACCCTAAAGGTTCTTAGTAGAACCTAAAAGGTTCTTAAAAGATCCTTGTTTGTAAGGTTCCTCAAAGGAACCCAAGTAAAAGGTTCTTTGAAGCACCTTAAAAGGGTCCTCCACAGTATCAACTCCAGGAACCCTAAAAGGTTCTTACTAGAACCTTTACTTTTTAGAGTGTATGGAACCTTGAAAGAACTATGGTGTTGCTCCGAAGGCAAGACTTCGTATTATTACATTTCAATTTAGTGTGTGTATTTCGTAAATTTTAATGTGTAGAAACAGCTTATCTGGACCGCTGCCTCGACCCATAGAGGACCAATACATATTTTTATTAAACAATCTGAAGACAAGGTGTGTTTATGTAATCTGATACGTTACATCTAGACTTCTGTTACGGTTAACCCAATTAGAGTAAGATATCATTGAAATAATATTAAAAAATGACAACGTAGCCTCAGATTAGGACACCGGCACTTAATGGGTAAGAAACAGATTTGCAGCAAAACCCTTGAAATCACCAGAGCCTTCCTCCTCCTGAATACTATGCAGGTGGGCGGGGACTGAAACCTCCCCCGGCTAGATAGATTGGTGATTGGTTGTTTCTTTAAATAATTCATAGAGAGGTGCACCCTGGGTGTTACTTAACTTCTCTTGTATTACATTATACTTTAATTGAGTGGTTATTTCATTATGTGAATTTTGTGTTTGAAACGCATTGGCAATTATTAACATTACTATGAACAAGTGTTATACTAGAAAGGAACCTGAATCAGACACCATCACTGCAGTGATATATGCCGGGAGTAGGGAAGTTGTTTTCCCCTGTATTTGTTAAGACTATACTTTCAGGGATCATTTCTATAGTTTGTTATTAGTGAAATGCGTTTCTAAAGTGTCTGGTCTCGCTAACCATGATGAGGAGTTACAGTGTTTTCTTCTGAGCGCAACGCGGGTCTTGAATGCTGCTTCACTGTAGCTGTTCTTGATCATTGATGACCGTTCCGCTCTCTTTTGAGGGTGGAGGAAGAAAACACAGTCTGAGTGGTTTGTGCCATTTTATAAATGGTAAGCAAAAGATAACAAAACGATTTGTATTTGTTAACATTGTGGTATGTATTACAAAAGAAAGTTTCATAAAGATAGGATATATTATCTAGTTTAAGTGTGTAGTGTATGGAAAGCTGGTTATGAATATTAAATAACAGTGTATTATTGTGTTTTAAGCGACGCCTAGTGGAAAAGAAGTTCATTACATGCATTTGCAGTCCGAAACTGGAGCAAAATAATCGATGTTACACTCACATTTTGGTGCATGTGTCGGTTTAGCTGGCAACAGTAGTTTCTTATTAGAAATTACTGTTAGTATAACAAGGAAACTGCAAGCAAGGACTAAAAACACCAGAATGACCATGAGCTGGCTGAGGTTGAAGATGAAGGGCATCCTTTGTTGAGGGTAAAATGGATAAATGTCATTGTAGAATGTCATCTTTCAATGAGCTGAAAACAAACACGGAACAGTGCAAACAGTTATTCAGTACTTCTCGCTGACCAGAACACTAACATGCTCTCTGCAAACGTTATTCTCTTTGTTCAAAATAAAGACAGGAAAATCAAATAATGGTTTTAGCTGGTTGTTTTTTTTCACAAAAAGTTTTCATATAGCCTAGTCATTAAAATTTGCATCCTTGAACAGCTTCTAATGTGTTCAAACTGTATACTACTTTATCTTTATAATATTTTTAAAATATTATATTTAATATTATTCTAGGCGAAATATGATAAACCAAAGTTAGTCTTTCCTCATGGAACCCCAGTAAAAAGGTTCTTCGAAGCACCTTAAAAGGTTCCTCCACAGTATCAACCCCAGGAACCCTAAAAGGTTCTTAGTAGAACCTTAAGGTTCTTAAAAGATCCTTGTTTGTAAGGTTCCTCAAGGGAACCCAAAAAAAAATGTTCTTTGAAGCACCTTAAAAGGGTCCTCCACAGTATCAACTCCAGGAACCCTAAAAGGTTCTTACTAGAACCTTTACTTTTAGAGTGTATGGAACCTTGAAAGAACTATGGTGTTGCTCCGAAGGCAAGACTTCGTATTATTACATTTCAATTTAGTGTGTGTATTTCGTAAATGTTAATGTGTAGAAAGGGCAGGTACGCCGCTTATCTGGACCGCTGCCTCGACCCATGGAGGACCAATACATATTTTTATTAAACAATCTGAAGACAAGGTGTGTTTATGTAATCTGATACGTTACATCTAGACTTCTGTTATGGTTAACCCAATTAGAGTAAGATATCATTGAAATAATATTAAAAAATGACAACGTAGCCTCAGATTAGGACACCGGCACTTAACGGGTAAGAAACACATTTGCAGCAAAACCCTTGAAATCACCAGAGCCTTCCTCCTCCTGAATACTATGCAGGTGGGCGGGGACTGAAACCTCCCCCGGCTAGATAGATTGGTGATTGGTTGTTTCTTTAAATAATTCATAGAGAGGTGCACCCTGGGTGTTACTTAACTTCTCTTGTATTACATTATACTTTAATTGAGTGGTTATTTCATTATGTGAATTTTGTGTTTGAAACGCATTGGCAATTATTAACGTTACTATGAACAAGTGTTATACTAGAAAGGAACCTGAATCAGACACCATCACTGCAGTAATATATGCCGGGAATAGGGAAGTTGTTTTCCCCTGTATTTGTTAAGACTATACTTTCAGGGATCATTTCTGCAGTTTTTTTTTCAATAGAATTGCTAAACTATCTAGAGAGTATAAAGCATTCCTGTTTCGGAGGACGTCTTCTGCCGGGATTTGGAGGGGCTTTCTTCAGGAGCTGTAGGGATGCCGATGCAACCAGGTGTGCGGAGGCACAATGTAATTCGTTTTATATTGTGCGGCAAAATTGAAGAGAATTACCTAACTAGAATCGACTTCAGTAGAAAGATTATCCAGAAAATGTTGGAGACTTCACCCAAAGACCTGAACTGTTTGATCAAGAGACCTGGAACTGAGGCAAGCTTTGATGTAAGTTTTGTAAATTCTGAAAAAATGGAAAAGTTTTTACAACGATATAGAATGAGAAAGAATGAACTTCCTCTGAAACATTTTTTGGTTGAACCTCTGTCTGACCAGGAGATTAAAGTTGTGACTATACAGTTTTATAATGAGTCTGTTCATGAATATGACATGGAAACATGGCTTAAGAGATACTGCAAAGTTACTTCATCTAGCCGCAAAGTTGTGGACAGGGATGGCGTGTGGAATGGAGCACGTCAGTGGCTCATTCAACTGTTTAAGGATCCCGAGGGGATTGGTGGGGTGCGTCACCTTCCCAGTAATGTGACTTTGGGGGCAGCTCGTGGGTTTGTTGTATACAATGGGATGCCGAAGCTGTGTCGTAACTGTGGACAACTGGGACACCTGGCTGTGAGTTGTTCTGTAACTAAATGCAAGAACTGTGGAGGGCCGCATGTAACTGCTCTCTGCCATGAGGAGAAACATTGCAATCTGTGTGGGGAAGAGGGCCATGTTTTCAAAACCTGCCCAGATTTGTATACCAATATAGTTAAAGGACAGAGAGTAACACAACAGCAGGATGTTGAAAGGGAGGAGGAAGCCAGCAAAGAGAGAACAGAGGAACAGCAGGATGAAGACGGGAGTCTTAAAGAGGACCTGTATAGCTCAGAGTTTTCGGAAAATGAGCCTGATGTCTCTGCAGAGGAGGATAACAGTGATAATGAAATGGAGATAATACAGCTGACGGTAAACGGAAGCCTGAAGAACAGGCTGTGGCTAAAACAAAAAGAAAGTCTGGGGGTTAATATTGCCCTGATGTTGTGCACGATCAGGAAAAGAGAGCATTTACTTGCACATATTGGGAAGCAAGAAAAGTGCCTGGCTGTGATTAGTAGTCCAGACACTCCAACTCGGGGCTGGAAATTGAAAGAACTGATTTCAGGGCTCTACATTTCTGGAGGAGGAGATGTGCAGACTTTCTCTGCTGTGTCTGTATTTTGAAACCAGCAGTTGTAGCAGAGGGTGAGTCAGATAACAATGAAAAGGTGGCTACCACGGGCAAAGACAAAGACAAGATGGCTGCCACAAACAAAGATAAAGACAAGATGGCTGCCACAAACAAAGACAAAGACAAGATGGCTGCCACAAACAAAGACAAAGACAAGATGGCTGCCACAAACAAAGACAAAAGACAAAGACAAAGACAAGATGGCTGCCACAAACAAAGACAAAGATAAAGGAGCTGATAACAATACAATCAAAGACAAGGATAATATTGAGAACACAAGAGGAGACTATCAGTGGCATAACGTGGGAGAGAAAAAAAGGGAAAAAAAGGGACAAACAAATGATTAAGTTTGTGTTTTTTCTGTCATTCTTGTTTATACAATGATGATATTGAATTTATGTTCTGTAAATGTTAGAGGTATTAAAGGGACTGATAAAGAAAGAGTGTTTTTGGTTACCTTAAATCTATTAGTGCCGATATTATATTTTACAAAGAGTGCAGTATTTCCTTTTCAAATGATTATGCAAATTTAAAAAAGGAATGGAATGTTGGGATATCTGTGTGGGCGGGATCAAATGTAGAAAAGGCTGCAGGGTTGGGGATTCTGTTTAAAAACCCTCATATTGAAGTTAAATCTGTTTCTGATATAATTCCAGGGCGTTTGTTAGCAGTTGATATAAAGTATCATGAAACAGAAATTCGTTTAGTGAATATTTATGGGGCTCAAACGTGTGCAGAGAGGGAACATATTTTTGAACACTTAAGATTGCTTTTAGTGAGCAACAAAACTCTAATAGTGGCGGGAGATTTTAATTGTGGATTGTTACCTGCTGAAAAAAGGAAGCGGAATTTAGATGAATCAGGAAAATTGTTAAAAATAATAGTGAAAGATGCTCACTTGAAGGATGCAGCAAAATGCTTTTGCCCATTAGACCCTGGTTTTACATGGTTCAATAAAGCACAGTCCTCCTTTTCTAGAATAGATTTTTGTTTTGTTTCACAGTTTTTAAATGTGAAAAATTTTGAATTGGAAACTGTTTTTTTTTCAGACCACAAGAGTTTGGTGGTATCTGTTGAACTGGTTAACAATTTTGAATATGGAAGAGGTTCTTGGAAATTTAATTGTGCATTGTTACAGAATCAGGATTTGGTTCAGGCTTTTAAAAAAAGGTATACAGAGTGGAAAGAGTTGAAAGTGTGTTTTGATTCGGTGTGTGAATGGTGGGAAATGATCAAGAGTAGGACAAAAGGCTATTTTATATCACTAGGAAGGAGGAGGGCAGAGGAAAGGAAAAATAAATATGTTAAATTACAAAAAAGATTACAAAACTTGTTTGGGTTGCAGAGTCAGGGGTTTGATTTCCAGGAGGAAATAAGAGATATTAAGGAGAAACTGTATAAGATGTTTTTAGAAATGGAAAAAAAGGTTATGTTTAGGGCTAGAGTCAAGTACATGGAAGAAAACGAGACTTGTAGTAGGTTTTTCTTTAAAGTAATGTTTAGGAAGAAGAGTTGTCTACAAGGCTTGAGAACTGAGAATGGGGGAGTTCTGAAAGGAAAAGATGAAATGTTAAAAATTGCTGAGGAGTTTTATAAATCTCTTTATGAAAAAAGAGAAACAGATCCTGTAATACAGGATTTGTTTCTTAAAAGTCTGAAACCAAGGTAACATTAGAAGAGAATAATGATTTGTTGAGGGATATAAATTTGGATGAGATTAAAGAAGCATGTTTTTCTTTTAAAACAGGTAAGACTCCTGGATCAGATGGGTTGCCCATAGAATTTTATTGCACCTTTTGGGAATTGATTAAAGAAGATTTATTAGAAGTTTTCCATGAATGTTTGAGCAGTGGACTAATGAGCGATTCTATGAGGGAAGGGCTGATAACCCTCCTATTTAAAAAATAAAGGGGAAAAAGAGGAGCTGAAAAACTGGAGGCCTATTAGTCTCCTCAATTGTGACTATAAGATCTTGTCCAAGATAATAATGTTTAGGTTTCAAAATATAACGGCAAAATTAATTGATCCTGACCAAGTATGTGGTGTTCCAGGAAGAGCTATTGCTGAGAATTTAGTATTGATTAGAGATGCATGTATCTATGCAAAAGGAGAGATTCGCCTTTATGTTTAATTAATCTTGACCAAGAAAAGGCCTATGATCGGGTTGATCATTGTTTTATGTTTAAAGTTTTGGAGTACATGGGTTTGGATCAAAGATTTATTAGATGGGTGAAGATGCTGTACAGAGGCATCAGTAGTAAAGTTATTGTTAATGGATTTCTGTCTGCTGGTTTTGAGGTGAAGTCAGGGGTGAGACAAGGGTGTCCTTTGTCACCCCTGTTATATATTTATTGTTTAGAACCTGCACTTTTATGAATTAGAAAGAATACACAGATTGAGGGGGTGGTAATTCCTGGCTCTGATCATCAGGAGGTTAAAGCCTTAGCATACATGGATGATGTGACGTTGATGTGTAAAGACTTCTACTCTATTCAGGAAGCTTTGAAAATTATGGTTTTATATGGGAAAGCTTCTGGTTCGAAAATCAATATGGAGAAAAGTGAGGCCTTTTGTATGGGGGAGTGGGAGGAGAGAGATGAAATTAAGAAAATGCTAAAATTGAAGAATGATTACATTAAAGTTTTAGGCATGATTTTTGATAAAAATGTGAGTGGGGTAAGGAATTGGGTGGAGGTGATGGGTAAAGTGAGAAAGAAAATCACTTTCTGGAATCTCAGAAAGTTGTCAATGGAAGGTAAAATTTTAATAATTAAAGTGGTGTTTATGTCAATGCTCTTATATGTAGCAAAGGTTTTTCCTCCGGATAGAGCATCTTGCAAATCGATTAATAGGGAGCTGTTTATTTTCTTTTGGGGAGGGAGAATGGAAAAGGTGAAAAGGGAAACTGTAATGTTGGAAAAGAAAAATGGAGGGAAAGGTTTTCCTAATGTCATTTTTTATTTGTATGCAAATTTTGTCTGTTTTTAATTAACACAATTCTTCAGATGAATAAGAAATGTAGTTTCTTTGCCAGGTTTTTCTTTGGACATTTTTTAAGAAGGATGGGATTAATTCATATCAATTTGACAGTGCCCTATAGTTGGATGATGCCTTTTGTATACAAGAAGGCTTCAAGGTTTATTTTAGAACATGATCTGATGGATTGGCCAAAAGCAAAGTGGAAACTTAAAGATTTGCAGAAAAAGAAACTGGCAAATGATAAATTAATCAAAGTTAATTTTCAGTGTGCAGACGTGTCAACAGTTGTGTGGAGAAATGTAGGATATCCTGGCTTATCTAATACTCAGAAGGATATAGCTTGGCTATCTGTACATGCACGCTTACCTTGTCGGCAGCTTATGTACAAAAGACAAATGGCAATGACAGATACATGTGTAAGATCTGATTGTAACGAAACTGAATCGGTTGAACATGTCTTTTGTAACTGCAAGTTTGCTAAAGGATGTTGGGGGAGGGTAAAAGTGCTTCTGGAAAAATTTATCAAAACAAATGAATTGACATGTAATGTGATTATGTATGGGCCAAGAGGGGGTTTAAAAACAGATAATTGGAAGAAGGCATGGCTGATCATCAACAGTGCCAAAGAAGCTTTGTGGTTGTTGAGAAACATGAATCTGTATAATAAAACAAAAAATCAAGCAACAGAAATTGATTTTTGTAAAATTGTTTTTGGTAGAGTGAAGGATTATATATGGATGGATATTAAGAACTTGGGTAGAAACAATGCAATGAAAAAATGGAAAATTAATTCAATGACAGATTTATTTTTGTAAAATGTATGTTTTGGTGATGTGATTATGTAATGGATTTTCTAATAAACTTTTATATAAAAAAAAAAAAAATTAGTGAAATGCGTTTCTAAAGTGTCTGGTCTCGCTAACCATGATGAGGAGTTACAGTGTTTTCTTCTGAGCGCAAAGCGGGTCTTGAATGCTGCTTCACTGTAGCTGTTCTTGATCATTGATGACCGTTCCGCTCTCTTTTGAGGGTGGAGGAAGAAAACACAGTCTGAGTGGTTTGTGCCATTTTATAAATGGTAAACAAAAAAAACAAAACGATTTGTATTTATTAACATTGTGGTATGTATTACAAAAAAGAAAGTTTCATAAAGATAGGATATATTATCTAGTTTAAGTGTGTAGTGTATGGAAAGCTGGTTATGAATATTAAATAACAGTGTATTATTGTGTTTTAAGCGACACCTAGTGGAAAAGAAGTTCATTACATGCATTTGCAGTCCGAAACTGGAGCAAAATAATCTATGTTACACTCACATTTTGGTGCATGTGTCGGTTTAGCTGGAAACAGTATTTTCTTATTAGAAATTACTGTTAGTATAACAAGGAAACTGCAAGCAAGGACTAAAAACATCAGAATGACTATGAGCTGGCTGAGGTTGAAGATGAAGGGCATCCTTTGTTGAGGGTAAAATGGATAAATGTCATTGTAGAATGTCATCTTTCAATGAGCTGAAAACAAACACGGAACAGTGCAAACAGTTATTCAGTACTTCTCGCTGACCAGAACACTAACATGCTGTCTGCAAACGTTATTGTCTTTGTTCAAAATAAAGACAGGAAAATCAAATAATGGTTTTTAGCTGGTTGTTTTTTTCACAAGAAAGTTTTCATATAGCCTAGTCATTAAAATTTGCATCCTTGAACAGCTTCTAATGTGTTCAAACTGTATACTACTTTATCTTTATAATATTTTTAAAATATTATATTTAATATTATTCTAGGCAAAATATGATAAACCAAAGTTAGTCTTTCCTCATGGAACCCCAGTAAAAGGTTCTTGAAGCACCTTAAAAGGTTCCTCCACAGTATCAACCCCAGGAACCCTAAAGGTTCTTAGTTAAGGTTCTTAAAAGATCCTTGTTTGTAAGGTTCCTCAAGGGAACCCAAGTAAAAAAGGTTCTTTGAAGCACCTTAAAAGGGTCCTCCACAGTATCAACTCCAGGAACCCTAAAAGGTTCTTACTAGAACCTTTACTTTTTAGAGTGTATGGAACCTTGAAAGAACTATGGTGTTGCTCAAGGCAAGACTTCGTATTATTACATTTCAATTTAGTGTGTGTATTTAGTAAATGTTAATGTGTAGAAAAGGGCAGGTACGCCGCTTATCTGGACCGCTGCCTCTACCCATAGAGGACCAATACATATTTTTTTTAAACAATCTGAAGACAAGGTGTGTTTATGTAATCTGATACGTTACATCTAGACTTCTGTTACGGTTAACACAATTAGAGTAAGATATCATTTAAATAATATTAAAAAAAATGACAACGTGGCCTCAGATTAGGACACCGGCACTTAACGGGTTAGAAACACATTTGCAGCAAAACCCTTGAAATCACCAGAGCCTTCCTCCTCCTGAATACTATGCAGGTGGGCGGGGACTGAAACCTCCCCCGGCTAGATAGATTGGTGATTGGTTGTTTCTTTAAATAATTCATAGAGGTGCACCCTGGGTGTTACTTAACTTCTCTTGTATTACATTATACTTTAATTGAGTGGTTATTTCATTATGTGAATTTTGTGTTTGAAACGCATTGGCAATTATTAACATTACTATGAACAAGTGTTATACTAGAAAGGAACCTGAATCAGACACCATCACTGCAGTGATATATGCTGGGGAGTAGGAAGTTGTTTTCCCCTGTATTTGTTAAGACTATACTTTCAGGGATCATTTCTATAGTTTGTTATTAGTGAAATGCGTTTCTAAAGTGTCTGGTCTGCTAACCATGATGAGGAGTTACAGTGTTTTCTATTTTGCGCAAACGGGTCTTGGGCCTTGCTTCTCTGCAGCTGTTCTTGATCATTGATGACCGTTCTGGGACCTCCATTTTTTGAGGGTGGAGGAAGAAAACAAAGTCTGAGTGGTTTGTGCCATTTTATAAATGGTTAACAAAACGATTTGTATTTATTAACATTGTGGAATGTATTACAAAAGAAAGTTTCATAAAGATAGGATATATTGATCTAGTTTAAGTGTGTAGTGTATGGAAAGCTGGTTATGAATATTAAATAACAGTGTATTATTGTGTTTTAAGCGACGCCTAGTGGAAAAGAAGTTCATTACATGCATTTGCAGTCCGAAACTGGAGCAAAATAATCGATGTTACACTCACATTTTGGTGCATGTGTCGGTTTAGCTGGCAACAGTATTTTCTTATTAGAAATTACTGTTAGTATAAAAGTTTGCTGCAAGCAAAGACTAAAAACACCAGAATGACTATGAGCTGGCTGAGGTTGAAGATGAAGGGCATCCTTTGTTGAGGGTAAAATGGATAAATGTCATTGTAGAATGTCATCTTTCAATGAGCTGAAAACAAACACGGAACAGTGCAAACAGTTATTCAGTACTTCTTCGCTGACCAGAACACTAACATGCTGTCTGCAAACGTTATTGTCTTTGTTCAAAATAAAGACAGGAAAATCAAATAATGGTTTTTAGCTGGTTGTTTTTTCACAAGAAAGTTTTCATATAGTGAAGTCATTAAAATTTGCATCCTTGAACAGCTTCTAATGTGTTCAAACTGTATATACTTTATCTTTATAATATTTTTAAAATATTATATTTAATATTATTCTAGGCAAAATATGATAAACCAAAGTTAGTCTTTTCCTCATGGAACCCCAGTAAAAAGGTTCTTCGAAGCACCTTAAAAGGTTCCTCCACAGTATCAACCCCAGGAACCCTAAAGGTTCTTAGTAGTCTTTTGAAAAAGGTTATGGAAAAGATCCTTGTTTGTGAAGGTTCCTCAAAGGGAACCCAAGTAAAAAAAAGGTTCTTTGAAGCACCTTAAAAGGGTCCTCCACAGTATTCCAGGAACCCTAAAAGGTTCTTTTAGAACCTTTACTTTTTAGAATTGTATGGAACCTTGAAAGAACTATGGTGTTGCCCAAGGCAAGACTTTTATTACATTTCAATTTAGTGTGTGTATTTTCTGTAAATGTTAATGTGTAGAAACGGCAGATTTTATCTGGACCCCTGCCTCGACCCATAGAGGACCAATACATATTTTTTTTTAAACAATCTGAAGACAAGGTGTGTTTTGTAATGTGATACGTTACATCTAGACTTCTGTTACGGTTAACCCAATTATGTAAGATATCATTGAAATAATATTAAAAAATGACAATGCCTCAGATTAGGAATGGTTTTAAAAGAAACACATTTGCAGCAAAACCCTTGAAATCACCAGAGCCTTCCTCCTCCTGAATACTATGTAGGTTTAGGGGACTGAAACCTCCCCGGCTAGATAGATTGGTGATTGGTTGTTTTTTAAATAATTCATAGAGAGGTGCACCCTGGGTGTTTCTTAACTTCTCTTGTATTACATTATACTTTAATTGAGTGGTTATTTCATTATGTGAATTTTGTGTTTGAAACGCATTGGCAATTATTAACATTACTATGAACAAGTGTTATACCAGAAAGGAACCTGAATCAGACACCATCACTGCAGTGATATATGCCGGGAGTAGGGAAGTTGTTTTCCTCTGTATTTGTTAAGACTATGGTAGGGATCATTTCTATAGTTTGTTATTAGTGAAATGCGATTTCTAAAGTGTCTGGTTAAGCTAACCATGATGAGGGTTACAGTGTTTTCTAGTGGCAAAGCGGGTCTTGAATGCTGCTTCACTGTAGCTGTTCTTGATCATTGATGACCGTTCCGACTCTCTTTTGAGGGTGGAGGAAGAAAACACAGACTGAGTGGTTTGTGCCATTTTATAAATGGTTAACAAAACGATTTGTATTTATTAACATTGTGGAATGTATTACAAAAAAAATTACATAAAGATAGGATATATTATCTAGTTTAAGTGTGTAGTGTATGGAAAGCTGGTTATGAATATTAAATAATAGTGTATTATTGTGTTTTAAGCGACGCCTAGTGGAAAAGAAGTTCATTACATGCATTTGCAGTCCGAAACTGGAGCAAAATAATTGATGTTACACTCACATTTTGGTGCATGTGTCGGTTTAGCTGGCAACAGTATTTTCTTATTAGAAATTACTGTTAGTATAACAAGGAAACTGCAAGCAAGGACTAAAAACACCAGAATGACTATGAGCTGGCTGAGGTTGAAGATGAAGGGCATCCTTTGTTGAGGGTAAAATGGATAAATGTCATTGTAGAATGTCATCTTTCAATGAGCTGAAAACAAACACGGAACAGTGCAAACAGTTATTCAGTACTTCTCGCTGACCAGAACACTAACATGCTGTCTGCAAACGTTATTGTCTTTGTTCAAAATAAAGACAGGAAAATCAAATAATGGTTTTTAGCTGGTTGTTTTTTTTCACAAGAAAGTTTTCATATAGCCTAGTCATTAAAATTTGCATCCTTGAACAGCTTCTAATGTCTTCAAACTGTATACTACTTTATCTTTATAATATTTTTAAAATATTATATTTAATATTATTCTAGGCAAAATATGATAAACCAAAGTTAGTCTTTCCTCATGGAACCCCAGTAAAAAGGTTCTTCAACCCACAGGAACTTAAAAGGTTCCTAGAACCAGTATCAAGGTTCCCAGGAACCCAAGTAAAAAGGGAACCCTAAAAGGTTCTTCAAGTAGAACCTTAAAGGTTTTTACTAGAACCTTTACTTTTTAGAGTGTATGGAACCTTGAAAGAACTATGGTGTTGCTCGAAGGCAAGACTTGTATTATTACATTTCAATTTAGTGTGTGTATTTCGTAAATGTTAATGTGTAGAAACGGCAGGTACGCCGCTTATCTGGACCGCTGCCTCGACCCATAGAGGACCAGTACATATTTTTATTAAACAATCTGAAGACAAGGTGTGTTTATGTAATCTGATACGTTACATCTAGACTTCTGTTACGGTTAACCCAATTAGAGTAAGATATCATTGAAATAATATTAAAAAATGACAACGTAGCCTCAGATTAGGACACCGGCACTTAACGGGTTAGAAACACATTTGCAGCAAAACCTTGAAATCACCAGAGCCTTCCTCCTCCTGAATACTATGCAGGTGGGCGGGGACTGAAACCTCCCCCGGCTAGATAGATTGGTGATTGGTTGTTTCTTTAAATAATTCTAGAGAGGTGCACCCTGGGTGTTACTTAACTTCTCTTGTATTACATTATACTTTAATTGAGTGGTTATTTCATTATGTGAATTTTGTGTTTGAAACGCATTGGCAATTATTAACATTACTATGAACAAGTGTTATACTAGAAAGGAACCTGAATCAGACACCATCACTGCAGTGATATATGCTGGGAGTAGGGAAGTTGTTTTCCCCTGTATTTGTTAAGACTATACTTTCAGGGATCATTTCTATAGTTTGTTATTAGTGAAATGCGTTTCTAAAGTGTCTGGTCTCGCTAACCATGATGAGGAGTTACAGTGTTTTCTTCTGGCGCAAAAGCGGGTCTTGAATGCTGCTTCATTGTAGCTGTTCTTGATCATTGATGACCGTTCTGCTCTCTTTTTGAGGGTGGAGGAAGAAAACACAGTCTGAGTGGTTTGTGCCATTTTATAAATGGTTAACAAAACGATTTGTATTTATTAACATTGTGGAATGTATTACAAAAGAAAGTTTCATAAAGATAGGATATATTATCTAGTTTAAGTGTGTAGTGTATGGAAAGCTGGTTATGAATATTAAATAACAGTGTATTATTGTGTTTTAAGCGACACCTAGTGGAAAAAAGTTCATTACATGCATTTGCAGTCCGAAACTGGAGCAAAATAATCGATGTTACACTCACAT
The DNA here is from genome assembly GCA_036884735.1 of Huso huso. NCBI lineage: Eukaryota > Metazoa > Chordata > Actinopteri > Acipenseriformes > Acipenseridae > Huso > Huso huso. Next base: position 8,520,712 of record CM072693.1, on the reverse strand, counting down.
TTTGGTGCATGTGTCGGTTTAGCTGGCAACAGTATTTTCTTATTAGAAATTACTGTTAGTATAACAAGGAAACTGCAAGCAAGGACTAAAAACACCAGAATGACTATGAGCTGGCTGAGGTTGAAGATGAAGGGCATCCTTTGTTGAGGGTAAAATGGATAAATGTCATTGTAGAATGTCATCTTTCAATGAGCTGAAAACAAACACGGAACAGTGCAAACAGTTATTCAGTACTTCTCGCTGACCAGAACACTAACATGCTGTCTGCAAACGTTATTGTCTTTGTTCAAAATAAAGACAGGAAAATCAAATAATGGTTTTTAGCTGGTTGTTTTTTTTTTCACAAGAAAGTTTTCATATAGCCTAGTCATTAAAATTTGCATCCTTGAACAGCTTCTAATGTGTTCAAACTGTATACTACTTTATCTTTATAATATTTTTTAAAATATTATATTTAATATTATTCTAGGCAAAAATATGATAAACCAAAGTTAGTCTTTCCTCATGGAACCCCAGTAAAAAGGTTCTTCGAAGCACCTTAAAAGGTTCCTCCACAGTATCAACCCCAGGAACCCTAAAAGGTTCTTAGTAGAACCTTAAGGTTCTTAAAAGATCCTTGTTTGTAAGGTTCCTCAAGGGAACCCAAGTAAAAAGGTTCTTTGAAGCACCTTAAAAGGGTCCTCCACAGTATCAACTCCAGGAACCCTAAAAGGTTCTTACTAGAACCTTTACTTTTTAGAGTGTATGGAACCTTGAAAGAACTATGGTGTTGTTCGAAGGCAAGACTTATATTATTACATTTCAATTTAGTGTGTGTATTTCGTAAATGTTAATGTGTAGAAACGGCAGGTACGCCGCTTATCTGGACCGCTGCCTCGACCCATAGAGGACCAATACATATTTTTATTGAACAATCTGAAGACAAGGTGTGTTTATGTAATCGGATACGTTACATCTAGACTTCTGTTACGGTTAACCCAATTAGAGTAAGATATCATTGAAATAATATTAAAAAAAAATGACAACGTAGCCTCAGATTAGGACACGGCACTTAACGGGTTAGAAACACATTTGCAGCAAAACCCTTGAAATCACCAGAGCCTTCCTCCTCCTGAATACTATGCAGGTGGGTGGGACTGAAACCTCCCCGGCTAGATAGATTGGTGATTGGTTGTTTCTTTAAATAATTCATAGAGAGGTGCACCCTGGGTGTTACTTAACTTCTCTTGTATTACATTATACTTTAATTGAGTGGTAATTTCATTATGTGAATTTTGTGTTTGAAACGCACTGGCAATTATTAACATTACTATGAACAAGTGTTATACTAGAAAGGAACCTGAATCAGACACCATCACTGCAGTGATATATGCCGGGAGTAGGGAAGTTGTTTTCCCCTGTATTTGTTAAGACTATACTTTCAGGGATCATTTCTATAGTTTGTTATTAGTGAAGTGCGTTTCTAAAGTGTCTGGTCTCGCTAACCATGATGAGGAGTTACAGTGTTTTATTCTGAGCGCAAAGCGGGTCTTGAATGCTGCTTCACTGTAGCTGTTCTTGATCATTGATGACCGTTCCGCTCTCTTTTGAGGGTGGAGGAAGAAAACACAGTCTGAGTGGTTTGTGCCATTTTATAAATGGTTAACAAAACGATTTGTATTTATTAACATTGTGGAATGTATTACAAAAGAAAGTTTCATAAAGATAGGATATATTATCTAGTTTAAGTGTGTAGTGTATGGAAAGCTGGTTATGAATATTAAATAACAGTGTATTATTGTGTTTTTAAGCGACGCCTAGTGGAAAAGAAGTTCATTACATGCAAAGTCTGAAACTGGAGCAAAATAATCGATGTTACACTCACATTTTGGTGCATGTGTCGGTTTAGCTGGAAACAGTATTTTCTTATTATTATTATTTTTTCTTAGCAGACGCCCTTATCCAGGGCGACTTACAATTGTTACAAGATATCACATTATACATTATTTCACATTATACAGATATCACATTATTTTTACATACAATTACCCATTTATACAGTTGGGTTTTACTGGCAATCTAGGTAAAGTACCTTGCTCAAGGGTACAACAGCAGTGTTGGGAATTGAAACAACCCTCCGGTCAAGAGTCCAGAAATAATACCTGAAAGTATAGTCTTAACAAATACAGGGGAAAACAACTTCCCTACTCCGGCATATATCACTGCAGTGATGGTGTCTGATTCAGGTTCCTTTCTAAATTATTATTATTATTATTATTAGAAATTACTGTTAGTATAACAAGGAAACTGCAAGCAAGGACTAAAAACACCAGAATGACTATGAGCTGGCTGAGGTTGAAGATGAAGGGCATCCTTTGTTGAGGGTAAAATGGATAAATGTCATTGTAGAATGTCATCTTTCAATGAGCTGAAAACAAACACGGAACAGTGCAAACAGTTATTCAGTACTTTCGCTGACCAGAACACTAACATGCTGTCTGCAAACGTTATTGTCTTTGTTCAAAATAAAGACAGGAAAATCAAATAATGGTTTTTAGCTGGTTGTTTTTTTCACAAGAAAGTTTTCATATAGCCTAGTCATTAAAATTTGCATCCTTGAACAGCTTCTAATGTGTTCAAACTGTATACTACTTTATCTTTATAATATTTTTTTAAAATATTATATTTAATATTATTCTAGGCAAAATATGATAAACCAAAGTTAGTCTTTCCTCATGGAACCCCAGTAAAAAGGTTCTTCGAAGCACCTTAAAAGGTTCCTCCACAGTATCAACCCCAGGAACCCTAAAAGGTTCTTAGTAGAACCTTAAGGTTCTTAAAAGATCCTTGTTTGTAAGGTTCCTCAAGGGAACCCAAGTAAAAAGGTTCTTTGAAGCACCTTAAAAGGGTCCTCCACAGTATCAACTCCAGGAACCCTAAAAGGTTCTTACTAGAACCTTTACTTTTTAGAGTGTATGGAACCTTGAAAGAACTATGGTGTTGCTCGAAGGCAAGACTCAGTATTATTACATTTCAATTTAGTGTGTGTATTTCGTAAATGTTAATGTGTAGAAACGGCAGGTACGCCGCTTATCTGGACCGCTGCCTCGACCCATAGAGGACCAATACATATTTTTATTGAACAATCTGAAGACAAGGTGTGTTTATGTAATCTGATACGTTACATCTAGACTTCTGTTACGGTTAACCCAATTAGAGTAAGATATCATTGAAATAATATTAAAAAATGACAACGTAGCCTCAGATTAGGACACCGGCACTTAACGGGTAAGAAACACATTTGCAGCAAAACCCTTGAAATCACCAGAGCCTTCCTCCTCCTGAATACTATGCAGGTGGGCGGGGACTGAAACCTCCCGGCTAGATAGATTGGTGATTGGTTGTTTCTTTAAATAATTCATAGAGAGGTGCACCCTGGGTGTTACTTAACTTCTCTTGTATTACATTATACTTTAATTGAGTGGTTATTTCATTATGTGAATTTTGTGTTTGAAACGCATTGGCAATTATTAACATTACTATGAACAAGTGTTATACTAGAAAGGAACCTGAATCAGACACCATCACTGCAGTGATATATATGGGAGTAGGGAAGTTGTTTTCCCCTGTATTTGTTAAGACTATACTTTCAGGGATTATTTCTATAGTTTGTTATTAGTGAAATGCGTTTCTAAAGTGTCTGGTCTCGCTAACCATGATGAGGAGTTACAGTGTTTTCTACTGAGCGCAAAGCGGGTCTTGAATGCTGCTTCACTGTAGCTGTTCTTGATCATTGATGACCGTTCCGCTCTCTTTTGAGGGTGGAGGAAGAAAACACAGTCTGAGTGGTTTGTGCCATTTTATAAATGGTTAACAAAACGATTTGTATTTATTAACATTGTGGAATGTATTACAAAAGAAAGTTTCATAAAGATAGGATATATTATCTAGTTTAAGTGTGTAGTGTATGGAAAGCTGGTTATGAATATTAAATAACAGTGTATTATTGTGTTTTAAGCGACGCCTAGTGGAAAAGAAGTTCATTACATGCATTTGCAGTCTGAAACTGGAGCAAAATAATCGATGTTACACTCACATTTTGGTGCATGTGTCGGTTTAGCTGGAAACAGTATTTTCTTATTATTATTATTTCTTTCTTAGCAGACGCCCTTATCCAGGGCGACTTACAATTGTTACAAGATATCACATTATACATTATTTCACATTATACAGATATCACATTATTTTTACATACAATTACCCATTTATACAGTTGGGTTTTTACTGGAGCAATCTAGGTAAAGTACCTTGCTCAAGGGTACAACAGCAGTGTCCCCCACTTGAATTGAACCCACAACCCTCCGGTCAAGAGTCCAGAGCCCTAACCGCTACCTGAAAGTATAGTCTTAACAAATACAGGGGAAAACAACTTCCCTACTCCCGGCATATATCACTGCAGTGATGGTGTCTGATTCAGGTTCCTTTCTATTATTATTATTATTATTATTATTATTAGAAATTACTGTTAGTATAACAAGGAAACTGCAAGCAAGGACTAAAAACACCAGAATGACTATGAGCTGGCTGAGGTTGAAGATGAAGGGCATCCTTTGTTGAGGGTAAAATGGATAAATGTCATTGTAGAATGTCATCTTTCAATGAGCTGAAAACAAACACGGAACAGTGCAAACAGTTATTCAGTACTTCTCGCTGACCAGAACACTAACATGCTGTCTGCAAACGTTATTGTCTTTGTTCAAAATAAAGACAGGAAAATCAAATAATGGTTTTTAGCTGGTTGTTTTTTTCACAAGAAAGTTTTCATATAGCCTAGTCATTAAAATTTGCATCCTTGAACAGCTTCTAATGTCTTCAAACTGTATACTACTTTATCTTTATAATATTTTTAAAATATTATATTTAATATTATTCTAGGCAAAATATGATAAACCAAAGTTAGTCTTTCCTCATGGAACCCCAGTAAAAGGTTCTTGAAGCACCTTAAAGGGTTCCTCCACAGTATCAACCCCAGGAACCCTAAAAGGTTCTTAGTAGAACCTTAAGGTTCTTAAAAGATCCTTGTTTGTAAGGTTCCTCAAGGGAACCCAAGTAAAAAGGTTCTTTGAAGCACCTTAAAAGGGTCCTCCACTGTATCAACTCCAGGAACCCTAAAAGGTTCTTACTAGAACCTTTACTTTTTTTTTAGAGTGTATGGAACCTTGAAAGAACTATGGTGTTGCTCCGAAGGCAAGACTTCGTATTATTACATTTCAATTTAGTGTGTGTATTTCGTAAATGTTAATGTGTAGAAACGGCAGGTACGCCGCTTATCTGGACCGCTGCCTCGACCCATAGAGGACCAATACATATTTTTATTGAACAATATGAAGACAAGGTGTGTTTATGTAATCTGATACGTTACATCTAGACTTCTGTTACGGTTAACCCAATTAGAGTAAGATATCATTGAAATAATATTAAAAAATGACAACGTAGCCTCAGATTAGGACACGGCACTTAACGGGTAAGAAACACATTTGCAGCAAAACCCTTGAAATCACCAGAGCCTTCCTCCTCCTGAATACTATGCAGGTGGGCGGGGACTGAAACCTCCCCCGGCTAGATAGATTGGTGATTGGTTGTTTCTTTAAATAATTCATAGAGAGGTGCACCCTGGGTGTTACTTAACTTCTCTTGTATTACATTATACTTTAATTGAGTGGTTATTTCATTATGTGAATTTTGTGTTTGAAACGCATTGGCAATTATTAACATTACTATGAACAAGTGTTATACTAGAAAGGAACCTGAATCAGACACCATCACTGCAGTGATATATGCCGGGAGTAGGGAAGTTGTTTTCCCCTGTATTTGTTAAGACTATACTTTCAGGGATCATTTCTATAGTTTGTTATTAGTGAAATGCGTTTCTAAAGTGTCTGGTCTCGCTAACCATGATGAGGAGTTACAGTGTTTTCTTCTGAGCGCAAAGCGGGTCTTGAATGCTGCTTCACTGCAGCTGTTCTTGATCATTGATGACCGTTCCGCTCTCTTTTGAGGGTGGAGGAAGAAAACACAGTCTGAGTGGTTTGTGCCATTTTATAAATGGTTAACAAAACGATTTGTATTTATTAACATTGTGGAATGTATTACAAAAGAAAGTTTCATAAAGATAGGATATATTATCTAGTTTAAGTGTGTAGTGTATGGAAAGCTGGTTATGAATATTAAATAACAGTGTATTATTGTGTTTTAAGCGACACCTAGTGGAAAAGAAGTTCATTACATGCATTTGCAGTCCGAAACTGGAGCAAAATAATCGATGTTACACTCACATTTTGGTGCATGTGTTCGGTTTAGCTGGCAACAGTATTTTCTTATTAGAAATTACTGTTAGTATAACAAGGAAACTGCAAGCAAAGACTAAAAACACCAGAATGACTATGAGCTGGCTGAGGTTGAAGATGAAGGGCATCCTTTGTTGAGGGTAAAATGGATAAATGTCATTGTAGAATGTCATCTTTCAATGAGCTGAAAACAAACACGGAACAGTGCAAACAGTTATTCAGTACTTCTCGCTGACCAGAACACTAACATGCTGTCTGCAAACGTTATTGTCTTTGTTCAAAATAAAGACAGGAAAATCAAATAATGGTTTTAGCTGGTTGTTTTTTTCACAAGAAAGTTTTCATATAGCCTAGTCATTAAAATTTGCATCCTTGAACAGCTTCTAATGTGTTCAAACTGTATACTACTTTATCTTTATAATATTTTTAAAATATTATATTTAATATTATTCTAGGCAAAATATGATAAACCAAAGTTAGTCTTTCCTCATGGAACCCCAGTAAAAAAGGTTCTTTGAAGCACCTTAAAAGGTTCCTCCACAGTATCAACCCCAGGAACCCTAAAAGGTTCTTAGTAGAACCCTAAAAGGTTCTTAAAAGATCCTTGTTTGTAAGGTTCCTCAAGGGAACCCAAGTAAAAAAGGTTCTTTGAAGCACCTTAAAAGGGTCCTCCACAGTATCAACTCCAGGAACCCTAAAAGGTTCTTACTAGAACCTTTACTTTTTAGAGTGTATGGAACCTTGAAAGAACTATGGTGTTGCTTCAAGGCAAGACTTCGTATTATTACATTTCAATTTAGTGTGTGTATTTCGTAAATGTTAATGTGTAGAAAGGGCAGGGTACGCTTATCTGGACCGCTGCCTCGACCCATAGAGGACCAATACATATTTTTATTAAACAATCTGAAGACAAGGTGTGTTTATGTAATCTGATACGTTACATCTAGACTTCTGTTACGGTTAACCCAATTAGAGTAAGATATCATTTAAATAATATTAAAAAATGACAACGTAGCCTCAGATTAGGACACCGGCACTTAAAGGGTAAGAAACATATTTGCAGCAAAACCCTTGAAATCACCAGAGCCTTCCTCCTCCTGAATACTATGCAGGTGGGCGGGGACTGAAACCTCCCCCGGCTAGATAGATTGGTGATTGGTTGTTTCTTTAAATAATTCATAGAGAGGTGCACCCTGGGTGTTACTTAACTTCTCTTGTATTACATTATACTTTAATTGAGTGGTTATTTCATTATGTGAATTTTGTGTTTGAAACGCTTTGGCAATTATTAACATTACTATGAACAAGTGTTATACTAGAAAGGAACCTGAATCAGACACCATCACTGCAGTGATATATGCCGGGAGTAGGGAAGTTGTTTTCCCCTGTATTTGTTAAGACTATACTTTCAGGGATCATTTCTATAGTTTGTTATTAGTGAAATGCGTTTTTAAAGTGTCTGGTCTCGCTAACCATGATGAGGAGTTACAGTGTTTTCTTCTGAGCGCAAAGCGGGTCTTGAATGCTGCTTCACTGTAGCTGTTCTTGATCATTGATGACCGTTCCGCTCTCTTTTGAGGGTGGAGGAAGAAAACACAGTCTGAGTGGTTTGTGCCATTTTATAAATGGTTAACAAAACGATTTGTATTTTTTAACATTGTGGAATGTATTACAAAAGAAAGTTTCATAAAGATAGGATATATTATCTAGTTTAAGTGTGTAGTGTATGGAAAGCTGGTTATGAATATTAAATAACAGTGTATTATTGTGTTTTAAGCGACGCCTAGTGGAAAAGAAGTTCATTACATGCATTTGCAGTCCGAAACTGGAGCAAAATAATTGATGTTACACTCACATTTTGGTGCATGTGTCGGTTTAGCTGGAAACAGTATTTTCTTATTAGAAATTACTGTTAGTATAACAAGGAAACTGCAAGCAAGGACTAAAAACACCAGAATGACTATGAGCTGGCTGAGGTTGAAGATGAAGGGCATCCTTTGTTGAGGGTAAAATGGATAAATGTCATTGTAGAATGTCATCTTTCAATGAGCTGAAAACAAACACGGATCAGTGCAAACAGTTATTCAGTACTTCTCGCTGACCAGAACACTAACATGCTGTCTGCAAACGTTATTGTCTTTGTTCAAAATAAAGACAGGAAAATCAAATAATGGTTTTTAGCTGGTTGTTTTTTTCACAAGAAAGTTTTCATATAGCCTAGTCATTAAAATTTTCATCCTTGAACAGCTTCCTATGTGTTCAAACTGTATACTACTTTATCTTTATAATATTTTTTAAAATATTATATTTAATATTATTCTAGGCAAAATATGATAAACCAAAGTTAGTCTTTCCTCATGGAACCCCAGTAAAAAGGTTCTTCGAAGCACCTTAAAAGGTTCCTCCACAGTATCAACCCCAGGAACCCTAAAAGGTTCTTAAAAGATCCTTGTTTGTAAGGTTCCTCAAGGGAACCCAAGTAAAAAGGTTCTTTGAAGCACCTTAAAAGGGTCCTCCACAGTATCAACTCCAGGAACCCTAAAAGGTTCTTACTAGAACCTTTACTTTTTAGAGTGTATGGAACCTTGAAAGAACTATGGTGTTGCTCAAGGCAAGACTTCGTATTATTACATTTCAATTTTAGTGTGTGTATTTTCGTAAATGTTAATGTGTAGAAACGGCAGGTACGCCGCTTATCTGGACCGCTGCCTCGACCCATAGAGGACCAATACATATTTTTATTAAACAATCTGAAGACAAGGTGTGTTTATGTAATCTGATACGTTACATCTAGACTTCTGTTACGGTTAACCCAATTAGAGTAAGATATCATTTAAATAATATTAAAAAAATGACAACGTAGCCTCAGATTAGGACACCGGCACTTAAAGGGTAAGAAACATATTTGCAGCAAAACCCTTGAAATCACCAGAGCCTTCCTCCTCCTGAATACTATGCAGGTGGGCGGGGACTGAAACCTCCCCCGGCTAGATAGATTGGTGATTGGTTGTTTCTTTAAATAATTCATAGAGAGGTGCACCCTGGGTGTTACTTAACTTCTCTTGTATTACATTATACTTTAATTGAGTGGTTATTTCATTATGTGAATTTTGTGTTTGAAACGCTTTGGCAATTATTAACATTACTATGAACAAGTGTTATACTAGAAAGGAACCTGAATCAGACACCATCACTGCAGTGATATATGCCGGGAGTAGGGAAGTTGTTTTCCCCTGTATTTGTTAAGACTATACTTTCAGGGATCATTTCTATAGTTTGTTATTAGTGAAATGCGTTTCTAAAGTGTCTGGTCTCGCTAACCATGATGAGGAGTTACAGTGTTTTCTTCTGAGCGCAAAGCGGGTCTTGAATGCTGCTTCACTGCAGCTGTTCTTGATCATTGATGACCGTTCCGCTCTCTTTTGAGGGTGGAGGAAGAAAACACCGTCTGAGTGGTTTGTGCCATTTTATAAATGGTTAACAAAACGATTTGTATTTATTAACATTGTGGAATGTATTACAAAAGAAAGTTTCATAAAGATAGGATATATGATCTAGTTTAAGTGTGTAGTGTATGGAAAGCTGGTTATGAATATTAAATAACAGTGTATTATTGTGTTTTAAGCGACGCCTAGTGGAAAAGAAGTTCATTACATGCATTTGCAGTCCGAAACTGGAGCAAAATAATCGATGTTACACTCACATTTTGGTGCATGTGTCGGTTTAGCTGGCAACAGTATTTTCTTATTAGAAATTACTGTTAGTATAACAAGGAAACTGCAAGCAAAGACTAAAAACACCAGAATGACTATGAGCTGGCTGAGGTTGAAGATGAAGGGCATCCTTTGTTGAGGGTAAAATGGATAAATGTCATTGTAGAATGTCATCTTTCAATGAGCTGAAAACAAACACGGAACAGTGCAAACAGTTATTCAGTACTTCTCGCTGACCAGAACACTAACATGCTGTCTGCAAACGTTATTGTCTTTGTTCAAAATAAAGACAGGAAAATCAAATAATGGTTTTTAGCTGGTTGTTTTTTTCACAAGAAAGTTTTCATATAGCCTAGTCATTAAAATTTGCATCCTTGAACAGCTTCTAATGTGTTCAAACTGTATACTACTTTATCTTTATAATATTTTTTAAAATATTATATTTAATATTATTCTAGGCAAAATATGATAAACCAAAGTTAGTCTTTCCTCATGGAACCCCAGTAAAAAGGTTCTTCGAAGCACCTTAAAAGGTTCCTCCACAGTATCAACCCCAGGAACCCTAAAAGGTTCTTAGTAGAACCCTAAAAGGTTCTTAAAAGATCCTTGTTTGTAAGGTTCCTCAAGGGAACCCAAGTAAAAAGGTTCTTTGAAGCACCTTAAAAGGGTCCTCCACAGTATCAACTCCAGGAACCCTAAAAGGTTCTTACTAGAACCTTTACTTTTTAGAGTGTATGGAACCTTGAAAGAACTATGGTGTTGCTCAAGGCAAGACTTCGTATTATTACATTTCAATTTAGTGTGTGTATTTTCGTAAATGTTAATGTGTAGAAACGGCAGGTACGCCGCTTATCTGGACCGCTGCCTCGACCCATAGAGGACCAATACATATTTTTATTAAACAATCTGAAGACAAGGTGTGTTTATGTAATCTGATACGTTACATCTAGACTTCTGTTACGGTTAACCCAATTAGAGTAAGATATCATTTAAATAATATTAAAAAATGACAACGTAGCCTCAGATTAGGACACCGGCACTTAAAGGGTAAGAAACATATTTGCAGCAAAACCCTTGAAATCACCAGACTCCATAGTGTTAGGGCCCAACAGAGGGCTGGTATTCTATAATGGGATGCCAAAACTCTGCAGGAAATGTGGGGAATTAGGACACCTGGCGGCCGCATGTACTGTAGTCAAGTGCAGGAACTGCGGCGCCCCCCACGAGACCAGCCACTGCAGAGAAGAGAGGCAGTGCAATTTGTGTGGAAAGAAGGGCACCTGTTCAAGGACTGCCCTCTTCCTATGCCAACATGGCCAGAGCCAGCAAGGCAAATACCAACAAGCCTAGGCCTGAGCAGGAAGAGGGAGCAAGTAACAAAGATCAGTCCACATCACCACCAACAGCATCCAAAACCCAGACTCCAGCACCACCATCATCACCAGCACCCCCCCTCACCCCCCCGCCCCGAGACATGTCCTGTTTACGAGGACCCCTTCCCCAGCCCAGAGAGAGAGTACAACAGCTACTCCACTAGCTCCTCCAGTAGCTCCTCTGATACAGAACACGAGGCAGGAGGGAGCCCGGACCCAGCAGCGCCCCCCTGAGTAGGGCCCTCTCAGCGCCAGCACTCCCCCGGCTCTCGTTATGACGCCATAAGGATTGAGTCCGTGGGGAGGAAAGCAAAAGCGACAGTGAAAGTGAGAGTGAGAAGGAGGGAAGGGAGGAAGAACCAGCCGAGGGTGGGGAAAAGAAAGGGTAGAGAAGAGGGGGTAAAAGAAAGAAGATCAAGATCAAAGACAGCAAGTTGCAGGTGGCCCCCATAGATCCAAAACCAGCTAATGTCCAATAAAGTCCCCAGTCTTGCCCTCGCAGGCAGAGACGGAGGCGAGTGGGACGGCTACACTGCCGCCTAGTGGGCAGGTAGCAGCCAGCCAGGCATCCCCAGCCAGCCTTCCCAGTCGTTAACACAAACCCTAGCACACCGCAGAAGAGGTGTTCACTAATGCACCGAGGGGAGAGGTCGGGGTCAACACCTTCCCTGACCAGCAGTACCTCGGTAGCAATGACCCTCTTCAAGCGAAGGGCCTCCCTTCAAAGCATCCTTGACCCCCTCCCTTGTATGGGCAAAACCAGGGGCCCCCTAGAGGTCCTCCTAGATACAGCACTGGAGGACATGGGAATACCCCTGGACGCGGTAAGCCAGAAGTCTGCTAACAGCTCCAATTCAACAGATGGTAACAGCCAAAGAAGGCTGTCTGTCATAACCCCTCCCCAGGACAAAGCTGACCCACACGTTCCGAGGGGCCCTGAGCAAGTTCCACCAGACTTACCTTGTGGGGAGTTGAATAGCCCAAACAACTCCACGTACTGTGCATACAAAGACGGTGCCTTCTTGGACGAGGCAGCAGTGAGTACCTTCTCAGGGGTGATGGGAGTTGCAAATAAGCCCAAGCCCCCTCGAAGCAAGCGTAGAGCTAAGAGTAGGAAGAGTGTCCCGACCTCCCAATCATAGTCGCTATGGGGTGGACGCAGCGACTCCTTTTCTTGTTAGCTACCCTGATGGCCCTGATATGTGTGTCTGTTAATGTCAGGAGCATCAGGAGACAAAAAAGATTTGATGTACTAAACTATCTAGCTAACTTGAAAGCAGATATCATCTTTTTGCAGGAGTGTGGTATTTCGTCGAGCCCTGATTATAGGGACCTGAAGGAGAGTTGGACCCTGGGGACTCCTTCTGGTCGGGCTCCAACATAGCCAGAGCCGACGGAGTAGGTATCCTGTTTAAAAACCCATTTATTACCTCCCGCAGCAGCAGGAGGTAGAACCTGGTAGAATTCTGAGCGTGGATGTGACATACAACAACACTCCCCTCAGACTGGTCAATGTCTACGCACCCACTAACCAAAACGAAAGAGTTCAATTTTTTTCCACAGCTGCGTCCACTCCTGCTGGGGAGGCGTACCCGTCATCGTGTCAGGTGACTTCAATTGTGCTCTAAGGGACGTGGGCCGGAGCAGGCAGGCCACATAGCGACCGCTCTAGTAGAGTTTTGTCCTCCGTAATATCTGATTTCTCCTGTGTGATGCAGGTAAGGACCTGGTGCCTCCCTTTACCTGGGTGAGCTCATCTGGGACCTCCTTCTCCCGTATAGATCTCGTCCTGCATACCAGCTCCCTTACGAAGACGGCAGTAGACACCCAGGCCGTCTTCTTCTCTGACCATAGGCTCCTGCAGGTAACATTGCAGGTCCCTCAGACCTCCCAGATGGGGTCAGGGGTCTGGAAATTAAACACCTCCTTACTCGACGACCCCTCCATAGCTGCAGCCTATAAGAGCAGGCTTGTTGAGTGGACCACTTTGCGTGACCTATTCAACTCCCCTATAGAGTGGTGGGAGATGGTCAAAATGAGAACTAAGGGTTATTTCATAGCAGCAGGCAAGAGGAAAGCAAAAGAAAGGAGGGCCAAATATAAACACCTGAATGCTGCCCTCCAGCGTCTGAGCCTGCTTCAGCTTCGGGGGTTCCCTGTAAGCGACGAGATAGCCCAGACCAAGCTAGATCTTTCAGTGCTTTGTAGGGAGGAACAACGAAAGGTCATGCACAATGCAAAAGTGCAAAAAATGGAGGAAGACGAAAAGTGTACTCGCTTCTTCTTCCAGAAAACGAGGGAGAAGCGGCACTTGATGTCCTCCATGCTCGACAGCAGGGGAGGATAGTAGAGGATAGTAAGGGAGTGAAAAAGTGGTAGAGAACTTCTATAGGGACCTATATAACATCAAAGCTACAGATGACACCCTGATAGAGTGGTTCCTGAGCCAGTTGGAGCCTGACTCAGTGCGGGATGACGAGGAGGAGGAGAAGGACCCAGAACTCACGTTGGAGGAGCTCACCCAGGCGGTTAAGACCATGAACACCGGTAAGACGCCAGGTCCAGATGGCATCCCGGGTGAGTATTACCATCTTTTTTGGGACACGCTAAAAGTCCATTTAGCGGAGGTCTACAGAGCGGTCTACAGGGAGAAGCGGTTGGGCCCTTCTATGCGGGAGAGTGTAATTACTCTCCTTCATAAGAAAGGGAAGTTAAAGATCACGGAATTGGCGCCCAATCAGCCTCCTTTGCGTGGATTACAAGATACTAGCCAAAGCTCTGATGCTCCGCTACAAGTACACCTCCCTTTGGTCATTGGCCCCGACCAGGCTTGTGGCGTCCCAGGAGGTCCATCACTGATATTTTAATGTTAACAAGGGACATTCTGGCTTATTCTAGAGAACGGAACCATCCCTCTGCCTGTTCAACCTTGACCAGGAGAAGGCGTTCGATAGGGTAAGCCATGAATATATGTACAAAGTGATGGACCAGATGAAATTCGCTCCTGGACTTAGGGAGTGGGTTAAAACCATATATACAAACATTAGTACCCGAGTCTTGGTGAACAGGCACCTGACTGGTAAAATATCTATCCAGTCAGGGGTCAGACAGGGTTGCCCACTATCCCCACTGCTATATGTCGTGTGCATTGAACCCCTCCTGCAGGCAATTCGTAGGGATACCAATATAACTGGTTTCCAGCTGCCTGGATCCAACGGGGTCCAGGTCAAAACAACAGCATATATGGACGATGTGTCACTCATTTGCACCAACACATCGTCGGTACCTCGGATTAGTAATATCCTTGAGAAGTACTGCACGGCGACCGGGGCAGTGATTAATAAGTCCAAGAGCGAAGTCTACGTGTCTAAAAATTGGCAGGTAGATAGGGAACTGTCGGACATGTACCCTGTCAAAAGGACAAAATCAAGATTCTGGGCCTCATTTTCGAGAACAATAGCTCAGGGGCCCAGAGCTGGACGGCGGCCATTAACCAGGTCCGTAAAAGATTGGCGGATGGAGCACAAGATCCTTAACAATGACGGGTAGAGTATTAATAACCAAGTCTATACTGTTCCCCATCCTCTCTTATGTAGGAAAAATCTTTCCCCCAGACAGGACCACCAAAAAAGTGGTGGACCGCATTATCCACCGCTTTATCTGGGGCAGCAAGATGGAGCGGGTAAAGCGAGCCACCTTGAGTAAAGCCGACAAGAAGGGAGGTAAGGGGGTCCCGGACGTTGTGCAGCTCACCCGAGTGCAGGGGCTCACGCAAACTATCAAGAACATCCAGGCCCTGGACAGGAAGGTATGTTACATGAATCGTTTCTATTTTGCCACCTGTCTCAGGGCCTTGGGCCTCTGCACTATTGATAACACCGTGCCGTACTCCTGGGACCCCCCCATTGTATTATAGAACCTTAAGGGACACTATATATAAATTGGGCTTAGATAAAGCAAAATTGGCCTCCTGGGAATACAAGGCTGTAACTAAATATCTTGCGGTTCCCAGGAAATTGAAAAAAAGCTACTTTCTCCCTCACCCAAAGCCAAAAAAAATCTGGGAGAATGTGTCTCACAGCTGCCTCAGTAATGTCCAGAAGGATATAGCATGGAACACCGTCCACAGTGCACTCCCCACTCGGCGTTCATGTTCAGGAGGGACTAGCCCAAGTAGAAACATGCCCCTATGCAAAGTGCCAGAGAGAGAAACACCAGCCCATATCTTCTGGGAGTGTGATGTGGCTGGCAGTGTCTGGCTCTCTGTCTCTGTCTTCCTAAACAGGTTTGCTGACACGGCCAAGATGACCGCTGAGACTGTGCTCTATGGGCCTGCGGGAGGAATCGCTACCGGCACAGCTAAGTGCGCTTGGCGTGTCATCAATGTTGTCAAGCAGATCCTGTGGGAGGGCCGTAACGTCTGTGTTTATCACAAGCAGGAGCTAGACACTATCACCATGACCAGAAGGGCACAAACTCTTATTAAGGACTTTGTAATTCTGGACATCCGGACCCTCGGGAAGGACAAGGCCTGCTTGGAGTGGAGGATCGCCGGACTTCAGGACGTGAAGATGGAATGAAGGAAAAACTGGAACCGCTAGCTCTAGGAGCAGGACTACACGGGCACCGTTAAGTTTTTATTTATTTTGTCATGCCAGCATTCCGCCCTTTTTAGCTGGCATGACCGTTTTTGAACGGTGCCCTGGTTTTATGTAGTCTTTTTGTTTCAGTTTTATGGACTTTGATTTGATTTATTTTGAATGTTTTATTTGATTTTGTTTTGTTTGTTTTATGTATCTAAAAGATTTTTAATGTTAACTATTAAAAGTTACATTTTAAGTGTTTTAAAATTTTAGAATTTTAACTCACTGTTTTATACACTGTCCCTTTTCCCCTGTCCCTGTTTTAGTCCTATAGTTTTATTGTCCTGTTTTATGTTCACTTTTGAACTTTTTTAGAGAGCACTCCCCGGCCCTCACAAGCACTGGTTTTTTATAGATGGTTCTTTTTTTCCAGTCACTTTTAAAGCAGCACAGGTTTTTTTCATGTTGATTTTAATCTGTGTCTGTTTTAACCATGTACAAAGCACAATTGTCTTGGTGTTTTTAAATGTATTTTAAATGCTTTTAAAACAAAATGTATGTTTGTATGCATGAATGTCATCTTTAAAAGAAATGTATAATGAATGAAAAAACGAATGGGTGTAAATGTAAAAAAATGGTAAAATCTCAATAAAAGAGTATTTCTAAAGTGTCTGGTCTCGCTAACCATGATGAGGAGTTACAGTGATTTCTTCTGAGCGCAAAGCGGGTCTTGAATGCTGCTTCACTGTAGCTGTTCTTGATCATTCATGACCGTTCCACTCTTTTTTGATGGTGGAGGAAGAAAACACTGTCTGAGTGGTTTGTGCCATTTTATAAATGGTTAACAAAACGATTTGTATTTATTAACATTGTGGAATGTATTACAAAAGAAAGTTTCATAAAGATAGGATATATTATCTAGTTTAAGTGTGTAGTGTATGGAAAGCTGGTTATGAATATTAAATAACAGTGTATTATTGTGTTTTAAGCGACGCCTAGTGGAAAAGAAGTTCATTACATGCATTTGCAGTCCGAAACTGGAGCAAAATAATCGATGTTACACTCACATTTTGGTGCATGTGTCGGTTTAGCTGGCAACAGTATTTTCTTATTAGAAATTACTGTTAGTATAACAAGGAAACTGCAAGCAAGGACTAAAAACACCAGAATGACTATGAGCTGGCTGAGGTTGAAGATGAAGGGCATCCTTTGTTGAGGGTAAAATGGATAAATGTCATTGTAGAATGTCATCTTTCAATGAGCTGAAAACAAACACGGAACAGTGCAAACAGTTATTCAGTACTTCTCGCTGACCAGAACACTAACATGCTGTCTGCAAACGTTATTGTCTTTGTTCAAAATAAAGACAGGAAAATCAAATAATGGTTTTTAGCTGGTTGTTTTTTCACAAGAAAGTTTTCATATAGCCTAGTCATTAAAATTTGCATCCCTGAACAGCTTCTAATGTGTTCAAACTGTATACTACTTTATCTTTATAATATTTTTTAAAATATTATATTTAATATTATTCTAGGCAAAATATGATAAACCAAAGTTAGTCTTTCCTCATGGAACCCCAGTAAAAGGTTCTTGAAGCACCTTAAAAGGTTCCTCCACAGTATCAACCCCAGGAACCCTAAAGGTTCTTAGTAGAACCCTAAAAAAGGTTCTTAAAAGATCCTTGTTTGTAAGGTTCCTCAAGGAACCCAAGTAAAAAGGTTCTTTGAAGCACCTTAAAAGGGTCCTCCACAGTATCAACTCCAGGAACCCTAAAAGGTTCTTACTAGAACCTTTACTTTTTAGAGTGTATGGAACCTTGAAAGAACTATGGTGTTGCTCGAAGGCAAGACTTCAGTATTATTACATTTCAATTTAGTGTGTGTATTTCGTAAATGTTAATGTGTAGAAACGGCAGATACGCCGCTTATCTGGACCGCTGCCTCGACCCATAGAGGACCAATACATATTTTTATTAAACAATCTGAAGACAAGGTGTGTTTATGTAATCTGATACGTTACATCTAGACTTCTGTTACGGTTAACCCAATTAGAGTAAGATATCATTGAAATAATATTAAAAAATGACAACGTAGCCTCAGATTAGGACACCGGCACTTAACGGGTAAGAAACACATTTGCAGCAAAACCCTTGAAATCACCAGAGCCTTCCTCCTCCTGAATACTATGCAGGTGGGCGGGGACTGAAACCTCCCCCGGCTAGATAGATTGGTGATTGGTTGTTTCTTTAAATAATTCATAGAGAGGTGCACCCTGGGTGTTACTTAACTTCTCTTGTATTACATTATACTTTAATTGAGTGGTTATTTCATTATGTGAATTTTGTGTTTGAAACGCATTGGCAATTATTAACATTACTATGAACAAGTGTTATACTAGAAAGGAACCTGAATCAGACACCATCACTGCAGTGATATATGCCGGGAGTAGGGAAGTTGTTTTCCCCTGTATTTGTTAAGACTATACTTTCAGGGATCATTTCTATAGTTTGTTATTAGTGAAATGCGTTTCTAAAGTGTCTGGTCTCGCTAACTATGATGAAGAGTTACAGTGTTTTCTTCTGAGCGCAAAGCGGGTCTTGAATGCTGCTTCACTGTAGCTGTTCTTGATCATTGATGACCGTTCTGCTCTCTTTTGAGGGTGGAGGAAGAAAACACAGTCTGAGTGGTTTGTGCCATTTTATAAATGGTTAACAAAACGATTTGTATTTATTAACATTGTGGAATGTATTACAAAAGAAAGTTTCATAAAGATAGGATATATTATCTAGTTTAAGTGTGTAGTGTATGGAAAGCTGGTTATGAATATTAAATAACAGTGTATTATTGTGTTTTAAGCGACGCCTAGTGGAAAAGAAGTTCATTACATGCATTTGCAGTCCGAAACTGGAGCAAAATAATCGATGTTACACTCACATTTTGGTGCATGTGTCGGTTTAGCTGGCAACAGTATTTTCTTATTAGAAATTACTGTTAGTATAACAAGGAAACTGCAAGCAAGGACTAAAAACACCAGAATGACTAAGAGCTGGCTGAGGTTGAAGATGAAGGGCATCCTTTGTTGAGGGTAAATGGATAAATGTCATTGTAGAATGTCATCTTTCAATGAGCTGAAAACAAACACGGAACAGTGCAAACAGTTATTCAGTACTTCTCGCTGACCAGAACACTAACATGCTGTCTGCAAACGTTATTGTCTTTGTTCAAAATAAAGACAGGAAAATCAAATAATGGTTTTTAGCTGGTTGTTTTTTCACAAGAAAGTTTTCATATAGCCTAGTCATTAAAATTTGCATCCTTGAACAGCTTCTAATGTGTTCAAACTGTATACTACTTTATCTTTATAATATTTTTAAAATATTATATTTAATATTATTCTAGGCAAAATATGATAAACCAAAGTTAGTCTTTCCTCATGGAACCCCAGTAAAAAGGTTCTTCGAAGCACCTTAAAAGGTTCCTCCACAGTATCAACCCCAGGAACCCTAAAGGTTCTTAGTAGAACCCTAAAAAAGGTTCTTAAAAGATCCTTGTTTGTAAGGTTCCTCAAGGAACCCAAGTAAAAAGGTTCTTTGAAGCACCTTAAAAAAAAGGGTCCTCCACAGTATCAACTCCAGGAACCCTAAAAGGTTCTTACTAGAACCTTTACTTTTTAGAGTGTATGGAACCTTGAAAGAACTATGGTGTTGCTCGAAGGCAAGACTTGTATTATTACATTTCAATTTAGTGTGTGTATTTCGTAAATGTTAATGTGTAGAAACGGCAGGTACGCCGCTTATCTGGACCGCTGCCTCGACCCATAGAGGACCAATACATATTTTTATTAAACAATCTGAAGACAAGGTGTGTTTATGTAATCTGATACGTTACATCTAGACTTCTGTTACGGTTAACCCAATTAGAGTAAGATATCATTGAAATAATATTAAAAAATGACAACGTAGCCTCAGATTAGGACACCGCACTTAACGGGTAAGAAACACATTTGCAGCAAAACCCTTGAAATCACCAGAGCCTTCCTCCTCCTGAATACTATGCAGGTGGGCGGGACTGAAACCTCCCCGGCTAGATAGATTGGTGATTGGTTGTTTCTTTAAATAATTCATAGAGAGGTGCACCCTGGGTGTTACTTAACTTCTCTTGTATTACATTATACTTTAATTGAGTGGTTATTTCATTATGTGAATTTTGTGTTTGAAACGCATTGGCAATTATTAACATTACTATGAACAAGTGTTATACTAGAAAGGAACCTGAATCAGACACCATCACTGCAGTGATATATGCCGGGAGTAGGGAAGTTGTTTTCCTCTGTATTTGTTAAGACTATACTTTCAGGGATCATTTCTATAGTTTGTTATTAGTGAAATGCGTTTCTAAAGTGTCTGGTCTCGCTAACCATGATGAGGAGTTACAGTGTTTTCTTCTGAGCGCAAAGCGGGTCTTGAATGCTGCTTCACTGTAGCTGTTCTTGATCATTGATGACCGTTCCGCTCTCTTTTGAGGGTGGAGGAAGAAAACACAGACTGAGTGGTTTGTGCCATTTTATAAATGGTTAACAAAACGATTTGTATTTATTAACATTGTGGAATGTATTACAAAAAAAATTACATAAAGATAGGATATATTATCTAGTTTAAGTGTGTAGTGTATGGAAAGCTGGTTATGAATATTAAATAACAGTGTATTATTGTGTTTTAAGCGACGCCTAGTGGAAAATAAGTTCATTACATGCATTTGCAGTCAGAAACTGGAGCAAAATAATTGATGTTACACTCACATTTTGGTGCATGTGTCGGTTTAGCTGGCAACAGTATTTTCTTATTAGAAATGACTGTTAGTATAACAAGGAAACTGCAAGCAAGGACTAAAAACACCAGAATGACTATGAGCTGGCTGAGGTTGAAGATGAAGGGCATCCTTTGTTGAGGGTAAAATGGATAAATGTCATTGTAGAATGTCATCTTTCAATGAGCTGAAAACAAACACGGATCAGTGCAAACAGTTATTCAGTACTTCTCGCTGACCAGAACACTAACATGCTGTCTGCAAACGTTATTGTCTTTGTTCAAAATAAAGACAGGAAAATCAAATAATGGTTTTTAGCTGGTTGTTTTTTCACAAGAAAGTTTTCATATAGCCTAGTCATTAAAATTTGCATCCTTGAACAGCTTCTAATGTGTTCAAACTGTATACTACTTTATCTTTATAATATTTTTAAAATATTATATTTAATATTATTCTAGGCAAAATATGATAAACCAAAGTTAGTCTTTCCTCATGGAACCCCAGTAAAAGGTTCTTGAAGCACCTTAAAAGGTTCCTCCACAGTATCAACCCCAGGAAAAAGGTTCTTAGTAGAACCTTAAGGTTCTTAAAAGATCAAGGTTCCTCAAGGAACCCAAGTAAAAAGGTTCTTTGAAGCAAAGGTCCTCCACAGTATCAACTAGGAACCCTAAAAGGTTCTTACTAGAACCTTTACTTTTTAGAGTGTATGGAACCTTGAAAGAACTATGGTGTTGCTCAAGGCAAGACTTCAGATTATTACATTTCAATTTAGTGTGTGTATTTCGTAAATGTTAATGTGTAGAAACGGCAGGTACGCCGCTTATTGGATTTTAGAGGACCAATACATATTTTTATTAAACAATTGAAGACCCATTGTGTTTTTTTCTGATTCGTTACATCTAGATTTCTTTACGGTTAACCCAAGATAAGATATCATTGAAATAATATTAAAAATGACAATTTTCAGATTAGGACAGCATTTAACGGGTAAGAAACACATTTGCAGCAAAACCCTTGAAATCACCAGAGCCTTCCTCCTCCTGAATACTATGCAGGTGGGCTTGAAACCTCCCCAGCGGCTAGATAGATTGGTGATTGGTTGTTTTTTAAATAACATAGATTAAACCCTGGGTGTTACTTTTAACTTCTCTTGTATTACATTATACTTTAATTGAGTGGTTATTTCAATGTGAATTTTGTGTTTGAAACGCATTGGCAATTATTAACATTACTAAAGTGTTATACTAGAAAGGAAAAAGACACCATCACTGCATGATATAAACCAGGGTGTTGTTTTCCCTGTATTTGTTAAGACTATACTTTCAGGGATCATTTCTATAGTTTGTTATTAAAAATGCGTTTCTAAAGTGTCTGGTCTCGCTAACCATGAAAGTTACAGTGTTTTCTTCTGAACAAAGCGGGTCTTGAATGCTGCTTCACTGCAGCTAAAATTGATGACCGGGACTCTTTTGAGGGTGGAGGAAGAAACACAGTCTGAGTGGTTTGTGCCATTTTATAAATGGTTAACAAAACGATTTGTACTTATTAACATTGTGGAATGTATTACAAAAGAAAGTTTCATAAAAATAGGATATATTATCTAGTTTAAGTGTGTAGTGTATGGAAAGCTGGTTATGAATATTAAATAACAGTGTATTATTGTGTTTTAAGCGACGCCTAGTGGAAAATAAGTTCATTACATGCATTTGCAGTCAGAAACTGGAGCAAAATAATCGATGTTACACTCACATTTTGGTGCATGTGTCGGTTTAGCTGGCAACAGTATTTTCTTATTAGAAATGACTGTTAGTATAACAAGGAAACTGCAAGCAAGGACTAAAAACACCAGAATGACTATGAGCTGGCTGAGGTTGAAGATGAAGGGCATCCTTTGTTGAGGGTAAAATGGATAAATGTCATTGTAGAATGTCATCTTTCAATGAGCTGAAAACAAACACGGATCAGTGCAAACAGTTATTCAGTACTTCTCGCTGACCAGAACACTAACATGCTGTCTGCAAACGTTATTGTCTTTGTTCAAAATAAAGACAGGAAAATCAAATAATGGTTTTTAGCTGGTTGTTTTTTTCACAAGAAAGTTTTCATATAGCCTAGTCATTAAAATTTGCATCCTTGAACAGCTTCTAATGTGTTCAAACTGTATACTACTTTATCTTTATAATATTTTTAAAATATTATATTTAATATTATTCTAGGCAAAATATGATAAACCAAAGTTAGTCTTTCCTCATGGAACCCCAGTAAAAAGGTTCTTCGAAGCACCTTAAAAGGTTCCTCCACAGTATCAACCCCAGGAACCCTAAAAGGTTCTTAGTAGAACCTTAAGGTTCTTAAAAGATCCTTGTTTGTAAGGTTCCTCAAGGGAACCCAAGTAAAAAAGGTTCTTTGAAGCACCTTAAAAGGGTCCTCCACAGTATCAACTCAGGAACCCTAAAAGGTTCTTACTAGAACCTTTACTTTTTTTTAGAGTGTATGGAACCTTGAAAGAACTATGGTGTTGCTCAAGGCAAGACTTCGTATTATTACATTTCAAATTTAGTGTGTGTATTTCAGTAAATGTTAATGTGTAGAAACGGCAGGTACGCCGCTTATCTGGACCGCTGCCTCGACCCATAGAGGACCAATACATATTTTTATTAAACAATCTGAAGACAAGGTGTGTTTATGTAATCTGATACGTTACATCTAGACTTCTGTTACGGTTAACCCAATTAGAGTAAGATATCATTGAAATAATATTAAAAAATGACAACGTAGCCTCAGATTAGGACACCGGCACTTAACGGGTAAGAAACACATTTGCAGCAAAACCCTTGAAATCACCAGAGCCTTCCTCCTCCTGAATACTATGCAGGTGGGTGGGGACTGAAACCTCCCGGCTAGATAGATTGGTGATTGGTTGTTTCTTTTAAATAATTCATAGAGAGGTGCACCCTGGGTGTTACTTAACTTCTCTTGTATTACATTATACTTTAATTGAGTGGTTATTTCATTATGTGAATTTTGTGTTTGAAACGCATTGGCAATTATTAACATTACTATGAACAAGTGTTATACTAGAAAGGAACCTGAATCAGACACCATCACTGCAGTGATATATGCCGGGAGTAGGGAAGTTGTTTTCCCCTGTATTTGTTAAGACTATACTTTCAGGGATCATTTCTATAGTTTGTTATTAGTGAAATGCGTTTCTAAAGTGTCTGGTCTCGCTAACCATGATGAGGAGTTACAGTGTTTTCTTCTGAGCGCAAAGCGGGTCTTGAATGCTGCTTCACTGTAGCTGTTCTTGATCATTGATGACCGTTCTGCTCTCTTTTGAGGGTGGAGGAAGAAAACACAGTCTGAGTGGTTTGTGCCATTTTATAAATGGTTAACAAAACGATTTGTATTTATTAACATTGTGGAATGTATTACAAAAGAAAGTTTCATAAAGATAGGATATATTATCTAGTTTAAGTGTGTAGTGTATGGAAAGCTGGTTATGAATATTAAATAACAGTGTATTATTGTGTTTTAAGCGACGCCTAGTGGAAAATAAGTTCATTACATGCATTTGCAGGCAGAAACTGGAGCAAAATAATCGGTCACACTCACATTTTGGTGCATGTGTCGGTTTAGCTGGCAACAGTATTTTCTTATTAGAAATTACTGTTAGTATAACAAGGAAACTGCAAGCAAGGACTAAAAACACCAGAATGACTATGAGCTGGCTGAGGTTGAAGATGAAGGGCATCCTTTGTTGAGGGTAAAATGGATAAATGTCATTGTAGAATGTCATCTTTCAATGAGCTGAAAACAAACACGGAACAGTGCAAACAGTTATTCAGTACTTCTCGCTGACCAGAACACTAACATGCTGTCTGCAAACGTTATTGTCTTTGTTCAAAATAAAGACAGGAAAATCAAATAATGGTTTTTAGCTGGTTGTTTTTTTCACAAGAAAGTTTTCATATAGCCTAGTCATTAAAATTTGCATCCTTGAACAGCTTCTAATGTCTTCAAACTGTATACTACTTTATCTTTATAATATTTTTTAAAATATTATATTTAATATTATTCTAGGCAAAATATGATAAACCAAAGTTAGTCTTTCCTCATGGAACCCCAGTAAAAAGGTTCTTGAAGCACCTTAAAAGGTTCCTCCACAGTATCAACCCCAGGAACCCTAAAGGTTCTTAGTAGAACCTTAAGGTTCTTAAAAGATCCTTGTTTGTAAGGTTCCTCAAAGGAACCCAAGTAAAAAGGTTCTTTGAAGCACCTTAAAAGGGTCCTCCACTGTATCAACTCCAGGAACCCTAAAAAGGTTCTTACTAGAACCTTTACTTTTTAGAGTGTATGGAACCTTGAAAGAACTATGGTGTTGCTCCGAAGGCAAGACTTCGTATTATTACATTTCAATTTAGTGTGTGTATTTCGTAAATGTTAATGTGTAGAAACGGCAGGTACGCCGCTTATCTGGACCGCTGCCTCGACCCATAGAGGACCAATACATATTTTATTGAACAATATGAAGACAAGGTGTGTTTATGTAATCTGATACGTTACATCTAGACTTCTGTTACGGTTAACCCAATTAGAGTAAGATATCATTGAAATAATATTAAAAAATGACAACGTAGCCTCAGATTAGGACACCGCACTTAACGGGTAAGAAACACATTTGCAGCAAAACCCTTGAAATCACCAGAGCCTTCCTCCTCCTGAATACTATGCAGGTGGGCGGGGACTGAAACCTCCCGGCTAGATAGATTGGTGATTGGTTGTTTCTTTAAATAATTCATAGAGGTGCACCCTGGGTGTTACTTAACTTCTCTTGTATTACATTATACTTTAATTGAGTGGTTATTTCATTATGTGAATTTTGTGTTTGAAACGCATTGGCAATTATTAACATTACTATGAACAAGTGTTATACTAGAAAGGAACCTGAATCAGACACCATCACTGCAGTGATATATGCCGGGAGTAGGGAAGTTGTTTTCCCCTGTATTTGTTAAGACTATACTTTCAGGGAGCATTTCTATAGTTTGTTATTAGTGAAATGCGTTTCTAAAGTGTCTGGTCTCGCTAACCATGATGAGGAGTTACAGTGTTTTCTTCTGAGCGCAAAGCGGGTCTTGAATGCTGCTTCACTGCAGCTGTTCTTGATCATTGATGACCGTTCCGCTCTCTTTTGAGGGTGGAGGAAGAAAACACAGTCTGAGTGGTTTGTGCCATTTTATAAATGGTTAACAAAACGATTTGTATTTATTAACATTGTGGAATGTATTACAAAAGAAAGTTTCATAAAGATAGGATATATTATCTAGTTTAAGTGTGTAGTGTATGGAAAGCTGGTTATGAATATTAAATAACAGTGTATTATTGTGTTTTAAGCGACGCCTAGTGGAAAATAAGTTCATTACATGCATTTGCAGTCAGAAACTGGAGCAAAATAATCGATGTTACACTCACATTTTGGTGCATGTGTCGGTTTAGCTGGCAACAGTATTTTCTTATTAGAAATTACTGTTAGTATAACAAGGAAACTGCAAGCAAGGACTAAAAACACCAGAATGACTATGAGCTGGCTGAGGTTGAAGATGAAGGGCATCCTTTGTTGAGGGTAAAATGGATAAATGTCATTGTAGAATGTCATCTTTCAATGAGCTGAAAACAAACACGGAACAGTGCAAACAGTTATTCAGTACTTCTCGCTGACCAGAACACTAACATGCTGTCTGCAAACGTTATTGTCTTTGTTCAAAATAAAGACAGGAAAATCAAATAATGGTTTTAGCTGGTTTTTTTTTCACAAGAAAGTTTTCATATAGCCTAGTCATTAAAATTTGCATCCTTGAACAGCTTCTAATGTCTTCAAACTGTATACTACTTTATCTTTATAATATTTTTTAAAATATTATATTTAATATTATTCTAGGCAAAATATGATAAACCAAAGTTAGTCTTTCCTCATGGAACCCCAGTAAAAAGGTTCTTCGAAGCACCTTAAAAGGTTCCTCCACAGTATCAACCCCAGGAACCCTAAAAGGTTCTTAGTAGAACCTTAAGGTTCTTAAAAGATCCTTGTTTGTAAGGTTCCTCAAGGGAACCCAAGTAAAAAGGTTCTTTGAAGCACCTTAAAAGGGTCCTCCACTGTATCAACTCCAGGAACCCTAAAAGGTTCTTACTAGAACCTTTACTTTTTAGAGTGTATGGAACCTTGAAAGAACTATGGTGTTGCTCCGAAGGCAAGACTTCGTATTATTACATTTCAATTTAGTGTGTGTATTTCGTAAATGTTAATGTGTAGAAACGGCAGGTGCCCGCTTATCTGGACCGCTGCCTCGACCCATAGAGGACCAATACATATTTTTATTGAACAATCTGAAGACAAGGTGTGTTTATGTAATCTGATACGTTACATCTAGACTTCTGTTACGGTTAACCCAATTAGAGTAAGATATCATTGAAATAATATTAAAAAATGACAACGTAGCCTCAGATTAGGACACCGCACTTAACGGGTAAGAAACACATTTGCAGCAAAACCCTTGAAATCACCAGAGCCTTCCTCCTCCTGAATACTATGCAGGTGGGCGGGGACTGAAACCTCCCCCGGCTAGATAGATTGGTGATTGGTTGTTTCTTTAAATAATTCATAGAGAGGTGCACCCTGGGTGTTACTTAACTTCTCTTGTATTACATTATACTTTAATTGAGTGGTTATTTCATTATGTGAATTTTGTGTTTGAAACGCATTGGCAATTATTAACATTACTATGAACAAGTGTTATACTAGAAAGGAACCTGAATCAGACACCATCACTGCAGTGAT
This sequence comes from Huso huso, assembly GCA_036884735.1. Lineage (NCBI taxonomy): Eukaryota > Metazoa > Chordata > Actinopteri > Acipenseriformes > Acipenseridae > Huso > Huso huso. The sequence continues at coordinate 8,493,074 of CM072693.1, read as the reverse complement.
ATATGCCGGGAGTAGGGAAGTTGTTTTCCCCTGTATTTGTTAAGACTATACTTTCAGGGATCTTTTTTATAGTGATTTTTGAAGTGTGTGTGCAAGGAAAAACATTCGGCTTCTGAGCGGGTTTTGAAGAGGCTAACATCGGGAGTTGGAAGGATGGTGGCGACAGCAGGCGTGCGCAGATTTAACGTGCTTCGTTTCAACTGGAGCGACAAGAAAGAAGTGTCTTTGTCAAGATTGGATTTCAGTAGACAGATCCTGCAGCGGCTGTTGGAAGTGAAACCGGAGAAATTGAACTGTCTGATCAAGCATCCAGGAATTGCTGTGAGCTTGAACGTAAGCTTTGTGAGTTATGGAGCATTAGAAAAATGTTTGGAAGTGTATAATAAGTAGAAAAAAGTTGCACCACTAAGTCAGTTTTCAGTTGAACCTTTGTCAGACAGAGAAATAAAAGTCGTTACAATTCAGTTCTATAGTGAGGTTGTAAACGACTATGATATTGAAACCTGGCTATATAGACATTGTAAAGTTAAGTCCGGTAGCAGAAAAGTAAAGGACGCTGACGGTGTGTGGAACGGAGCTAGACAATGGCTCATTCAACTCCACGAAGACCCGAATGGGATTAATGGTGTGAGACATTTGCCAAGTAACTTTTCTCTGGGAACTACTCAGGGTTTTGTTATGTATTATGGAATGCCAAAGCTATGCCGCAACTGTGGGGGGTGGGGACACTTAGCAGTTGCGTGCAAGGTTGTGAAATGCAAGAACTGCGGTGGGGCTCATATCAGCTCTTTGTGCAATGAAGAAAAGAAATGCAACTTGTGCGGCAAAGAAGGTCATGTTTTTAAAATGTACCCGGACTTGTTCACTAATGTTGTGAAATGCAGCGAGTGCCGAGGCCAACGGTGGTGGAGGAGGAGGCAGGAGCAGAGGGGCAGCAAGCGGCGGGACTTGCGGTGGTGGAGAAAGAGGCAGAAGCGGAGAGCCCAGGAAACAAAGAGCCGCAGTTTGGTAACGAAGAGGAGAGCTTGGAGGAAGGTTCTTCGTCGTCGAGCTCTAGTGAGTTTGAGTTTGAGGAGGAAGGGGTTGTAGATCAAAGGAAGCGACCTGTGAAACGCAAGCCTGAAGAAGAGGAGGGGTTTGATATAAAAAAGAAAGTCGGGGGGTATCTGCTTCTCAAACAGCAGAATTAAGCTCAGGCGGTACACCTGAGTCAGAGACAATGGAGGAGAGTGGAGATTACGTTGATAGCCCTGCTTCTTCCAGTAGGGGGCAGGACGTAGTCAGACATGACTTCGACGGGGTAGCCTTTTTGCAGGAAAATGACGTTGCGTCTTTTGTTGCTGTTTCGGCTGTTCTACTGCCGGCAGCGGACAAAACGCAGGCAGAAGAGGAGCAACAATCAGATGACAGAAACACTGGGGACAGAAACACTGGTGTGGACACTGATAAGGTGGAGGGACAGGGTGTCACAGAAGGTAAATGGGAGGAGGGGAGGCGAAAGAAAAAAGGACATAGAAAGAAGGATAAGTCTGATGTATAAAAATGAGGTCATGTTGCTCAATATTGTTTCTGTAAATGTTAGAGGGTTTCAGGGTGCGACCAAACGCAAAAGTGTATTTGGTTGTTTAAAATCAATTGAGACAGATATTTTTTGTTTACAGGAGTGTGGGATCCCATACTCTGATTATTATTATAAGCTTAAACAGGAATGGAACGTGGGAGAATCTGTGTGGTCTGGGTCAAATAGAGAGAGAACTGCAGGGCTTGTTTTTTTATTTAATAACCCAAATATTATGGTAGTGGAAATACACGAAGTATTCCCAGGACGTTTATTAGTTGTAGATATTAAATATAGAGACACAGATTTGCGGCTAGTAAATGTATATGGGTCTCAGTCGAGGGTTGAGAGAGTAAAATTGTTTGAACAGTTAAGGGTATTTTTAGTTACTAATAAAATATTGCTTGTAGCGGGGGATTTTAATTGCGGCCTATTAATTGAGGACCAGAAAAAAGAAAAAAAATAGATGTATCTGGTAATCTTTTGAAAACTCTGATAAAGGATGCGGGTTTAATAGATGTTGCAAAAAGTTTTTGTCCCTCTGACCCAGGGTACACGTGGTCTAATAGTTCCACTAGTTCAAGGATAGATTTTTGTTTTGTGCCAAGCTCTGTAAATATTAAGAATTTTAGTTTAGAATCGGTTTATTTCTCAGATCACAGAATGTTAAAGATTTCACTAGAATTAACTGGGGGAACTGAGTATGGAAGAGGGGTGTGGAAGTTAAACTGTAATTTATTAAATGATGAAAAATTGATTAAATCGTATAAGAAAAGGTATTTGGAATGGAGAGAGTTGAAGGTTTGTTTTGACTCTATAAGTGAATGGTGGGAGATGGTAAAGTCTCGTACTAAGGGTTATTTTATAACATTGGGGAGGAAACAAGCACAAAGGAATAAAAATAGTTATTTGAAACATCAAAAAAGAGTGCAAAATCTAATAAAATTACAAGGGGAAGGCTTTGATTTTGGCGACGAAATTAAAGAAATTAATCACAAACTATCTGATTTATTTAGAGAGATGGAAAAGAAAGTGCGCTTTAGAGCTAGGGTGAATCATTTAGAGAAGGACGAGACGTGTAGCCGTTTCTTCTTTCGTGAATTAGGGAGGAAAAAAAGTTTTGTGCAAAGTTTAAGAGATGGGGAGGGGGAAGTGGTAACAGAAATGAATGACATCTTAAATGTTACAAAAAAGTTTTATGAAGATCTGTATAGAAAGAGGGAAACAGAAAGTGATGTGCAAGATTTGTTTTTGAGAGCTGGAGTGTCAAATTAGCAAGGAAGATAATATTAATCTAATTCATAAATTAAGGATGGAAGAAGTGAAACAGGTGGTTTTTTCATTTGGAAAGGGGAAGACTCCAGGTCTAGATGGTCTTCCCATTGAATTTTATCAGGTTTTCTGGGAAGAGATTAAATATGATTTAATGGAAATGCTTAAGGAATGCTTTGAAGGGGAAAGTTTAGGCAAGTCTATGAGAGAAGGTGTAATAACAATTTTATTTAAAAACAAAGGGGATAGGGATGACTTGAAAAATTGGAGGCCAATTACGCTGTTAAATTGCGATTATAAAATTCTATCCAAGACTATAATGGGCAGATTGCAAAAAGTAACAGATAAATTAATTAATCCGGACCAGGTGTGTGGTGTCCCGGGAAGAAAGATAGGGGATAATCTGAATTTAATAAGAGATGCATGTTTATTTGCAAAGGAGAGGGGACTCCCTTTTTGCCTTATTAATATAGATCAGGAGAAAGCATTTGACAGGGTGGACCAAGAATATCTGTTTAAAGTCTTTGAATATATGGGATTTAATTCAGTATTTATTAAATGGATAAAAATGCTTTTCCAAGAGGTCAGGGGTAGGGTGGTGGTCAATGGGTTATTGTCACCAACATTTCAAGTCAATTCTGGAGTAAGACAGGGGTGCCCTTTGTCTCCGCTGTTGTATATATTTGCATTAGAACCGGTATTAGCAAAAATAGGGAAATCAAAACAGATAACAGGGGTGATAATTCCAGGTTCAGGACAACAAGATGTGAAATTAGTAGCCTACATGGTTGATGTAACTCTGATTTGTAGAGATAACTATTCTGTTCATAAAGCTTTAGATATCATGAAGCTATTTGGGAGAGCTTCTGGTTCAAAATGACTATTGACAAGAGCCATGCCATGTGTATGGGGGAGTGGGAAGAAAAAGAGAAAATTGAGAGGGTGTTAATAGTGGAGGAGGAGGGCGTAAAGATTTTAGGGGTGGTGTTTGATAGAGAAATTAACGGTATAAAGAATAGGGTGGAAGTTTTAAGAAAACTAAAAATAAAAATTGAATATTGGAAATTGAGAAAATTGACACTAGAGGGGAAACTATTGATTGTTAAAATGATATTGATGCCAATTTTATTATATGTGGCAAGGGTGTTCCCACCCAACTTGGGGACGAGTAGAACAATAATTAGGCACTTGTTCCAATTTTTCTGGGGAGGAAGATTTGAAAAGGTAAAAAGGGAAACGGTAATGGTGCAGAGAAACCAGGGGGGAAAAGGTTTTCCAAATGTTATTTATGTTTTATGGGTGTATTTTGTATGTTACACAATTAATGCAGCATTGAAATGAATAAAAATACAGCTTCTTTGCTAGGTTTTATTTTGGTCAGTCTTTGAGGAAAATGGGTTTAATGAAACTGACACATACAGTGCCTTATAGTGATGAAATGCCTTTTTTATACAAGAAAACAATGAGCTTTATAGTGCAAAAAATAGCCTGTGTGAGAAGATGCAAGGGAATTGGTCAGCAAAAGAATTAATAAAAAAGAAAGAGATAAGTGGAAAACTGTGCAGAGTCGGGCTCTTGAATGACAGTGCCTCGGAAACCATATGGGAAAATGTAAATTATTCAAGGCTAAATAATAGACAAAAAGATTTGGCATGGTTATCAGCGCATGGGAGGTTGCCATGTAAGGAACATTTGTATAAAAAGCATATGGTAAAGTCAGACAAATGTGTAAAAAATGGGTGTACAGCTGCAGAAACAATCCAACATGTGTTTTTTGAATGTGTGTATGCAAAAGAATGCTGGAAAAGAGTGGCGAGATTGTCAAAGAAATTTGTTAGAGATCAGGATATGTGTGTGAACTTGATACTGTATGGGCCAAAAAAGGGGATTAAAACAAATGCCAGTGAAAAAGGGTGGATTATTATTAACTGTGTAAAAGAGGCATTGTGGATAGTGAGAAATCGGAATGTGTATAACTTGAAAATTGAGGTTACTGTTGATGATGTTTGTAAAATTGTAATTGTAAAAATAAGAGATTATGTTTGGCTAGACATGGTGGCTTTGGGTAAAGCGGTGGCTTTAAAAAAATGGAAAATTAATTCACTTGGTGATTTGTTTCTCTAAACTGATTTAGAATGTCAGGATTTGTTTTGTAACCAAGCCTATAAAAGATTATGACTTGTATTTAGTTTCTTTTTGTTTTGTGATTGATTATAATGTGTTTTGAATTTTTTTTTAATAAACTTTATATAATACTAGTGAAATAAGAACATAAGAACATAAGAAAGTTTACAAACGAGGGGAGGCCATTCAGCCCATCTTGCTCGTTTGGTTGTTAGTAGCTTATTGATCCCAGAATCTCATCAAGCAGCTTCTTGAAGGATCCCAGGTGTCAGCTTCAACAACATTACTGGGGAGTTGGTTCCAGACCCTCACAATTCTCTGTAAAAAAAATGCCTCCTATTTTCTGTTCTGAATGCCCCTTTATCTAATCTCCATTTATGACCCCTGGTCCTTTTTTTTTTTTTCAAGTCAAAGAAGTCCCCGGGTTGACATTATCTATACCTTTTAGGATTTTGAATGTTTGAATCAGATCGCCGTAGTCTTCTTTGTTCAAGACTGAATAGATTCAATTCTTTTTAGCCTGTCTGCATACGACATGCCTTTTAAACCTGGGATAATTCTGGTTGCTCTTCTTTGCACTCTTTCTAGAGCAGCAATATCCTTTTTTGTAACGAGGTGACCAAAACTGAACACAATATTCTAGGTGATGCGTTTCTAAAGTTTCTAATGCGTTTCTAAAGTTTCTAATGCGTTTCTAAAGTGTCTGGTCTTGCTAACCATGATGAGGAGTTACAGTGTTTTCTTCTGAGCGCAAAGCTGGTCTTGAATGCTGCTTCACTGTAGCTGTTCTTGATCGTTGATGACCGTTCCGCTCTCTTTTGAGGGTGGAGGGTGGAGGAAGAAAACACAGTCTGAGTGGTTTGTGCCATTTTATAAATGGTAAACAAGATAACAAAACGATTTGTGTTTGTTAACCTCTTACGCCCTCCTGTCCCGCGGGTTCCATATGGTCCCATATGGTCTAGCGGTTAGGATTCCTGGTTTTCATCCAGGCGGCCCGGGTTCGACTCCCGGTATGGGAACGTCTTTGTTATTGTCATTTTGTTACAGAAGTGTGGTCATGTGTAATGTGTTTTCATTATGATAATAAAGCTACAGTTACTTGAAATATATACAGAATGATGCAAATGTATTTGACTCTATTCACATCACCTCACATTTAAAATCCTGCACAGGTTGGGTGACTCTCAACTCAGATTAAGGTTGATACTGTATAAATGCAGAACCAATCGTTCCAGATGGATGAGACCATTCATTTTTAAATACATGTAATTCGATTTTTCATTTGGTATTATTTGTATTGAGGCAGTGAGGCAGCAGTTGTTTCTAAGCGACAATGAATGTGGAATAACATTCTTAGGGTTCGTGTCATACGACTTTGTCTCATCAAAGCTGTTTCTGGTGACGTTCCGTGGATTATATTTGGAATCTTTGGGTTCTGTCGTTGTCACTTACAGTATTTTCTCAAATAACACAAATTAATAGCTCAGTTGGTTAGAGTGAAAGAAACTTGCACTAGTCAGCCCGGCTAGCTCAGTCGGTAGAGCGTGAAATTCTTAATCTCAGGGTCGTGGGTTACTGGTCACTGTCATATAGCAATTGCTATTGTAAAATGCATGCATCGTTTATAGCTATAGTATACTTGCTTTTAATCTATACCTAATCCTTACCCGCCGTACCATATTTACAGTATTTGTTGTGCTTGACTCTGAATTATTGCAGCAATTGCTGATTGTCCCTTTTAAATGTTTGAAATATGAGATTTATCAATACATTTTTTCAGAGTATGATTATTATTATTATTATTATTATTATTTATTTCTTAGCAGACGCCCTTATCCAGGGCGACTTACAATCGTAAGCAAATACATTTCAAGTGTGATGCTTATGAAACCACAGTGATTGCTTTGCAAGTTACTATTTCTTTTAAATAAGTAAAATAAGCAGAATAATGTATCATGTATACAAATTCTTTCAGGGCCTTCATGCTGGATAAAAGAAGTCTTCCCTCAATCAAGCATTCTGCTGTGCTGGTTCCATGTAACACAGGTAATGTATATTGTGACACGTTCTGAGAGTTTAACATAGAAGTTTAATGTGATAACACTTGAATTTACATGGCCAGCTGAAGTGAAGTACAATAGCCTACTGCCCACCACTCATCCCAGTCCAAATAAGTTTGGAAAAGCCCATCTTGTTTAAAACATTTCACATTTAAGGATAAGAGTGCCTGCATTGCGCCCAACATGTCTGGTGATTAAGGGGTTTGTTGTTCAGGCTGCCTCAAAACGTTTTTGAAATTCTAATGCTCTCGATTTTTTTCAACTAAGAGTAATGGCATGCACTGTCTGTTTGTGCCATAACTGTTTAGGCAGTTCAGAGATGGATAACGAAGAAAGATTCAGAGATAAGTGGGCCAAGTTTGAAGGAGGAGCGGAATAAAGTAATGGCCTTAATGTTTCAGTTGTTGCACTGCACTACAGTAAGTTTGCACATGCTTTTAAACCAATATTTTCACCAGCAGTAGACTACCACTAATTACATCCTAAAGTTGACATCCAACAATAACATGTATTGTGTGAATGTTTATCCTGAAAGGTAACTGAATGAATGTCACAGGTGTACAGTGATTTCCTTTTTCCCTGCAGGAGTCACAGTTTCAGGAGGTTTTTTCATCTCACTGCAAGAATGTCCACCCTAAGGCAGCCAATTACATTAAAGAAAATTGGATTACATGTGGTCAGATGTGGTCGTCCTTTGGAAGGCGGTTCTTCCATGAGGACAGTGAAACAAATAATTTAGCTGAACGGTAAATAATTGTGAGAATACTGCTGTCAGAACTTTTGGTTTGAGATTAATATTGCTAGTTGATTGCGGCCTTACCTGATGGCTTCCATGAAATCTAGTTAAATGTATATTTAGAATTTCAGATTTTTTCTCACTGTGAAATATCAGTTTCTGAATGGGTATGCCAACCACCGACTGGATGATCTACTACTATTACTGTGTAGACGTGTTATGGAGTATTACAGGTATGTTGTTTACTATGTAGTAAGATTCAGGTTAGTATATACATAAATTATGTTATGTTTCAAACAAGTGTTATTTTGTCTTATATACTGTAGATACCTTGATGGGCTACAAGAAGCTGGACGTTTGACCAACCAAAGGGCAGAGAAGGAGTCAACAGGTCTGAGGGCAGCTGAGGAACTTCTACAAAAGGGCTGGATAGAGCGATGTCACTGGATGGATGACTACAGATGCCTTGTACCGTCAACCAGCAGAGAAACCTGGTGGTACACTGTGGTTCTTCCAGAGTACACTTGTGAATGTGTTGCAGCTTCTAATGGAGGTATTTTGTTTCTTCGAATCTGCATAGTATTGACATACATTAGTTTTATGAAGTGTGTCCATGTAAATACAGCCTTGTATATTTACAGTAGATATACACAGTATGTATATAATTTTATTATTTTCATTTTCATGTTACACAAAAATGTAATTGTAGCATTGTTCATAGGTCTTTGCAAACACCTCCAAGTTGCTTTGGAAGCTGCAAAACAAAAGGGTCTTGACGTGGACTCTATGCAGAAGAGACTTGTCCAGGAGCTGCTTCAGGGGGGAAAGACTTCCCAGTGCAAAGACATGGTCTTAGTTGAGAGTTTTTTTCAAATGTGTTTAGCTGCATTGATGTTAAATACAAGAAATGGTCTTGCATTGCAGCTAGCCATGGGAGATTGTGCATCTGTATTCAAGTTTTTAATAGAATCTTTGCAGACACTGATGTACAGGACCTACAAGAGCAGACCCCACATGACCTTGTAGAAGCTTGCCAGAGCAATGCCACACAGCAAATTATTGAAAGACTTTACTTATGGTCCAAGGGTACAGACTTTCATGAAACAGCAGAATTAAAACAAACCTTGGAAAAAGCACAACAAATTGCTTTTGGAAATTTTGAGTCAAAATATAGTCAGAGAAGGATCCATGTATTGCACCCATGGAGAAAAAACAAGCAAAATCGATTTGCAATGAAATATCACAATTATTCAAAGTCCAAAAATACCAAACATTTTGAAAACTGAGAACATCGACAGGAATTTTACCATTAGCAGCCGTAAGAGGAAAAGGCAGACATGAAATGTCTGTTGTCAGAAGGCCATGTACTGATGTTTTTCAGCTCTGCACTCAAGATGCTCTCTGCTGTGTCTTTGTTCTTATTGGACACCAGAAGAGCAGAGTCATCAGCATAAAGAAAAAGTTGGCAGGAGAAAACTGATTTTATGTCATTAACATGAAACAGCAAGAACAGCAACGGATCCAGCACACTTCCTTGGGGAACTCCACATGTTATGGCTTTATCTACTGAAGGTGAAGGAATCTAACTGGACCCCTTTGTCTTCATAGAAATTATGTTCTTGAGTACTCCCAAATTAACCAGAATTGGCTGGAAGTGTGGTAACTAGGTTGTTTGAAACTGTAGTAAACTATATTAAATTCACTGGCTACCTGTTCTCAAATACGTTACCCACCAATCAAATGCTCCTGGCTTTATTTATACTACTGCCAGTAGAACCCATTTCTCTGAGCGATTGCCACAATTTTTGTTTCTTTAACATTCCATTTTTTATTGCTCTCCATAAATACTGTTCCTGGAGTCTGCTCCCATTCATGTGCCTAAATAATAAAAATCACCATCACAAAGAAAGCAAAAGTAATTGAGAATCATCAAATGTGCATAGAGTGATAATCTACTTAGATTCTAATGGTCTGTATATAAACATGATGAGCACAAACAATAAATGTTATCTTGTGAATATTGTTTATTTTCAGTCTTTGTGAGTTGTTTAACACATTCTAAAAACATCCAATTTTGTAATACACATGTTGCGGAGAGGAGAACTTTACCAATCTAAGGTGTAACAGTCTAATATAAAAAATAGGAACAACTAACTCCTCTCGGCAAGGAAATTATTTATAAGGCTGTGCTTTTGTCACTAAATATTTAATTTAAAAGGCTAAAAAATATACAATCCTAAAATAAAATCTTCTTCCGACTGTTAACAATGCATGCAAATTCGAATTAGCTGCAAAGGGGAAAAAAATCCACTGCTCACATGCTACTACAAGCCATCTTAACTCTATTAGACCATCTCTGGAGCAAAGCCTTGCTGATGATTTGTTTCTCTTGGTTCAGGATGTCCCCTATTAATTCAAATACTATACTTATCACCCCTGACCCCATCCCATGAGTGGCCACGTCACATTGGCCAATGCATTCTTGATTCAGCAGCGTCGCTCTGATTTTGTTGAGGTGATCACTACAAATAAAATACAAAATAATTCAATTTCAGTTAATGACAGAATTCAATAGGAGGATATGAAGCACAGAGAAAATTGGCAAAAGGAATTGAAATCTTAAACCAAAATATGTCCCCGTGAATGTAGTTACTTGTCATTAACAACAAAAATATATTTGTAAAAACAAACCTTACCCTGATGACAAGTATTATTAAAGTATGCCATAGCTACTGTACCTGGTTTCCATCACACTGGCAATGTGTTGAGCCGTGGGAGCTCCTTTGGGGACACCCTCTTCTCCACCTCCTCCACTTTGATGTACTTCGATGCCAGCATTCCTATGTCGTCCGACAGGGCACTGGCATCACCTGACATATTGACTTTTTGTAAACAAACCACTTAAAGATTGAAAAAGAAGGCTGAGAACAATTTCAGTCTACCTATCATGTATCAATAGACTGATTTCTAAAGGAAAGCAATTTTGGTTTTAATATTAGTTTAAATCAAGCAATATTGATCCGTTACTTCATATAGGTCTAATCAGAGCCTTATATACCTAAGGCTCTGGGTCTAATACAAGAAATAACCAGTTTGCATTTAGGGTCTACATTTAGCAAACGCTGTTATCCACAGAGACTTACAAATAAGACACAAGGTATACAGTGCCTTGCGAAAGTATTCGACCCCCTTGAACTTTGCGACCTTTTGCCACATTTCAGGCTTCAAACATAAAGATATGAAACTGTAATTTTTTGTGAAGAATCAACAACAAGTGGGACACAATCATGAAGTGGAACGAAATTTATTGGATATTTCAAACTTTTTTAACAAATAAAAACTGAAAAATTGGGCGTGCAAAATTATTCAGCCCCTTGTTAATACTTTGTAGCGCCACCTTTTGCTGCGATTACAGCTGTAAGTCGCTTGGGGTATGCCTCTATCAGTTTTGCACATCGAGACTGAAATTTTTGCCCATTCCTCCTTGCAAAACAGCTCGAGCTCAGTGAGGTTGGATGGAGAGCATTTGTGAACAGCAGTTTTCAGTTCTTTCCACAGATTCTCGATTGATTCAGGTCTGGACTTTGACTTGGCCATTCTAACACCTGGATATGTTTATTTGTGAACCATTCCATTGTAGATTTTGCTTTATGTTTTGGATCATTGTCTTGTTGGAAGACAAATCTCCGTCCCAGTCTCAGGTCTTTGCAGACTCCATCAGGTTTTCTTCCAGAATGGTCCTGTATTTGGCTCCATCCATCTTCCCATCAATTTTAACCATCTTCCCTGTCCCTGCTGAAGAAAAGCAGGCCCAAACCATGATGCTGCCACCACCATGTTTGACAGTGGGGATGGTGTGTTCAGGGTGATGAGCTGTGTTGCTTTTACGCCAAACATAACGTTTTGTATTGTTGCCAAAAAGTTCGATTTTGGTTTCATCTGACCAGAGCACCTTCTTCCACATGTTTGGTGTGTCTCCCAGGTGGCTTGTGGCAAACTGTAAACGACACTTTTATGGATATCTTTAAGAAATGGCTTTCTTCTTGCCACTCTTCCATAAAGGCCAGATTTGTGCAGTATACGACTGATTGTTGTCCTATGGACAGAGTCTCCCACCTCAGCTGTAGATCTCTGCAGTTCATCCAGAGTGATCATGGGCCTCTTGGCTGCATCTCTGATCAGTCTTCTCCTTGTATGAGCTGAAAGTTTAGAGGGACGGCCAGGTCTTGGTAGATTTGCAGTGGTCTGATACTCCTTCCATTTCAATATTATCGCTTGCACAGTGCTCCTTGGGATGTTTAAAGCTTGGGAAATCTTTTTGTATCAAACCGGCTTTAAACTTCTCCACAACAGTATCTCGGACCTGCCTGGTGTGTTCCTTGTTCTCATGATGCTCTGCGCTTTAAACGGACCTCTGAGACTATCACAGTGCAGGTGCATTTATACGGAGACTTGATTACACACAGGTGGATTCTATTTATCATCATTAGTCATTTAGGTCAACATTGGATCATTCAGAGATCCTCACTGAACTTCTGGAGAGTTTGCTGCACTGAAAGTAAAGGGGCTGAATAATTTTGCACGCCCAATTTTTCAGTTTTTATTTGTTAAAAAGTTTGAAATATCCAATAAATTTCGTTCCACTTCATGATTGTGTCCCACTTGTTGTTGATTCTTCACAAAAATTACAGTTTCATATCTTTATGTTTGAAGCCTGAAATGTGGCAAAAGGTCGCAAAGTTCAAGGGGGCCGAATACTTTCGCAAGGCACTGTATGTTTACAATTGCTACGTCTTAATTAGATTGATTAGATTTAGCTGCATTCCATGTTTAAACATTACCAATGAAAGAAAAAAGTTGAAAGCATTTATGTTGTATTTGAAACACAATGAAATTAATAAATAAATTGAAGGGATCCACAAATGTAGTTTTCTTTATTAAATTCTTACCTTCTGTGATATGACTGAGGGTAGTAGATACCCTTGTCGATTTTCCAGGGACTAACTTATGTTTACCCAGCTGCTCTTCTAGAGATTTTCTTTTCTCTGGCTCCCTACTCATTCTAATGTAACCTGTTAGAGATTTCACTGACATTGATTCAGGAGGAGAAATCTCCTGAATCAATTCTGCCTGCATCTGCTCCTCCGTTTTGCCTGCATCTACCGTTGCTGCCTGCATCTGCTCCTCCGTTTCTGCCTGCATCTGCTCCTCCGTTTGTGCCTTCACCTGCTCCTCCGTTTCTGCCTGCACCTGCTCCTCCGTGCCTGCACCTGCTCCTCCGTTTCTGCCCCACCTTCCTCTGTTTCTGCCTGCACCTGCTCCTCCGTTTCTGCCTGCACCTGCTCCTCCGTTTCTGCCTGCACCTGCTCCTCCATTTCTGCCTGCACCTGCTCCTCCGTTTGTGCCTGCACCTGCTCCTCCGTTTGTGCCTGCACCTGCTCCTCCGTTTTGCCTGCACCTGCTTAGAGATTTCTGCCTGCACCTGCTCCTCTGTTTCTGCCTGCACCTGCTTTCTGCCTGCGCCTGCTCCTCTGTTTCTGCCTGCACCTGCTCCTCTGTTTCTGCCTGCACCTGCTCCTCCGTTTCTGCCTGCACCTGCTCCTCCGTTTCTGCCTGCACCTGCTCCTCCGTTTCTGCCTGCACCTGCTCCCTCCTGCTCCTTTGTGCCTGCACCTGCTCCTCCGTTTCTGCCTGCACCTGCTCCTCCGTTTGCCTGCCTGCTCCTCCCTGCTCCTCCGTTTCTGCCTGCACCTGTTCCTCTGTTTCTGCCTGCACCTGCTCCTCCGTTTCTGTCTGCGCCTGCTCCTCCCTTTCTGCCTTTTCTTCCCTTTCTGCTACCTTCACAATGTTCCCTGTCTTTTTTTTTTTTTGCTTGTAAGTTTAGCTTTTCCCTTCCTTCCTTGCCATAGCTTTTCTACTTCTTTTGTCTTAGAAAGAGCTGGGCTCATGTTCTTCAAAAAAAAAAGACACTGCAAATGTGATACTGAACTTTACAATGAATTTATTACAAACACATTTATTAAAAATTTATCACAAACTTAAGTGATCCCAGTTAACTTACAAGTGTCATGTCAGTGCCATAAACTGAGACCAGGCGTCGTATGTATTAAGCATCTCAGAGTAGGAGTGCTGATCTAGGATCAGTTTAGCCTTTTAGCACACAATGAATAAGGTTAGGATATAGCCTTGGGAAATCAGATGCTAGATCACTCTGAGATGCTTGATACATACAGACCCAGATCAGCAATATAAAGAGACGGATCTGATATCATGGGCCTAGGTAAGACTGATCCTACAGTATGTCAATAATTAAAACTGAGCCCAGCTCAAAAATGTAAAGACAATGATTGTAGATTTCAGAGGCAATTTACTAGCTAGCAAGAAAGCCAACTTTAAGACCAATGACACAGACATTAATGGAAGCAATAAGCTAGTGTAGCTAGATAGTGACAAACTGAGACGAGCTCAGATATAAAGGCTAGTCTGAGTAGAGAATTAGAACAAACAGACAGCAGGTCAAATGTAAAACCTAGTCTGAGCACAGATATGATTACAAACTGACACCAGATCAGATGTGAAAACTGGTCTGCATTCAGATTTGATTATAAACTGACACCAGGTCAGACATAGAGGCTGATCTGGACACAGATTTAATTATAAACTGATAGAGTTAATTACAAACAGACACCAGATCAGATGTGAAAACTGGTCTGGGATCAGATTTAATTACAAACTGATAATAGCTAGGTTATGCAACTAGCTAGTTGTTAAAAGTTTTGCTGAAATGACAACAACTATAAAGCACTATATAGAGAGGGGAGTTTCTTTTATCATTTTTTTCTCCGCTGTTTTTCCCCATTTTTATTCCCCTCCCTGTTAAGTATCTGTGCATATCACGACCCCTTCAACTCACATCGGGTTGCACGAGGGCACTTCTTAATGTTGCCTCCATAACATTAGACTTGCAATAGCACTTCGATGTACTGGCACGTGTTCAGATATGATCTGACCATTTTCTGTATATACTGCTGTTCATGTGAACTTATGCACTGTTGTATATTGTTGTGTGTGTGTATGTATGTATATACATACACACACATATAATTCTTTGCACTGTAAGTCGCTCTGGATAAGATCGTCTGCTAAATGACTAAACTGTAAATGTAATAAACGGGGTGACGTTATCTAACTTTAACGAACAAACTCGCCTGGATAAAAAGGCACAGCAACACTGATGCTACTAATCATGCTCGTTATTTGGGATATTATTTAATCTAAAGTTAGCTAACGTTACCCAGTTGACTACATTAGCTAGGTACCGGTGGTGCTTGCTAGCTGGCTAGATAACACTAGCTAGCTTCTAACATAAGTTAGCTAACGTTACTACTTCAGCTTATCTGGGGGACGGCTAGCGTAGCAAGATATGTACAAGCATTGTTTGGTCAAGTCGTTTTTTTTTTTTTTATCGATACTACTGCTAACTTACCTGTCCTCTCACTCGCAACTCGACTTGATCTCAAAAGCGCGCTCTCGTTTGGCAATGCGTTGGCTGATGACGTTTCCAACTCATTTTCTATTGGCCAACTGACCACGTCAATCAAACTTCGAATTTTCAGGCAATGCGATCCAATCTGATCTGGTGTCCGCGGCTCCGGGCAACTTCATCCTACAGCAGTTGCCATGGAAACGTTTAAAACTCCGAGACAAACTTTACTCAAACGCACAGCTGTACAGAACACACCCCCTCAGGCATGTGCTGTCTATTCACGGGAACAGACTACTGAACCAGTTAGTTCAGATGATCGCTGGATACACAATAAACAATCTGACAATTTCCCAAATAAACGCGTTTGTGTTCAAACCTATGAGAGGTGGAATGTAACAAAAATGTTAACTGCAAAAGCCGGAGCGTCAAACATCAACGACAAAGTTCAACATTTGAATTGAAATAACAGCTGTCAAATAGACAAAGCTCAACACTCGAAGATAATATATCAAATTGAAAATGTTCAACACACTATAATTGAATTAATTATACATAAAATAATGAATGTACTTAAGCTCAATAATTGAAATGGGAACTTCAAATCTTAAATAAATTGATTACAATTCAAATTTCCAACACGCCATCCGATTTGTGTTTAGTCTGTTCTAAATCAATACTGCGCGTTGTATTTCAGGTTAAGCGCTGTGCTTTCCATTTGCCACTTGGTCATTCTATTCCCCGGGACTGCCCCTGTCATGGCAAATCTGACATGCTAAAGAGATGCTTTGCACTGTTTCTTAAATCAAGTGGCCTCAAATAAATTGTCTACATTAATATCTGCTTAGCCTACCTGTCAGTCTGGTGAAATTGTAAAAATGGGTAATTGACTTGTGGATGTTAACATCAGAACTCGAGCTGTCATTCTCGTCCCCTCAAACTGGCGCAGGCAACACACCTGCCTGGATTCCTGCATGATATAAATGTGTTTCTTCATTTGCGCGGCCTGCTTTTTATTATTCATTGGGGTTTGTTTACTACATGCCTCCATAGCTGAGCCTTTAATCAGACAGTCCTTGTCGGTGACAGTCCAGTTTGTTCCGCACGTACTTCTGCCAAACTTAAATTCAAAGTACAATCTTCTAAATGGGTTATTATTATTATTATTATTATTATTATTATTATTATTATTATTATTATTATTATTATTTATTTTAATTAACGTACTAATTGAAAATCAGAGGACTAATATGAAAGAGGTGCGCGCATCAATTGCAGCTAATCAGCTCCCATTAGCACCTGAACCTCTTTATAAACCCATTGCGCACTAAGGAACACCAAACTCAACTACTGACGGGTTTGTTTTTATTATTGTTTCTTTATAACGGTGAAAGAAGTTCACGGTTGGGGCTGCCTTGGATTTAATGATGCCGTGTTGTCTTAGATTTGGGTAATTGTTGATCTTTTCTCTACTTTAGAAACGTTCATTTTATTGTGTGTTTCTCACTTGCGTGTTTTTTTTTCAATGCAGAATAACATTGCTGTTAGCAGTGTTAGTCACTGAAGTTTGGACGCAGAACCCCCCTCTAGGTACGATAACGGTCGCTTCAGCAGAGCTGTCCTTTTAGCTTCCTGTTTATTTGCCGGTTGTGTGTTTTCAAGTATCGTTGTCTTCTGCAGGCTCGGTGAGGACAGAATGTCAAGGGAGTGTTATGATGATGATGTTGGATAAGTCTTTTGTTGGAAAGTATTTTCGCATCAATGTGATTGGTGAGTGATCATTTTTCTTGAATGGAAAGCTTTTGATGTCTAAAGTCTGTTGACTCGTAATGTAATGACGTGAATTAAGTACAGAGCACTCCTGCGCTGTATGGCAGCAACCAGGCTTTGTTTTTGTAAGATGCAGGGTATGAAAGGCTCTTGCGTTGGCTTTAAAAGCATGTTGTTGTTCACACTAAATAGACTTGTGCTGCTACAACCTTAGTCAGATTTGTTGACTGCAAGTGTACAGAAATAAACATCAATTACTCTAAACCTACTGTTCCAAATGAGCGTATAATTCTACTAATATAAATAGTTATGACAATTTCAATAAGTAGATGGAACGGGCGGTGGGGGTGTTCACTTTGTTATATCTCTACCTTGCTTGATCACGTGTACAGTTTCTTAAAAGGCCAACTGAATTTCTTTCCATAGACAATAAGGGGGTGCTTGTGTCCCTCTCTCCAAGACTGGCTGCACAGTGTGGATATAGCTTAACTGTTGACTTCTTGGGAAATGCCAAGTTCCTTGCTTCTGTGCTGAGCTGCTTTGCTCAGAACACAGTGAGTCATCATTTTATTTCTTGTGAACTTGTTTCTAATGGTGACATGCTGGGACTAACTTTAGCCTTTGTTTCCAGAATGATGAGACCTACAAGCTGACAGTACAAATCAGTGTCTTCTCAAACAGTGCTATGACTTCAGCTTCCTCCTATGTTCAGAGCATGACATGCCGCTATTCTCCATGGGTGGAGAGGGAGATTATGTGTGAAAGAAACTACATGGAGGTAAGGGCTGTCAGGATGTGATAATGCTGTTCAGTATAACTTGTTGGGTTGTGTGGGTATTTAATTGTCACTACAGAAGTGCTTCACTCATGACTAATCTCCATTTGTTTTAGGTTTCTGTGAGAAGAGGTGTGCCACTTATTGAGCCAAACTTTGTTCAAGATGATCCTGATTGGTCCCTTGCATACCCTGAGGTAGAATCATGTGACTTTGCATTTGCTTCATTCACATCCCCTTGGAGTTGCCTAATTTGAGGTCTACTCTACTGTCTCATCTAGAGGAAGCAAAATCCTACGGCCCCCTTAACTTTAACCTGTCTCCCAAGGGGGTGGCCATATAGGAATTGTGTGACATTTAAGGCATTGGCTTTGCTTACATGTATTCTGTGATTGCTTTGGTAGAAATTGATTGTGGAGAAATTAACCCTTTCTTTTCAGTGTAAGCCTTGTATTACAACCACTGAGGTAGTGGCTTCATATGTGCAGGGCTATAAATCCTTCATGATAAGTGTCCTGATTTACCTTTTTGAAGACTGCTGCATAGGAGCAATTTAGGTGTCCTAAAGTTTGGTACACTGATGTTAAGGTCCAGTACAAATGAATGGCTGTAAACTCTGCCTGTATCGGATACATTCCACATGCTTTTCACGTAGGCTTTTGTACGCAGTTGTATTTGAGGATTTACTCTGTTCCTTTAGATGCCTGCTGAACATAGAACGGTTTCAGTGATGCGTCATTAAACTTTCAACTTTCAGTTTTAGTTCCTGTTTATTAAACATGACATCTGTTATGACAAATCCTTTAGACTGGGGATGCTTTGTGTTCAAACTCCCTAATCTAATGAGATTTTTTCTGCTAGGCAACTGCTGCTGACAACAGCATCTGGAAAATTGTGTTCCATCTCCCAGCAAATAGAAAGACAACCATGACTGTTGCTCAGGCCATGACAAATGGCTATGGCATAAACACTACACCAACTCGAATTCTGGTTAGAGCTGCATACAACTCCACAGAAAGCCAGCCTCAGGTGGTAAGTAGTCTAGGCTTCATTGTTATCTAGTACAGAATATCCAGACTATGAAGGTAAACAAGTCTTGCTTTTGTTTTGGTAAAAGTTCCCCCTCCTCTCCAACAGATCCAAACTGTACCAATGGCTGTGCTAAGATCAACCACCTTTTATAAGCAAAGATGGATGGTCATGATGGTGGACACTGCGGTTACATGTCCTACTGGTGAGTAAGCTTATGGAGGGCAACGGTGCTCAATAACTGTTCTAGGTTGAAGTATGGATTCTTTATCAAGTCTATGGCGTTCCTTTCTGTCAGATGGAACAGCCTTCACAGAACAGATGATTACATGGAATGTTCCCCGTGTTCTACCTCCTCTTGTTCCGACACCACAAATTACTACCCTTGATGTTCAAATGGGAGTTGATGGCCGCAAGCTTGACCCTGCAACGATTCATAGTAGAGATTATAAACTGGATGTCGGTCCCCAGCTAATCACTGTAAAAATTCCTGTGGGAGCTGATGGTGGATATTACAAGGTATGTAGAAGTTCAACATCTTCTAAATCCTTCTCATTTTAAAGCTTGCTTCCTAAGATGCTTCTGTGCTTTCAGAGCCATGTATTGGACAACACCTATGTGATCTCTTACTCTATTGAACCAATGCTGGAGCATACCTGGCAAGATGGGCCTGAGAAGACCAAGTACACAGTACTTCATCCAATAACCACTCCTTTCATGCCTCGGCCACCAGTTGTCACAAACAGTATGTAGTACTTGTCCACATGCAGTAAATCAAAGGGATTTGTTGCAGTGCTCCACTTCATGTCCTTCATTTTAACTGCATGCTTTAATTTCAGACACTGTTCCTAAAGCCAGAGTATTCAATGTGACCCTGGGGACATTCCTGCCTGATGTGGAGCTGGTCAAAATTATAGTTGGACCAGAGACGTTAACTGTGCCAGAAGCCAACCTAAAAGGTTATAATGTCCAGGAGCATGTCTTTCCCAATGGATCCAAGACCTACACTCTCCAGGTGCCATTTGAGGACCCCAATGTGAAGCAAAAGGTAACATCCCACCTGTTCAACCATCCAACTGCCCTTTGAAAACACTTGCTTCCTGTGGACGTGTTGCTTGCTGTCTGACTTTGGGTTTAATCCTACAAACCCTTGCTCTTCTTTTCAGGTAACTCCTCCAGACACCAGAACCTACATTCTGCCCCTGACCTACTTGCTGAATATAGTGCCAGAGAATACACCCTTTACTCATCCTGCTGTAGTCGAAGCCATTCTCAAAGACATCAGTAAGTGCCTGACTATTTGGTCTACAACTACCCTTTTCTAACCATTCCAGTCCATTGCCCTGACAACTGTTCCTCATGCAGTTCCACCTACAGTAACTGGCTACTGTGATGGTGCTGCATTCTATACCATGGTAACATATGGCAACATGGGTCGCAACTGGATTCCTTTTGTGGGCTCAAGAGAACTTGGTGGAAGTCTGCTTGCCCTGTACAAGTATAATGCCAACTCTACCAATTTCTGGATGACTGTGCCATACAATTCAGTTGATGCCACATATGAAGTAAGTGATGGAACTTTAAAATGTGTTTAGCTGTTTTGGGTTCAACACATTACTGACCTGGTGTATTGTCTCTGTAGGTGATCAGTTCTCCAGGCATCAGAAGCAGGCTTGACTTGACCTTGAAGGATATTGGGACCATGGTTGTGGTGGCTGATTTCTCCCTGTCCTGCAGTTTCCCTACAAAGATGATTGGTAACTCTCCTGCAAACCAAAGCTTTCTTTAGAATAGCTGCTTTTGAGATTGGCCAAAGGTTGCATGGAGTGGTATTGGAGCTATAATCTGTTTCCTTAACCTGGATCCAAATGCTGTGTTTCAGATTGCTTCACCAATGGAACTATGGCAGCTCTTGCTGTGAAAGTGGAATCTGTCCCCAGCTTGTCTCCAAGTCAACTAACCCTAAGGGATCCAAGTTGCCGGCCTCTTCAGTCTGATGCTATCAATGCGGTTTTCTATTTCAATGTCAACTCCTGTGGCACAACTAGAAGGGTTAGTATTGACCACATCCAAAACCATATTTTGAGGAGGTTCAACATTGACAAGGTGGCCACAACACCCCTGAATCAATCTGGGGAGCCATGGTGACCTGTGTCTCTATCCGCTGAATTACTTGCATGAATTGTGGACATCTGAAGGATGCCACCTTTGTATTGAACTGCTTGTCCAGTTGACGAAGGTGTTGTGACACATGACATGACTATTGGTTATGGCATTGCATGTGCTGCCTAGAGACCTTTTGGGTCAATGGCAGTGAACTGGAAGGAGCGTATTAACTGGGGATGATCCCGTGGTGAGGCCGGGACTAAACTAATACATGAGTTAATACCAATTACAGCTCAAGAGTCGCCAGCTGTGTATTTGCAACAAATCCAAAATAACTGCTGTTGCCCTCCTAGAGGTTACTAAAACAATACCAAATTAGTCTAGCAGTTTCTGTAGACGGACTTGTGGTATCATACTAACTGTAACAATCATGAGGTCCCAAAAAAAGTGTTCAATTATGAAATTGCAATATTCATTACCAATTTTTTTTTTAAGTTGTGAAATTGGTACTAGGTAAGTACACAGCTGGGAATGATCCAGAGTACCATATTAGCTAGACTGCAACTTGGTATGCAGCTCCATACTAAATCTACAAGTTCATTGCAACCTGAGCCTTTGATTTCTCTTGCAGTTTGACAACAACCTCCTGACTTATGAGAATGAAGTGCTGTTCACATCTTACCGGTAAGGATTGCAATCAAATTGAGTATCCTTGTGGTTGAGGCTGAAACTCTACTAACCCCACCTCCTCTTTCCAGGCTGAGAGTTGCCTGTCACTATCTGGTCAATGACACCAAGGTAGTACAGTTCTTGTACCAGAATAATCCTGCACCTGTAGTCCAGCCTGGCTTGGGGACCTTGCAGTCATCATGCGGCTTGCACTGGGTAGGACTTGGCAATTGAAATAATATAGATGCTCTAGTAGTGTGTTTCCACCTATAAAATTCTCCTTGCATCTCTGCAGATTCAACCTACAATGACTTCTATGGAGCTGGGATTACCCTGTTGTGAAGTACTTGCGAAGACCCTTGTATTTTGAGGTAGAGCTCCTGTACAGCAGGGATCCACAGGCTGAATTGTTTTGGAGAACTGCTGGGCAACCTATTCTGCTGACAGGAATAGCTCTCCAAAGTGGGATGTTGTTGTGGACAGGTAAGATGCTGGAATATGATATTGCTGCTACAAAACCTAGGAATTGGAGTTGTGGCTGATGTGCTCCTGACCTACTTTCTCTTTCTAGTTGTGAGAACTCTGCAGATGAGTACTTGACCATCTTTCACCCAGTCTCCAGCAATGCAAGAGTGCTGTTCCCTTCCCATCTGAAGAGGTTTGAAGTGAAAATGTTTTCCTTCACAAGCGGCCGGGATGCACTGAAAGGACAGGTAAAGTGGAGTGTTGGGATGGGGATCTTGTACCACAATGCATGGTTTGGATTGCTTTGCAAGCAGCAAATAGTCGCTGTTCTCAAATCTTTACTGAGTTGGAATGAAAACATGTAACTGCACTTTTGCAAGAAACACTTATGATGCAATATATTTGTTTTTCAATTCAGTAATCCTCATTGGATGGTGGTACTGCCTGATCTATTGATGCTAGTTTTGCTTGACAAGGTGTGCTGTCTTTCAGATTTACTTCCACTGCGGTGTTGTGATATGTGATTCAAACCGGCCATCAGACAGCCTCTGTAGCAGACGGTGCATTCCAGGGAAACAGAGGCTTGGTAAGAGCTCTGTTTGAGAGGATGGGGGACATTTTGCATGCATTTTTGTCCATTTGTTTTGATGGACTCCTCCTAATTCCTCCTGTAGGTCGCAGTGCTGAAGCGATGGATGGTGGTGCAGTAAAGGTGTTTGTGTCTTCTGGCCCAATTGAGCTGAAGAGAGATGGATCCCTTCACTTTATGCCTAGAAGTGGTAATATGCATGATGTGAACACAATTGCAGTTCAAGTAAAATATAACTCTCTCTTTATTCCTCTAACTATTTCTTTCTTCTCTTGCAGCCCAATTCAATGTGTGGTCCCTTCTGGGAGCTGCAATGGGTGTGTGTTCAGTGGTTATCTTTGTAGCTGGAGTTGTATCTTTCTGGAAACTGCCAAAAAGTGTGTATTGATAAATAAAAATTTTACTTGTAAAAGCTTATTTTTTGTGCTTGACTAATTCTACACTTGGTATATGTCAGAATGGCCATGTCAATGGGATTTTCTCCTCCTTGCTGTATTTAATGCTTTGATTTGCCCTGATCAGGCCATTCTCAATATGGTGTGTTACTCAAGGACCCTTCACTAATTCACTGTGTGAACCTGGGGGCAAAGACTTTCCTCCTCCATTTAAGCTGTAACCCTATTTTTATATTGAACAGTAACAGGGCAATTACTATACCTTCAGTTATTTAGCATGATAAAATTTAAGGAAGAACCCCCCCCCCTTCCCCTCATTTGTCCCTTTTATTAAATATGTATTGGATAACAATTTTCATATATAAATTCTATTTCAGTATACAATTTATATATTGTCATGAACCAGGCTTCAACAAGAAACAAACTAGAGCCCTGCTTCACTAATTTAAGAATATATGTTTAATTGTTAATTATTTTGAAGCCTCGTGTGTAGAAATAGTAATGGAGGAGGAGGAGGGGGGCTTCATTTGAAAACAAAAGCTGGTGTAAAGTTAAAAGCTGTCCACCAAAGCCAGGCTTGACCACTTTCCCTTATGTTGGGCCCTTCTCCCTGACAGATTCTCTTGTCTCTTTTAAATTTACATTGTGGTGGCGTCATAAATGATTTTTCCACTTGTTAGTTTTTGTAGGCTAGGTATCCTCTACATTACGACTCATCATACAGTCACTGTGCTTCACATCACTTCCAGCTCTTAACTTCTAGAATAATTCCAGGTGTGTAAACTTCCCAATCTTCAGAATACAGTAAGATTTTATTAACTTACATCCAATAATAAAACTAGTGGAAAATCCTTCCAATCCAGCAATATGTTCCATACCAGGAACTCCATTCAAAAGCAGAAACTAATTGTCTTCAGTTGAACTGTATTTGCTGCTGCTCATCCTCACTGTGTCATCTGTGTTCTTTATTGTTTACTTTCCACACTGAATTCTATAATTCATTAGCTATAAAGAAAACTACCACTTGAGGGTGCAGTGCATAGAAAAGGAGCACATACCAATCCATAAACCATAATAATTATACATACCTAAATAAACTAAAATAAGAATACATTCCTGTGACGAGATAAAGCGATCCCGTGCTGTAAGCCATTCTCCCAGCCGCCAGCGGGCTGTGAGCCAGCCTAGAAGGCCCCAACAGAGATGGTGTGACGTGGCAGTTCTACCTTTGGGGCGGAAGTCCCGAAAGGACGGTCACCATCTTTGTTGAGGGCAACAACACGGAATGTCCTGCAAAGTCCCAGAATTGGGAGGAGATTAAAATGCCAATTGCTGATTGGTGTTCTGCTGATTAGGGGGCGTTCCTAGGCACATAAAAGGGGCCGTGTTGTAGCAGTCGAGGTGGTATCTGAAAGCACAAAAGGTGTGGGAGAGGTACTGAGGATAAAACCAAACAAATGCTCACTGTGACTTTTTTGACAGACATAAACAAACTAATTCAAAAGAGAGACAGCCAACCAGGAGGGTGGACACCAGAAAGGCAAGGACAGCCACCCAGAGTCTGGATAATTTTACTTTGTTGTTTGTTTGTTTTGTCTCTCCACATTTCAGTTAGCGTTTCTCTTTTGTTTGGACATTTTCTTTTGTTTGTTGTCCTGATTACCACTGTTTGCAGACACTAATAAAGGCAAAGAAAACAACTTGTGTCATATCATACCATTGTCTGGACTTGATTATTTTTACACCTCCACCCAACTCAGCTATCTGTGACAATTCCTTTTTTTTTAATAATCAAAATTCCAGTTCAGCTCCTACATACGTTTTTGCAAAAGCAATTATTTTTGCTAACATTTCAGGTTCTAAAATCACTATTTCCAGCAGTGCAGTTCCTTCCTGTCTGTATTGGTCATACTTGAGGGCCCATGGGAAGCCTGTGGCAGGCATGCATTGTGGTTACCATGTGACTCCTTGTTTATTGGCACAATTCAGGCTTTTCCAATTGCAATGCATTGTGGTACATTCAACACCTCTTGGGCACTGTTCACAGCAGGACTACACTTCCCACAATGTTTTGGCATGTGAGTTGAAGAGCCTAAACTATCCCAGTGTGTTCTAGTGTGCATGAAGTCATATGGTAACCCTGCCCGTGAAGGCCTGTTTCAGAGTTCTGCCCCATGCAGTCTCCCTTACTTTGAAAGCTCAGTGCTGACAGGTATGCATATTATAAAACACACACATGCAAAGAACAGAATTCTAGAAACAAACTTTATTATACAGTTCTGTGGGTGATCGTGTTCACAAAAACTAAGAATATTAAGTATTAATCCAAACACATGCAAAATATAAAATATTAATATATCTCTTACATTTTGTGCTTAGTGTAGTTTGTATTACTCGTTAGTTAGAAAAAAAAATCGAATACAGTGGCTAATGCAGCCTCCAGTGTTCAGTCGCAAAACGGTAATACTGCAAACAAACTACAATTCCCAGAATCCCTTGCCAGTTTCTGTAGTCCCATGTGTGATGCCATAGGTCTGGCTGCCTCTGAGTTGTGATTACACAGGCATAATCTACTTATTAGATTCCTTCTTGCTTTGACATGCTACTTTCAATATGCAAGTTTAGGGTGAAATTATCAACACTCCTTATATATACCTTGTTCTAGCATCACAAAAAAGTGCTACTTAACAACATGTTGTTCTCTTCATGTTTGAGTGTGTGAGTTATTGGAACTGAATTCACTACACTGGAAACCCCGTGTGTAGTAGTAATGGGGTGTAATGTGTTTATATTATAAAGAGGACGGAGAGTTTGATGCAAGACTCGATCAGACACAGGCACATTCATATTATTAAACCCGCTATCAGACTCTCCGGCGCCGTCACTCTGAGTGCTCTTTGAAACAGACTGAGTTCATATTTATATTCATGTTGGGTTAATCAGAGATGACTATCGGCGGCCCGTCTGTAGTACTGCCGGAGATTTTAATTGCACAGTTTGTACCGCTCTGTGCAGCGCCGTCCCGTTTGTAACACGGTACGTGAACTGCATTCTGCTAAACAAAACATCACAACAGCAGCAGCAGCTCCATCTACTGGACAAAACCCAGACATGCACGTTAAAAACAATGATCCAGTTCAATATCTACAAAGACTAAACAAGAAGCTATTAGCGAAGCCCCGAAAAAGAAAATATTATACAAAACGGTTTAAAATCAAATGTTTAATTGTTAATAAAACCATTTTTAGATACTGTGGAACTACTTCTCTCAGTGGAAGGTGACACAAATAAAAATTATTAAAATAAGGTTTAAAGTCTTCTTTATTTACCAACAACACCACACTCATAGCCCCATTTAATAATATCAATAATACACTCCAGGGTCTGTGTGTTATCATGAGATATATCACCACTTCCTGGGCGGTTGAAGAACTCCACTTCGTCTAGTGCCTCCCAACGCACCCAAGGCGTGGTGATATTACCTCATGATAACACACACACCCTGTCGTGTATTACTGCTTCATTAATGTAGTCATTAGGTTTATATGTCACATTCCTTTGTTGTCACTGTATTGATTTAGATATTCGGGTTGGATACCTCGGAAGCCAGCGGAACTCCAGCGTTTCTCCGACCCAGCGAAGGAAGCGTTTGTCCCGGATAACCCCTCCCGTGATGATCGGCGCTGCCATGACAACCCATGACATCACCCGCACAAGTTACAACACGTCGAGTCATTTTTTGTAGCACAGTATTAACGTGTTATTGTTTTCACAAAATAACATCAATAAGATTATCAGATCACCTGCTAGTGTGTACTAAACAAAACCTCAAATATCACTGAATTGATACAGAGACAAGCCGTGGCACCAGCAAGAGGTTAAAATGAAATTAATAAATAAATTACGACATGAAACAAAAATACATGTGGGTATATTTTAATCAAAAATCCATGTATCCATAATTCTGATTATTTATGTAAATAATCTTACAGCTAATTCTTTACAAATGATCAATTTCTATATTTCCCAGAGTGCTAATATGGTGTTATAATTTAACATATTAATGGATTTTAGAAATCATCTATGCTAGTCTGCCCCTCAAACAATTTTAAATATAATTTAGATTTAAATGGCAGGTAGTATATAAATCAATTTCTAAAACAGGTCGCATTTTGTAATTTAAATAGGCCTACTTATGAGCTACCAAAACGTATTTTTGTTTCATGTCGTTATTAATGTATTTACTTATTTATTTGGTTAAACTTTAATCCAGCCTTACATTTTAACTTCTATGTATGAATTACTGACGAGTAATATTTGTGATTTGATTACTCCAGCAGATGAACTGATAATGTATGGATGTTATTTTGTGAAAACAATACAATATTAAAAAAAGAAATACTACAACATTTAATAAATAAATAAATTTAACACCAAACTGTAGCACATTTGTTTAGTCTTAATATCATAACAAATATACTTATTATAAATACGCACTTCCTTTTATTTGTTGGAAAACGGTCTGGAACTGAAGTAAAGGATTTTTTTAATAGAGTGCTGTTTGAGTATTTAAAATATTGTTTTCTTCAAAATTAAAATGCCAGCAACGGTGTGTTAATTTAACGAAGCGCCTAACACCGCTCGGAACGTTCACATTTTTAAATCTAACGGTCTCTGCTCAGCTGAGTGGAATGTTCACGAGCCGGTTGCCTAGCAGCGTCTCCCCCTCCTTCTCTGCCCGCCCTCTCGCCCTCTCTCGTTGCTCCAGCTAGGAGTTAAAATTTAGCTTCGTTATATTAGCTCAATTCTTTACTTACTTTTACAAATTAGCTTATTAGGGATGTCGTGTTTTTAAGATGGTTCAGGTGCAGTCCGTACAGACTGACTGGAGCATCATTACAGTATACCGCACTGCGCTCAGCTTTGTGTGGCGGCTGATACACAAAATAATGAACGACTGTTAAATAAATCACATGTATTGCTTTTTAATGCTAAATATGTATCTGGTATTCTAAGTATTATCAACAATTAATAATTCAGCTATATTCATATTCAGAATGTAATACAGTATTAAGACAGGGTCCAGTATTATAAATAAATAAACACGCTTTAAGAGAAACAGCAGTGATGTTTATTGACCATTCCCATACATTCTCTATATGTTTCTAAATTGTGGTTGCACAGGGACAAGGGACTCAGTGATGTTAAAAAAAAAAAAAAAAAAAAAACAAAAAAAAACTAGAGCACACAATTAACCAATATAGAAAGGAAGGCGGGAGAAATGTATTGCCTGTGTGCAGTACCTTACACTTTTGTAACACAATGTCATTTGCCATGTGTCTGCCCAGTTCTGAATGCTGTCTAGATCATTTTGAATGACCTTTGCTGCTGCAACAGTGTTTGCCACTCCTCCTATTTGGAACTGCAAACACAAGTCAAAAAGGAAGTTAGAAAGGCCAAGAGAGATAGATACAAATGAACATTGCTAAGGGGGCTAAAACCAATTCCAAAATGTTTTTTCTAATATTATAACAGCAAGAGAACATTCAAAGAGGAGGTTAAATGTCTAATCATAGACTAAGAAAAAAAAAATAGCAAATATATTAAATGATTACTTTTCACAAGTTTTTACAAAGGAGGATACGGACAACATGCCCCACATGTCAACCTGTTCCTATCCAGTTTTAAATAACTTTAGCATAACAGAGGCAGAAGTGTTAAAGGGACTAGGAGCTCTTAAAATAAACAAATCCACTGGGCTGGATGAGATCCTCCCAATAGTACTCAAAGAAATGAAAGAAGTTATTTACAAACTGCTAACCAAGATCATGCAACAGTCTCGTGACACAGGGGTTGTACCGACAGACTGGAAAATTGCAAACATAATACCAATCCACAAAAAGGGAGACAAAACCGAGCCAGGTAACTACAGACCAATAAGTCTGACTTCTATTATATGTAAACTTATGGAAACTATAATAAGATCCAAAATGGAAAATTACCTATATGGTAAAAGTATCCTGGGAGACAGTCAGCATGGTTTTAGGAAAGGGAGATCGTGTCTAACTTATCTGCTTGAATTTTTTTGAGGATGCAACATCGACAATGGATAATTGCAAAGCATATGGCATGGTTTATTTAGATTTTCAGAAAGCTTTTGACAAAGTCCTGCATAAAAGATTAATTCTCAAATTGAATGCAGGTGGGATTCAAGGAAATGCATGCACATGGATTAGGGAGTGGTTAACATGTAGAAAACAGATTAGAGGAGAAAACTCAAAATGGAGCGAGGTAACCAGTGGTGTACCACAGGGATCAGTATTAGGTCCTCTGCTATTCCTAATCTACACTAAGGATTTAGATTCTGGTATAGTAAGCAAACTTGTTATTTAAAAACAACACAAAAATAGGAGAAGTGGCAAACACTGTTGCAGCAGCAAAGGTCATTCAAAATGATCTAGACAGCATTCAGAACTGGGCAAACACATGGCAACTGACATTTAATACAGAAAAGTGTAAGGTACTGCACGCAGGCAATAAGAATGTGCATTATAAATATCATAATATGACACCTATTGAAACACAAGTGCAGCGCTTAGAACACATATACAAATAGAACTAATCCACTCTTCTATGAACTTAGTGTTTGATTGAATCCCTCTCTGTGTTTGTATAGCCTGGAAACAGGCATCAGTGCCTGGCATAGCTGCACACACTGCCATCATTCACACTGACCACAAGAGGGAGCCAGAGCACCACTGCTGTCTATAATGTAATAACACAGTAATAAGACAATTGACATAGGCATCAGTTACCTCCCCAGTCAGCCCAGTTCTCCCATTGTTAACACAAAGCTCCTCACATCCAGTCATCTAAACACTACAGTGTGTTCTGTGTCTGTATATGAGCAATACTGAAATTGAAGAAGGAATTTATGAAAAATACCAAGGAGTTTATGTTGACTCAGAAATGTCTTCATCTAGACAATGTGGGGAAGCTATAAAAAAGGCCAACAAGATGCTCGGATATATTGTGAGAAGTGTTGAATTTAAATCAAGGGAAGTAATGTTAAAACTTTACAATGCATTAGTAAGACCTCACCTAGAATATTGTGTTCATTTCTGGTCACCACATTACAAAAAGGATATTGCTGCTCTAGAAAGATTGCAAAGAAGAGTGACCAGAATTATCCCGGGTTTAAAAGGCATGTCGTATGCAGACAGGCTAAAAGAATTGAATCTATTCAGTCGAACAAAGAAGACTACGCGGCGATCTGATTCAAGCATTCAAAATCCTAAAAGGTATTGACAATGTCGACCCAAGGGACTTTTTCGGCCTGAAAAAAGAAACAAGGACCAGGGGTCACACGTGGAGATTAGATAAAGAAGCATTCAGAACAGAAAATAGGAGGCACTTTTTTACACAGAGAAGTGTGAGGGTCTGGAACCAACTCCCCAGTAATATTGTTGAAGCTGACACCCTGGGATCCTTCAAGAAGCTGCTTGATGAGATTCTGGGATCAATAAGCTACTAACAACCAAATAAGCAAGATGGGCCGAATGGCCTCCTCTTGTTTGTAAACTTTCTTATGTTCTAGAAGCGGGAGTATTTAAATGCTGTCCAAGCCCACTGACATTAATCGATAAACTTGACCTTGTTATAATACAAGTTAATACAGACAGCACAGTGAGTCTTTAGAGCAAGGTCAATTCTAGCACATCATGATAATACAATACACACATTTGTGATTTGTTTCCCCAGAGTTGGAGAGTAATTCATTAGTAGAAGTGAAAGATGAGAGATGGTCCAGGTTCAATAACCAGTTTAATGTAGGGAGCACACAGTAAAGTAAAAGCAGGGTTTGCCATAACACCTCCAGCATCTCATCATGCCTCTTGGTTTACCCACAATATGCAAGTAACAATTGCCTGGGAAAGAGCAACGTGCTTCTGAACGGCTAAACCGATGACATTATAGAAACAATCAGGCACTTTCTCCTTTACTAAATATGCAATGCAGAAGAAAGAGGAAATATATGAATCCTCCCTTGCACTGTTAAGAGTTCTTTGTTGTCAATAAAGAGTGCTTTTTGAATGATTTCAGTGGTGGCAGTATGACAAGAATACATGTCATGTGAAATAAACCAGTCCAAAACGAGACATTGATGCTAATAGTTTTATTGCTTAAAAAGCTTTACAGAAAGAGACAGGCTTTTACCCAGTTTCATGTAACAGCAGATAGTGTTGTTTTGGCAGGACAGCATTTATACTGGTCAACAGTTTGAGCATTTGTTGTCATGAATGCAAATAAAGAGATTTTAAAATAATTGAGAGATGAAGAAAATCTCTATATAAACACAATGTTTTTGTCAGTCTGTGAACAAGGCCTGTCACAGGTCACTTGTGACATCACAGGGTGGCTGTGAGGAGCTGGGAGAAGAAAGGAGTCTACTGGTCAAACCTGACTCGGTGCAGTGATTATGAGCTGGGGCAAATCAATCAAGCACGCTCTCCAAGTAACGCTTTGTATATGTGCCCATGTGGAGTTGTATTTCTATTCAAACATGTGTGAGCATGTGATCTCACTGAGAATCTGAGACTACATGTTAAATAAGGACACCTTTCCATACAATGTAAAGACCTGCTTCATGAGAGGCAGGGAATCACCCAATAGAAAAATAATGTTGTCTCTATTATATATCCTTGAAGAGATTGACCAAATGCACAACAGGGAGCAGCTGTTTTAAACAAGCTGTGAATGGCCTGATAGAAATAAGTATGGGTCTGTAGCTGTGTGTGGGGAGAGGGACCAGAACAGAAAGGTAACAGCGATGCTATAAAAGAAGGTTGCTGGTGTGTTTAAGCTTTGCTTGCAGGTCTGCTGTCAGGTAAACTCCAGCACTGTGATCCCTGGGCGCTGCTGCAGCTCAGTAGTGCTGGCATCGCCTGCAGTGGTAGGTACGCCAGTCTGAAACCAATTGAAGACATTATCAGCAACCTGGGCAGAAAAGCTATTGTTCTGATCCATACCCTACAGAGCATTGCACAGCTAGGTAATGAGATTGTGGGGTGGTAATGGTCAGCATTGTCTAATAATATAGACAATCAGTGTCACACTGAGCTGCAGAATTGAACTCCCTCCCATGTGTAGATAGCATCCTCCCACTCTTTGTATTGCACTCCTTTGAATTACAAATTTGAAAAAAAGCTTTGTGTAATTCAGCATGCAATTTCACAATCCCAAAGGGTATGGAATCAACTGCTAAACTGTGGAGCCACCACAACCTCTCAATACAATCCTATCAATAAAAAACACGGAAACCCTCTATACTAGTTCAAATGCCAAACATGCTTCTGAGGTTTTATTCAGAGCAATCCTAGATCAAAGCTCCTCTGTTTTGTCCCCTGCTTTTATATTTTGTTTTACTGAAATGACAAAAGTTCCACAGGAGATTGAGGTCAGTGGACCCTTCTTCTCAACTCAAAGCCAACCCTGACATAATGACCTCCCACAGAGAACTACTGTACACACACCATAAAACAGCAGCAATCCCATTCATCAGATCTCCTGGGATTATTTGTGGAGTTGGTTACTCCGGCATGAGATCATACACATGTAATAAGTTTAAGTATACATTTCTTGATTGCAAGAGACAGGTTAGACTTTCCTCTTTCCAATAAGTTACGAATGACCTCAAATCGATCAATAGTTTGAGACAATGCAGTTGAAAGATGAATCATAAACTCATCTTGATATTTCCAGTTGAAGGATTATGATGGATGGCATCTGTTATAAAACTTATTCCAACAATTCTGTGTCTCTCTTGGAGTTTCATCCATATTTGACCTGGTCGACCTCATGTTCTAAACTGATATGGAATGACACTTGGTTTTCTATTTCAAATTGTTCTAATATATCCCACAACCAATGTATACAGAAATAATTAGGCATACTCACAGCGAGCGCAGTGGTACCCATGATGGTAGTAGAAATAGTAGTGATAGTGATGAGCTACAGAAGAAAAGAAAAGACAATTAGGAACAGTCTATTTTTAACACAGAGCTTCTTAAACCCACTGCCTTCCACACTGTAGCCCAGAACTCAACCCCCTGAGCTACTCAGGGACAGTGGCCCAGTGGTTAAAGAAAAGGGCTTGATACCAGGAGGTTCACATCCCGGCTCAGCCACTCACTCACTGTGTGTGACCCTGAGCAAGTCAAAACGTAAAACTGGAGTCCTATTGTAAGTGACTGCAGCAGCAGTTGTTGATGCATAGTACACCCCCTAGTCTCGAAGGCACTTTGGAGAAAAGTGACTGCTAAAAGACTAATGAATAAAAAAGTAATACTCAGATCCACAAGCATGCACATTGCCTTCCACTCTGCAGGGCACCACTTTCTCTAAACACTGAGCTATCAAACCCATTAACTCCTATACTACAGCCCAGCACTAACCACTAAACTGCTCAAACCCACTACCTTCCACACTGCAGCTCTGCACTCTAGTCACTGTGTCACTGAAGCCTCTCAGCAAAGCTACACTGATAAACAATTCGTGCCCTGATTGAAAATAATAAATAAAACCCACTGATTGCTGTATAAAATAAAGTAGAATCCATTTACTTACCATAGTAGCATCTGTACCTTACTGTGAAAGATAAAAGTGATATATTGAGTTCAGTCCATTTGAAGTCACTGCAGTGGCTGCTTTATACAAGAATGGGGCCTCAGTAGTGTATTAGAGAGCTATATATTTCAAAGGAGTGTCTCTATTTGTACATTTCTATTATTGGCAAAATCCAAAGACAGGGCTCCTTCTTTATATCCCCTCCCACAGGATACAGAACACCTCACTATGTGAGTATGTATTAAATAAAGATGTCATTTCTTATTAAGAGCAGCTCATTCATACTATTATACAATAATACCCCATTCCATATTCTCAACATCAGCTGTAGGAGGCCCCATTGTTAACATGTATTCATTTCTTGTGACGCGCACAGTACATGTGTATTGTATTGTAGTGTACAGTCACATTTTTATTAAAATATCAGATTCACACTTACCACGAGCACAGATGCTATAATCTGGAAATGAAATAAACATACACCATTAAATACAATTTAAAAATATATATACAATTCATTTCTACATATTAATGTACCATAATAAAATAAAATACTTACAACAGTAAGCTGTTCCAAAGAAAAAGAAAAACAGAAACAGTGGTTATTGGATTTAATAGTTCACTTTATATTCATGTTTGAGTTCCATTTACTGGAATGTTTTCTGTTCCTCTGAGAATATCAGTTGATTTTGATAGCTGTTACAGGCTTAATGAAGACACCAAGGGGCACATTTCAAAGTGTTTCCTCCAGTCTGTCCAGAACTATGAAACCACTCCATGGTAGAATATGTTGTAATACTGAAGTGTTTCTCAATGTCTTCAATCAATTGACCTTCAGTCTACAATCCATGCAGTTCACCCAAACCAGGAGCCAGCTCCAGAGAGACACACACTTACTTCTGTAGTATCTTTTGGACAGGGCATCCTTCTTCACTACCATGGACTGTGTCAGGACCACTTCAGAATCCACTTCAGGAGACAGAAAGCACGTGAAGATCATTAAACAAACAGTAGGTTGCATCCCTTCTATTTAAACACAGACCATGTTGAGGAACTCTCCAAATTTGGATTAGGATTTCAATGTACATTAAAGAAGATTGCTGAACAGTAAGGAGCTTCAGATTTCATTTTGTTAGAGTGTGTGTTACGATGTTTTCCCCTGAGTTCAGGAGCTGCTCTTCAGTTCTAGTTGCCTGTCTTAGATATATGTACATAATGTAGGCTGGATCAGTCAAAGTGTCTTTATAGAAGAGCCAGTGACTGGATCACGCTTCCTTCTGCTTTCAATTCACTGCTATGCACTAGATGGTGATGGCACTTACTAACAGAAAGATATTTCAGTCTGCATTACATATGAAAAGAATCACACAGACTTATGCACAAAACAACTGTGGTCAACTATGAAAGGCGCTATATAAAATAAATATTGATTGATAAAAAGGTAAGGGAACAGGACAACCTTTTAGTCAAGTTATTATATCTCAGTTGGGCGATCCTTCTTACTGACATTTAAGGTGATCAATTAATACAATACGTCTTATTAAAGGTGCTGCATCAACACATTTAAATGCACATGTTAAATGCAAACAGGTGAAATATTTTCAAAGTGTATATCCCTCAAGCTTTGTGTTTTCCTCTTCCGCATCAGTGTGACAGACAGACAGACAGACAGACAGACAGACAGACAGACAGAAACACACTCAACAGAAGAAGCTATAGGCCATCTGTACTCACTGTCAGCTCTTTTCTCCATCATATTGTCTCCTATCAGGTAAAACAGAAATAGGTTTATACAGTTAGACGTACATTAGGAAATAGATCTGGGCACTTTGTGTTAGTGCCAGTAGAGAAACAGCAGCTAAATGTGCTCAGATTCACTGGGGTTTGGCCTTAAGTCTATCATCTGTAATTCACAATGTGTTCCTCTTGAAGGTTTAACGTTGTACCCACACACTACCCAGACGTGCTTTTCAAAGGACTCACCCAACTCCCGCTCTCCTTTGAGTCCATCACTGTCCAGTTCAGCATCACTGTCACCTGAATCCTCTGCCTCTGGAACAGGGAGAAGAGAGCTTCATGAAGCAATGAAGGATTCCCTCGACTGCAGTGCACAGCTTCATAGGACACTCAACACAGGGGAGGCAGAGAGTTCCCCATTACATTGCAATGCAGAGCTGTGAGGTTTAACCATGAGATTTCTGGATATACAGTAGCCCTTGATGTTATGCATGATTAGCGATGATTAGTCAGGTTGAGTTTCTAAACAAATTGTGTGGTCTATGCAGGACTGTGCTTTTTTGTCATTGCTTAACTTAAATCCTGCAAATAAGAAACTTTCTTTCTTTCTTTCTGTTTGTTTCTCTTTCTTTCTTTCTTTCTGTTTGTTTGTTTCTTTCTTTCTTTCTCTCTTTCTTTCTTTTGTTTGTTTTCTTTCTTTCTTTCTTTTTTCTTTCTTTCTTTTTTTTTTTTCTCTTTCTTTCTTTCTTTTTCTCTCTCTCTTTTCTTTCTTTCTCTCTTTCTTTCTTTGTTTCTTTCTTTCTTTGTTTCTTTGTTTCTTTGTTTCTTTCTTTCTTTCTTTCTTTCTTTCCTTACCCAGTGCTCTCTTGTTCTCCAGTGCTCCTTCCTGCTCCTCTGAGTCTTCCAAAGTGTTGCTGAGATCTGTAAACACAGGCTGTGGTTACATTTTTAATGAGAGCAGTCCTGTGTTGTATCCAGTGCTATGAAAGGAATGACAGCATGGAATGGAGAATGCAAACGGACCGATTAGGAAAACTGGGATTTTTTTTTAAATTTTATTAAGATTTTTGTATCTGTATTGAAAACATGTAATTATGGTCATAAAATTCTGCACTTTTGTTAATAACTGCAACAGTGTAGAATAGTTGAATTAATATTATATAAATAAACCACTTTAAAGTGCCACATATTATATAAGGAAAGAAATTGTAATAAATGGTAAACAGTAAACAGTTTGCATTTTTAATATCTCTTAAATAAATTATTATATTAAATCTGCTGTATAAAAAGTGGTTTGAATATTAGCACAATAAATGAAAGAGCAGGTCTATATGTTTCAAGGATATGTATATTTTGTGAAAAAGGTAAATCAAACTGAATGAACATTTTAAAATCTCAGTGTATTTTATTCACACCCTGCAATGGTTTATTGAAGAGATGAGCAGGAGGCAAGATCGACTCGAAGGGAAATTTCAAATGCAAACCTTGATTTGTTTTTTTCCCCCCCAATATATTTAAATATTTACTGTTTATGACTGTTTCATTTCTAATAAGTTCTTATAAATGATAAGAAACGACGAGTTGATTTGGCTATTCACGTGGATAAGCCACAGCTGCATTTTACAGTACCAGGGAATCCTTCTGGTCTGAAGCAGCCTCTTAATAAGGGGTAATAAGGGGTCCCCATGGTGGGAGGTGGTTGATGCAACACATGGGAGTTTTCAAGTTCTTTAAATGCTGTGTCTTATTCTAGTGGAGTACAGGCTCATCAAATCAATCCCCAAGACAAGTAGACAAACCTCTGTGTTGAGAATATAGGATTGAGTTCTGGAAGATTGGATCTTACCCAGTTCTCTCTTGCTGGCCTGGTAATCATCATCTCCCAGCTCTTCAGAGTCCTCAAGGAGGCTCCTTGCATCTGCACACAGAGGAAATGGAGGGGGTGGAATCATTCTTTTAAATGGCAATGTACAAATTAAGAACAAAGAAGGATATTCTTATGGTAAGTTGATTATTCAATGATGCAGCATTGAGGAAAAGCCTGCCTTCTCCACTATGTTATCTCATGGAAGACTGTCTGCTATCTCCCTACCCTTCTGTTATTCTGATGAAAGTCAGTCAATGCCATCTCTTCCCCCATTTATTTTAGGTTGAAGGCAATCAATGCAATCCCTCCCTCCCCATGTTACTCAGGAGAAAGGCAGTCTTACCAGCCCCTGACAGAAGACATGCTGTCAGGACCGAGAGGAGAATGGCTCTTGTAGTCCAGGGTTTCATCTTGACAAGGTGCTGATGCTGCTTTTCCACTCTTCAGCTGCTCTGGTCCCTCCACCCTGCTCTGTTTTATACCCTCTCCCAGGCAAATGCACTCCTTCACCACTAAACCCTCATCAAGGACCCTTTCTTTCTCTACACTGTGATACTGTGTGATGCCCTCCTCTTCCAAATTTCCATACTTCACTTGAAAACTATTTCCTCTATACCCTATGATCCAAATCTATTGACACAGTGTCAGTGATCTCCATTGTTCTCTTAACACAGAGCAGGATCAGTGCTGGGATCAGCAGGTGCAGTCAGGGGGCCCCATATACAGTATTAAAGGCAAAAGAATGATTAGTTATCAGTCATGCAAAATGAAGCATTCTCTGGAATTTCATATCTACAGTGCAGTACTGCAAACACCTGGCTCACAAACATGTTCATTATACCAGGTGTTGTGGTTGAGCTGCTTCTTTCATTAGCAAATCAGTCAGCTGCTGTACGGTGTGGAGTGCATGTTTCTTATTGAAACATTTCACAAATGTATTACCAAGTCTCTTTTTAGAAGGAAAAAAGTAGGATTGAAATACACAGTGGGTGTGAGAGAAAGACCTTGGTGTTGTGATAGACTCATTTCTACCAGCAACAGGGAAGCAATCATAAAGGTGAAGACTAATCCCGGGGCTTAAAGGAGCGAGCTGTGAAGAGGGTACTGAATTTGTTTAGCTTGAACACAGAACAATTAGGGGGACTTTACTAAAGTTTTTAAAAACTTGAAAGGTGTTGACAAAGTTAACCAAAACTAATACCTCAAGCATAGCACTGACACCACGGCCAGAGGACACTGCTGGAAATTAAGTGTGGATAGCCATAGGTCAGAGGGTAGGAGACACCTTCTCACAGAGTGTGGTGAGGGGATGGAATGGGTTACCAAGTCATGTTGTTAGGGCTGGGATCCTTTAAGACCCGACTTAACAGTTTTGAGATCAATCAGCTGCTGCATTAATGGGGTGAATGTCCTCCCTGGTTCTGTGTTCTGAATTCTGGATCTCCAGTGTGCTGGCATTGATTGGTAACTCCTCTCTAGAGTCAGTTGTTTTCCTTGTACACTCAACCAACCCTAAATATGTTGAGAGAACAGTTGAGGGAACTAAATCTATTCAGTCTGGACCAAAAAAAAAAGACTAGAAGAGACTAAAGGTTTTAAAAAGTTGAAGTTAACTGTAGTCACTCTTTCAAGCACAGCAGAGAGATCAGGACTAGAGTACACAGTTATAAACTGAGTGGAGACAGACTTAGGACAGAGGGTAGGAATCACATTTTCTCACAGCAAGTTACTTAACCTCCTTGTGCTCTGTCCTTCAGATGAGATGTAAAACCGAGGTCCTATTGGAAGTGACTCTGCAGCAGCAATTGTTGATGTACAGTTCATTCCCTAGTCTCTGTAGTTGCTTTGGATAACAGCGTCTGCTAATTGACACATTTATTATTACACCCAGAGTCAAAAAGGGCTCGGGCTGACGTGCTCCTCCGACTGGGCAACATCCCTTGCAGTGGAGTTAACAGACAATCAACAGACAAGGGAACTGAATCTATTTAGCCTGGAACAAAGAAGGATTAGAGGAGACACTTCTCAGAGTTGTGAGTGTTTGAAATGGGTCACTAGAATGGTGCTGCTGCAGAGTCATTAGGATGTCTTTAAAAAGCCAACTAGATGAAAGTCAGGGTCAGTCAGCTACTAGAAAAGTATTGATGTGCTAAATTCCCTGATCTTGTTCATAACTTTTCTTATATTATGATGTTCCTAAAGGTATTGCTGAGGCCAAGGTGGTCCAATGGTTAAGGAAAGGGGCTTGTTACCAGAAGGGTCCAGCTTCAATCCCAGCCATTGACTCACTGTGTGTGACCCTGAGCAGGTCACTTAACCTCCTCCTTGTGCTCCGTCCTTCGGATAAGATGTTAAATCAATGTCCTATTGCAAGTGACTCTGCATATAATGCACAGTTCACAGCCTACCTCTGTAAAGCACTTTGAAAAGTGCTATATAAAAATAAAATTATTATTATTATTATTATTATTATTATTATTATTACTACAAACTAAAAAGTTTACAACATTTGGAATTAAAAAAGAAAGAATAAACATGGTGTTTTTCTTGTAATGCAATATATGAACATGTGAGCCTCCACACCTTGCATTACACTCAAATGCAGGTGCATAAGCTTCTATATGAAACCAAAGGAGTAACTGCACCTGCACAGAAAACAGCACATACTCAAGTATAAGCGCATGCGTCAATTCCTAGTGAGTATACGGTAATAAAACTAAACCTGATCTCACTGCTAAACATTACTACAGTACTAGCTTCAATAGTTCCTTTAAACAAACCTCTCCCAATTCCAATAATATGACATTATTAGTACATAAATAGGTTACTTTTTAATTAACCAACCATTAAGAACACAATGAACAATGTTTGATAGTTTTAATGAGCTCGTTGCTAACAGTTAATAGACTAAACAAGCAGCACTTCAAATGAAGCCTGACCACTGCTCCCACTGAACACCTGATTGTGCATTTCAAAGGAACTTTGATGGATATCACATCACTGATGCATGTGCTGAAATATGGAAATATAAAAAGCAAATGTGTCACCAGTAGTTCAATTGCTTTTTGAGTAATGGCTTCTTTCTTGCCACCCGTCCATAAAGGCCAGCTTTGTGTAGGGACTGGCTTATTGTTGATGTGTGAATGCTTACTCCCACCTTAGACACTGAACTTTGCAGATCTCTCAAGGTCATTGTTGGCTTCAGAGTGACACCCCAAACCAGTTTCCTGCTTGCCTAGCTGCTCAGTTTGGGAGGGCTATCTGATCTGGGTAGTGTCTGGGTGGTATGATGCATCTTCCACTTCTTAATGATGTCCTTCACTGTCCTGAGAGGGATAATTTGCCTTTGAAATTTTCTTGTACCCTTCTCCTGCTCTGTGCCTCTTCCACTTTAACTTTATCCCTGACTTGTTTCCAAAGCTCCTTGGTGTTCATGGTTGCTTTGTCAGATCACTATGTGAGTTGCAGCTTGAAAATTGTTATATACCTGAATGTAATTATCTACAAGTTAAACCACTTTGAGTACACACAGGCTGAAACCATTTCACTAATTTTGTTACCTTTCAAACTTATCTTTTGCACCTGAGCTGATTTAAGGCTGCAGTAGCAAAGGGGTTGAATACTTATACAACTGAGATTCATCTGTTTTTCTCTGTAAATCTTACTTATTTATATTCTATATGCATAGTTTAACTTTATCAATGTGGAGTAGTTTGTGTAGATTCTACATGTAAAGTCTAATTTGAAAGCGTCATGCAGTACGCTCACATGCCAACAAAATGTGAAAACTTTGCAGGGGGGGTGAATACTTCTGCAAACCACTGGATTTGCTTAATAAAAATGTCTTGTGCAAAATGCTTTTTCGGGTTTCCATTCACTCAGTTTATTTTACTTGAGAAAACCTGGCTGTCACCCGACATCATGCAAATGAAGGGGAAAGGTGGGGGTTGCTATATAAATTAGCCATGTGTAAAGTTCTTGTGCTGTTTTTGCAGATGGCTCATGAAAATGTTGTTTCCATGCACAGAGAACTGGTACACGAGAGAATCTAAGCTGATGTAATAAAGCTGTGATTTCTAAATACCTTGTGCCTGTTTGTTTAATAGAGTCCCCCGGAGAGAGAGAGGGGAGTATTCAACACATCGG
Organism: Huso huso; assembly: GCA_036884735.1. Lineage (NCBI taxonomy): Eukaryota > Metazoa > Chordata > Actinopteri > Acipenseriformes > Acipenseridae > Huso > Huso huso. Next base: position 8,451,664 of record CM072693.1, on the reverse strand, counting down.
GAGCAGAAATCACCTCGTTAAGAAGCAATGGTATGCAGCCCATTAAAGTGCTAAAAGGTCTCTGGCGCACCCTGCTGGAAACAGTATTGATTTTACACTTCAAGCTGCCCGCATGATAACTGTGGTATACTGTGCTGCGTCTTGAGGTACCGCAGATTCACCATGGTATCAGGGAAGATTCCACACAACACACTGCAAGAGGCTGAGCAATGCAGGAGGAAAAAAAGAGAAACTTGCACTCATGATAACAATCTATTTAATATATTACTAATGTGATGTAACACAATCAGAATGCTCAACAACATGATGAACACAGATTTTTGTGAGTTTTTGATCTGAACAGATTGTGATTAAGGGTGACCCTATTTATCAAGCAAGTTTATTCTTTTGTTTTCAGTAAATATTTCTGTATTTAGTCAAACGTACTCCTGTTGTTTAGGTGTCCCCAAGTGTCTGCAATTCTGAGAATGTTCTCGAGTCCTGTAAGAGTCTGCAACTGACTTCACTTCTTCACACTAAGTGCAGGGATAGGATTACACACCTATGTGAATGTTATGGTGTCTTTTAAGGTGTCCTAACTGGTTGAATCTCTTCCCACAAACAGCACAGTGATAAGGTTTCTCTCCTGTGTGAATGCGCTGGTGCCTTTTAAGGGATCCTAAGTCACTGAATATCTTCCCACACTCAGAACAGTGATAAGGTTTCTCTCCTGTGTGAATGCGCTGGTGGATTTTAAGATTTCCTAAATTACTTAATCTCTTCCCACACTCAGTACAGTGATAAGGTTTCTCTCTTATGTGAATGTGCTGGTGTGAATGAAGATTTCCTAACTGTGTGAAACTCTTATCACTGGTCTGTATGTGAGAAGGTTTCTCTCCTGTGTGAATGCGCTGGTCTCCTTTAAGCAGTGATATATGATTGAAACTCTTCCTACAATCAGCCCAGGAAAACGTAGTCCCTCCTGTGGGATTTCCCTTGTGAGTTTCAGGAGCGTCTAATTGACAGGAACTCTTCCCACCTTTAATAGAATGAGGTAAGGTCTTCAAGTTGCCCTGGGTTTCAGAATTGTTAAAACATACAGAATGTGTTGTCTCTGTACTCTCCACAGTAAGTGGGTGTCTGTCTTGTAAGGAAGGGATTGTAACTGAGTGAGTTCTCAATGTCTTCACATTTTCTTCTTGGGGTGTTGTTTCTCTGTGTTTCTTGCACTGTGGTTTGCCTTTAGAAGAGTTTTTGCACTGGGGTGATAGAGTGGAGTCGTGTTCTCCTTCATCTACTTTAGAAGCTAAAGAAAGAAAGAGAAGACAGACAAAGGTTATTGTACAGCATTCTTCCACATGCACTGTTCTGAACACAAGTGAATGAGCAGTTCAGTGATTGGTTGCTTGAGATGAGGCGGATTCATTTACCAGTTAGTGTCCCGCAAGTTTCAGTCACAGCAAGAATGATGTCAACATGTCAGCCAAGTGGAAAATGAAAAACAACATGCTTTTTTTAATGTTTAAGTTGGAATATTTTTAATCGAGCCAACAGAGCATCATGATAAAAATCCTGCTGTGTTTTTTTAGTACCTGCATTTTATATATATTTTGATAATTAATAATTCATATAGAAATTCCATTTGCAATCCCACACACTGCACCGTGTCTTTTTATTCTAGCTGTATTGAAGACACACGACATGCAGAACTATGTAGGGCTGGAGGGGTTTGGTTTTTCCACAACTCATTTTTTATTAATCAAACTTTCTTGTGTAAAATATCTGTAGAGCAAAGATACGGTAAAACTACGATTCCCAGAATCCCCTCCCAGCTGAAACTGATTCGCTGGTCTGCTGTACAGAACACCTCCACACACGTACTTACTGTACTGTGACAATAATAACACAGCAATGCTTAATGTGAGACACACAAAAGTGAAATGTGGCGTTGCGAGCAAACATTACAGTCCTCGGGATAGTTGCCGTGAGATGAGCTTTTAAAAATGATATTGTATTTGAATAGAGTGTAAGAAATAAAATAAGACTCATGTTGGTGATCCTGCTGCATACATTCTCCACAGAAATTCTCTACTGAAATGTTTCTTCTGGTGACGCTGAGGAACCCAACTGGATTTGGCATCACCCAGTGATGGGACATGTGATCCCTGCAGCTCTGTAAAGCTGTGGGAGCAGCACAACTGCAAACAGTCTACCAGGAATGGGGAACGGCAAAGATCTAACACAGGGGTGTCCATCCAGGCACAGGAGTATCACTTTATATAACTGAACCTGTTCAATGTGGAGTGGAATGGCCTCCAGGAGCGTGATTGGACACCGCTGATCTCACAGCATTCTAAAGAGGCGTGGCAGTGGCTGCACATCTAGCAGGTGCCTCAGGAGCAAGCACAGTGATGTCCTTGTTGACATAGTGGTTGGGCAGCTCCCCTTGGTTAAAATATGAATCTCAAGCACACTGCTGGTGTTCAGTACCAGTTTCTGCAGGATGAATAGGCAGCTCAATGCTGCTTGTTTTGTAGGATTACCTCTGAATCCCAGTTCACATTCAGATGGAGAGTCATCACACAGGTTGGATCCCAGCTTGTTGTTCTCCTCAAGTGTACAGACATGATTTTCATGAGGAAGTTCCTCTGCGATGGGGACACATTCCTGCTCTATGAATTCCTCTTTAATAGGAACACATTCCTGTTGAGGGACCTCTTCATCTTTAACACATGCCAGCTCAGTAACCTGCATTAGACTTGCACACCACTCCTGGTCAAAGGACTCCTCTTGTGTGTAATCTGCTTCTATCTTTGGCCCCTCCTGTGCTTCAGATTCAGGGATAGCATGGCTCTCCATGGGATCTGTGGGAAACAAAACTGTATACAATTAGATCTCTTACTTACTAGCTAGGTTTGTTAGTTGCTTTGATCAGGGATTTAAAGTTACTGTTCCTCAGTTATTTCGTATAGGGGTGAGCCGGTATAATAGTTTGGTGGTTTAGGTACATGATGGCATTGATACCATTCCTGTTATTCTACATTGCAATTATCGGTTAACGCTGTGTTTGTGTTCCTATGAACAAAGTGAAGGAAAAGGCATTTTCATATGAACATCTTTTTATTCTACGTCCTGTACAAGCCTCAGTGCTGCTGGGCTTTCTCACCTCCTGTAGCCTCACACTGGAGCATTGCATCCACTTCTACCTCCCTGTCAATCACCATCATGACCGCCGTTCTGCCTTTGCATTGTTCTAATGCAAACATCCATTTCTCTACTGCAAACATGCTTAGAAACCAAGCCAGGAGACTTGCAGTCTTAGCAAAGTGTCTGAGGAATGTCTTTTTGTTACCTGATCCTGTATTGTGAGAACGGTTTTGAAGGAAACGGTCAACAGAATACAAGTTTCAATGTGTCAAATACAATGAGCAGACAAGCGACTGCAGCAGGATAACCTGCTTATTCTCAAAGCAGTTTCATTTAAACACGTGATTTACACAACTCAAACTTTTTAAAGTGCAGCAATATGTTTTTTGTACAAACTCCACCTGTGTAATAATCATTAGCAACAACATTGGAAGCTTACTTGAGCAACGTCAGGTGACCTGTAGATATAAATCCAATAACATCCCTTGTAGTATTAAAATACATTTGTAATGGTGTGGCTCTCCTATTGTATGTATCCTGTGCAAACTCATCTCTGCTCTTAAATAATAACCTGGATTAGTAAATGTTTATAAGCAATATGAGCTGATCGTTTCACTTCATATGAGCGATCGGTTCCTAATTCTGCTTACCATCAGCTGAACAAAGTACTTTATTTAGAGACTCAATCTAGAGATTCAATAAAATGATACAATTCAGTTGACACCTTACTGTGTTGTATTTACTTCCTCCAACTTCAACCCTTAATTGAACTTGTGGAACCACTCGGGTCCAAAATCTTACAGCGGTTTGGTGCAGGCAGGGTGCTGCTGCCGCCCCCTTTATTCACACAGTGAGGTCTGGAAAGATCGTGTAAATGTGTGTGTGTGCAACAAGAAGGAAACAGGACTAAAGCAAAAGAACGAGCAGCGAATGAGCCGCGACTGTACCAAAGACAAACTCAACAGCACTGGAGCTGAATACAATGAAACCATTTATCTAACAATAGATTCGCAGTCAAACAGTTCAATCAAACACTGAAACCCGATGTGCTGCTGCCTGTATGTTGATATTAGATCACAAATCATTATTCTAACCCTCTGCAATATGGTCTGTGACTGTCTCAGTGGGACTCTATACAAGACATCACTTTACCAGAAGGATACCATTGAAGGCTCTTAAATTAGATTTACCAATCTAGTACTTTATTAATTTCTAGACTAACTATTTAAATATATAAAATAATACAATGTCTTGATTAGACTCCTTATAGTCAATATTAGGACAGAACTGTGTTATTAACAACGCTTATAATAATCAAACACTTAAGGTGTTGGATTGACCAAGCAATACCACACAATAAAATCAATCTTACCTTGAAATATTAAAGGTTGTTTAATGTCTGCATCTGTAGCGTTTATACACCCTCGCACAGCTTTCAGCTCGCTCTCTGATATTTCCAATCTCAGCTTCAGACTTTCATTCTCTTTCTCCTTTTTGTTCCATTTCCACTCTGAATTCAGTGAATTTGCTGCCGACAGCTTTAGTAATCGCACACAAGACGGTGTGTAGAGCCGCTTTCACTGCGTGCTCGATGGTAGAGGCGAGCTCGTCTTGAAAGAGCGACACGGACACACTGACGCGTCCATCTTCACTGGTTTGAGTTTCACACTGGTCTAGCGGAATCCTCTTTTCAATCAGAAACACCGCCTGCGGTTTTTATTTATTAATATTTATTTTGTACTGTAGCCTTCCCATTCAAATATATTCATCACTTCTTCTGGTGTGATAAAGAAAGAACACAAACAACATGCTTTGCAAGGAGTAACTTTACTTTGGTCTTTCAGAATCGCGCAGAGCTCTGCTGGAGCTTCAACGCGTTTGTTTCTCAGTAAATCATCTCATTGAAAAGCTCGACTTGTCTGTAGCTGCGACTGACGCGCTCCGCTCTGTGTGTGAAATTCAACACAGAAAAGGGATTCTTTCCTTTTCACGGAACTCCGTGCAGGTAATAAACAAACACAAAAATCACTAATTATTAGAAAACATTTCACCCCAACCTAAATATTTTAAACAGCAGGAGACAGCGTGTTGTAAAATCATCACTGACTGCAACCACCTCTCCACACATAAACAAAACAAACCTCTCTATTTCCTGTACTGAAATGAAAGCGTCACCAGCAGAAGGCGGGTCTGGTTGGAACCATCGCGTAGAAACACTCTTATTGGCTGATTGGCTGTAGAAACACTCTATCCCCAGCATGTGAGCCTGATTGGCTGGCCTCCCTGTTGAAGGGCGGTGTCGAGGATGTTATGAAACTGGATGCCAGAGTTCGCCATGTTGGCTCTTTCAGCGCTGTGTTCGATGCGATGCAGACACTGCGCGAGATCCGAAATGGCGCCAGTTTCGACTGTCTCTGCGTTCTCATGCGCGCGCTCAATTCCAAAGCCGCTGCTGCTGCGCGCGTGGGGTTTGAAAGCTGCTGAGGATTTTACATCATCAGAAAGCAGCGGACAGCGCAGCGAGTTAACATTTCCAAGAGCGTGCTTTTGACAGCACCTATTAACTTGTGTACTGGTTTAGTACCGGCCTCCGGACAACCACGGGATCATGTGCGTTACACGACACGACACTGCAGAATATATGAGCAAATACAAAACCCAGTACGATTTGATATCGGGGCAGTTCAAGAGCAGATAACAGTGTTGATAGTTACATCAGGGTTAGATACGAGTGCAAGTGAAATACAAGATACTACAGATTGGGTTCAGTGCAGGATTAAATACAGTAAAATAGGGAGCAGATAAGTGCAAGTTAAAGTGCATTAAAGGCAGAGTGCTATATTGTCCAGAAGGGGAGAGTTGAGTTTTACAGGTCCTGTCTGTAGAGGTGTGTCTTGAGGAGGCGCCGGAAGGTGGTCAGGGACTGGGCAGTCCTGACATCCGTAGGAAGGTCGCTCCTCCACTGCGGTGCGAGGGAGGAATCTGCAGTATCAGTAGTGTATGTACTAATATTAGTTACTATGAAAGACACTAAACCAGATTTTAAAACATTAGTTATTTAAACCAAAACCAGAGTATAAAGTGTTTCTGTGAGACAAATATAACACGAATGCACCGAGATTTAAACTCAGCTCGCTGGATTCAGAGTGCAAGCCATTACACCATGGAACCACCCATACAGGACCCCATTGCAGGGACTCTCGTCAATGTTTCGTCAAAACACCAAACAACAAGTAACTGCACTACACTCTGTGACCACAAGAGGGAGAGAGAGAGTAATAAAATGATGCTCTTTAATCCAGAGCAGTGGTTCTAAACCTGGGGTCCTCAGAGACAGTCCAGGGGGTCCACAGGAATAAACTGGAAACTTTTCACTCAACATTAGCAATGTGCAAAATCAAAATGTTTGCCTTTTGAGTGGATTTGATTTCACAAAGTTTATTATGGATCTGTTAACCTGCAGCTCTGATTTTAATATTTTACAATTAATAATTATTTATACTGTGTAACAAAGATACATAATCACAGCTGTGGCTAAGATGAATTGTTTGAGAGAAGGGAGAAGAGAGAGAAATAGCTGTGTTTGTACAAACTCAACACAAACAAAAACTACAAGCTATTTCTTTTTATTTGTGCTTGATAGAGAAGACTTGTTTTTTCTGTTTTTCTGAAAGGCAAAGAAACTGCATCAGCTGAAAATGAGTTTAAACTTAAGAGCACTGCTTGGCTAGACGTGGCTGCTGTGCCAAGGAAGGCAATTTGCATAGAAAAGACACTTTGCATTGGCAGCACATGCTTCAGTGCTCTGGGAGTGTTTATAGCCCTGTGAGTTTAACACTTCATGATTGAGAGCTGCCCTTCATGGCAACAGAATCCACAACAACAATGACTTTTATCAGCATCTTCATCTGGGCACTTGTCATCTGCAATCAGGGTAAGAACCATTTTCAAAAACACATTTAAAAAAAAAATCTATTTGTGGGATAATTTCTTAATATAAAGTAAAACAGTTCAAAACAATAGGAAAGAAAAAAGTCTTGACATTTAATATGTGTTTTCATAATTCAATTCAATGTTTATTATAATTTTTATATTATTATTTATTATTTTTAGAATCCAGTGGACAGATTACTGTGACACAGACTCCAGCAGTGAAATCTGTTCTCCTGGGAGACACAGTCGCTCTGAGCTGTAAAACCAGCAGCGCAGTGTACAGCAGTAGTAATGGCAACTTGCTAGCCTGGTACCAACAGAAACCTGGAGAAGCTCCCAAACTCCTGATCTATTATGCAAGTACCCTTCAGTCTGGGATCCCAACTCGTTTCAGTGGCAGTGGATCTGGGACTGACTTCATTCTGACCATCAGTGGAGTCCAGGCTGAAGATGCAGGAGATTACTACTGTCAGAGTTACCACTACCTCAACAGTAGAGATGTGTTCACACAGTGCTACACACCCGTACAAAAACCTCCCTTAGCAGGACTGCACAGCTACTGCACTGCTGCAGCTGGGACCTACTGCAGGTGCTGAGGGGCTAAGAAATAAATAATAATAATGAAGACAATGAAATGGGACCCGGCCTGTGGAGGAGCTCAACTGCACACAAACACACTGAGCTCAATAACAACACACAGTTACATGTAGGTATGGATTCAATATTAGTCTATTTAAACAAACTGATTTTGTTGTGACTACAGGGTCATCTAGTAATGTAGTGATGATACCATCTGTTCTAAATTCTGAAACATCATTCAGTTATTCCAAGAATTGTAAAAATGTCACTCATGTTTTTCATATCTGATTCTCATATGAAGATGTCCATGAATGCTGGGCTGGGTTGCACCAGCTGTGTGTAAGTTCTTACTTAGCTTAGTTAAAGCGTAAGTCTTACTAACTTTAATTTGACACATTACTACATTGACACTAGTTGCACCAGGTCAGATAGTTCTAACACAAGGCTTAGTTGTTGTTTAAAATGTATCCATACCTTTGAGTGGGTGTAATCTATTCGTAGAATCACATTTCAAGACGGCTCGGCAGCTGTTGCTGCTTCTCTTTCATGCTGATTTTAACAGAGTTTTTCGGCGTCAGCATATCTTGCGAGGCCGCATACATCCTCTTGACAGTTAAGATATTGACATTGATGCCGTTTTAGACGAGAGAATATTCTGATCACTGATTATGTGTGTGTATATAATAGGTGAAATGTGAATACAAATAAAAATGTATTTACTGAAATGTACAATTCTTCATTCATATCACTGTCACATGTCATGTATATTTTGAACACATTCATAATATTCACTTGAATTCCCTAGATCACAGACTCCCCACTAATTCAGTCTCATTTCAAAAGCTGGTTTCTTCCAATCTTTCTCAAAACAACATGTCAATACAAGAGCTGTGTGTTTCTCAGTGAGCTGGGATTGCCATGGCAATGGAGTCTGATCAGTCACTGTGTCCGCCCTTTCATACACATCAATCAATCAATCAATAAAGAAATCAATACATGAGTTTTCTACCTTTTCCCCTGGCTTGTTAAATATTAGCATGATTGAAATCATGAAAATGCACTCGGAGCAGTTCAAGGTACATCTTGGAAAGGCCTGTGAAAGACAGTCAAGTAGATGTTCCATTTAGAAGAGTAAGAAGCTGTCAAAATGAGAACAATGAAAAGAAAAATGACAGGTCCATTACTTGTACAGCAGCAGCAACACATGGGAAGGTATAACACTAGGGTTAGGGGTAGGGCACTACATACCCTTTAATTCTCAATAGGATTGAAATAATGACACAAACACAAACATTATTGTCAGTTTAGACAGGCACACAGATTAGACAGCAGTGATATACTGAGAGCTTTGACTGGGGGAAAAATAGAAGAAAACAGTAAAAGTGGCCCAACCCTATGAAGCCCCACTGGTGCTCACGGCTCAGATCTCATCTAACTGCCTGGGACAGGATTTGTATAAAGGAAGGTGCTTTGCATACCTGTGCCTGCCTCACTGCTCTACACAACAGCTAGAATAACTGCACTGCTCCATTGCTCAGGGTTTTTAAAGCTGACAGTTCAGCCCTTTCACAGTCACTGAGACACACAGGGAACATGGCTTCACTGGGGCTCCTCCTCTGCACACTGGCACTCTTTGCTCATGGTAAGAAATCCTCATTATTATTAATTATTATTAATATCAGCGCTTCCTCAGCACACAGTGGAATGCAGTTAATGGACGAGGCTGTTGACTCGGTGGGTTGATATTCTGTGTTTTTGTTTTCAGAATCCAGCGGTCAGATTGTCCTGACTCAGAGTCCCACAGTGGAGTCTGTCTCTATAGGAGGGAGTGTCACTCTGAACTGCAGATCCAGTAGCTCTGGTTTTACCAGCAGTCTAGCCTGGTATCTGAAGAAACCCGGAGGAGCTCCTAAACTCCTCTTCTCTTCACTGAACTTCATGCTGACCATCAGTGGAGTCCAGGCTGAAGATGCAGGAGATTACTTCTGTCAGCAGCACTATAGCTTCCATTAATATGACCTCAGAGAGACACACTCCTGATATTAATACTGACCAAAAGAGGGAGCCAGAGCACCACTGCTGTCCATAATGTAATAACACAGTAATAAGACAATTGAAATAGGCAGCAGTTACCTCCCCAGTCAGCCCAGTTCTCCCATTGTTAACACAAGGCTCCTCACAGCCAGTCATCTAAACACTACAGTGTGGTCTGTGTCTGGAGGAAGGAGCTGCTCACAGTGATGCATGCTGGGAAACACTGACTCTAATATCTCAACATCTGCAACTTCCACCCCTTCCACAGCCCAGCAGCACAGACTGCACTACACTCTGTGACCACAAGAGGGAGAGAGTAATTCCACAGCCCAGCAGCACGCTGCTCATGTAGTGAGGATGTTCAGGAGGATTGCTGCACCTTCTTTGCTCAGGTAATAATTCATAGCCCGTGTCGCTACCAAGAGTTGACCAGGAATGAGCCAATCAGATTTCGCAGAGCTGCCAAGAATAAAGTGATGGAATTATCCAATCAGATCTCGTAGAACTACCAAGAACACTGAGCGTTTTCAACGATGGGAGATTATTGAATCTAGAAGTCTTTTGGTTTATTTCGAATTTTATTACAGTATTATTTTAATTGTCACTAGTACTGTACGTATAGTCACCAAAAATTTAAAAAAATGCCAATAATAATATATGTTCGTATTACAAATGTCAGCTGTAGAAATACGCGGATATGTATACAGTATTGCAACAAAATTACTTATTGGTTATTGTCATATAGCAATTGCTATTCTAAAATGCGTGCATCTTTTATTACTATAACGATATTGAACTAAATAATCTTACTTTTTTGGGTTGGCTTCAATCCGTTTCTTTTTTACAGTTGTCATTACATCATTCATGGAGCAACAGTTGGTATGTGCCTTGATACAAGACAACCCTACCTGAAATAAATAATGCGGTTTTCTACTGTATCAAAAGAAGCTTGTCAGGATGTAGGGTTGGAACAATAATCCATTATCGTGATATTATCGATAATGTTTTTGCATCGATAATTGTATTGTGTTGAAAAATAATTATCGATAATCATTTTATAGTCCGTTACTCACTATGATATGCTTGTGTGTAACAGTAACTCTGCATTGAAGCAGTAAGACAGGACTTAACTGTCTGCGTGAGGCGTAACACATGATCTGTGCCCGCTGCGTAGTGGGAAGTTGTAACATGTGACGTAAGATTCACCAAGTAAAGGCAAACGTTTGAGCTAATGGTGATGGCAACTGCAGAAACTACCAAACCTTCCGAAAAGATTTTAGAAAAAAGAAACAGCATCAGTCCTGTGTGGCAGTTTTTTGGAGTGACAGAAAGTGATCCGCAGGGTAATAAGCCCGTCTGTAGGCAGCGTGGAAAAGCTGATATTTTTGAATCGCAATTTATAATTTTTTTTTTTTTTTAAAACACTTTTTTTAATAAGTAGCCTATATTTCAAAAGTTGAAAAGCTACCAAACAAACATGTGGTTATATTATTTGTGCTTTTTAGTAACCAACCATTGTTTCATAACTTTTATTAAAGATGCTGGTCTTTTTGAAAATTGTCTAGTTTTATTTCTTCTAAACTCGTAGAGGCAGTTGTCATATTGCTTAAGTATATATAGCTTTAAATTTGATAAATTCCAAGACATTTTATACGTTATTTTTTCAGCCGATAATGATGATTATCGTGATAATTTACAGCCGATAATTGATAACTGAAAATGTCATTATTGTCCATTCCTATAGGATGGCCGAGTGGTCTAAGGTGCCAGAGTCAAGAACTTTGTTTTTCCAAAGAATTGTGTGTTCCGGTCTGCGAAAGGAGGTGTGGGTTCAAATCCCATTTCTGACAGTTCAATTTTACTTATTTTTTTAAGGAATACATGTGTTCATAATAGATTGTTTCAAGGAAATCAACAGCTGATACCAAAATCTTGTCAGCACTCAATACCATTGTAATTTCTTACACATGTATTTATGTTTCTTTTGTTGGTAAATTAACCCAATACATTATTGCATTCTGTCTGATGCGCTGAGAGAATCCGTCTTCTGTGTCACTCAGTACTGCCAGCTTTCCCCCGTTGGTGATACATTGGTCAGCACAGCTGCTTTCCAAGTAATTGACCCGAGACGATTCCCAGCCAGTACAACTGTGTTTATGCCCACGTTTCAAATAATGAACATTATAAACGAAAATAGCATTGTTTTATGTTTTCTTTACTTTTAAAGGCTACGAATACCAATTGTTTTCCTTGTATCGTCTGCATTACCATGTGTTTGGCATGCTTGATGTACACTCTAGCATTGCATAATAAGCACACGCTACACCAGGACTTTGTGGCGCAACGGTAGTGCGTCTGACTCCACATCAGAAGGTTGCGTGTTCAAATCACGTCGAGGTCAATGTCGTCTTTGTTTCTATTCCGCACTATCTCATTTTTTAACATGCTTGGATTTGAATGTTTCCGTGCATTTATTTATACAATTTTGTCTACACAACATATTGATTGTATAGCGATCAGACAGAGATTTATTGTATTGCGATTCATTTTTATGTTTCATTTGACACTGCACAATAAATTAAAGTGACTCCCAAATTAATGTTGGCCAGACTTCAATGACATAGTTGGGTAATAAAGTCATATTAACACTTCCTTGCATGAGATATTGAAAATAGCTCTACAAATACTAGTTTTGAAGAAATTTAAAGTACAGCAAGTAATTGACTAATTCTACACTTTGTGTGTGTCAGAATGGCCATGTCAATGGGATTCTCTCCTCCTTGCTGCATTTAATGTTTTCCTTTGGCCTGATTAGACCATTCTCAGTATGGTGTGTTATTCTAGGACCCTTCACTAATTCATTGTGTGAACCTGGGGGCAAAGACTTTCCTCCTCCATTGAGCTGTAACCCTATTTTTATATTGAACAGTAACAGGGCAATTACTATACCTTCAGTTATTTAGCATGAAGATAAAATTTAAGGAAGACAGCACCTCCCTCATTTGTCCCTTTTATTAAATATGTATTAGGTAACAATTTTCATATATAAATTCTATTTCAGTATACAATTATGTATTGTCATGAACCAGGCTTCAACAAGAAACAAACTAGAGCCCTGCTTCACTGATTTATGAATATATGTTTAACTGTTAATTATTTTGAAGCCTCAAAAAAAAAAAAAAATAGTAATGCATGAGGGGGGTGTCGTGTTGAAATGTTTTAAACTAAGTTCATTTGAAAACAAAAACTGGTGCAAAGTTAAACCAAAGTTAACCACCAAAGCCAGGCCTGTCCACTTTCCCTTATGTTGGGCTCTTCTCCCTGACGGATTCTCTTGTCTCTTTAAATTTACGTTGTGGTGGCTTCATAAATGATTTTCCCACAACAGCAGCAGCAGCTCCATCTACTGGACAAAACCCAGACATGCACGTTGAAACAATGATCCAATTCAATATCTACAAAGCCTAAACAAGAAACTATTAGCAAAGCCCCGAAAAAGAAAATCTTATACAAAACTGTTTAAAATCAAATGTTTAATTGTTAATCTAACCATTTTTAGTTACTGTGGAACTACTTCTCTCAGTGGAAGGTGACACAAATAAAAATTATTAAATTAAAGTTTACAGTTCTTTATTTACCAACAACAACACACTCCTAGACCCATTTAATAATAGCAATAATACACTCCAGGGTCTGTGTGTTATCATGAGATATATCACCACTTCCTGGACGGTTGAAGAACTCGACTTCGTCTAGTGCCTCCCAACGCACCCAAGGCGTGGTGATATTACCTCATGATAACACACACACCCTGTCGTGTATTACTGCTTCATTAATGTAGTCATTATGTTTATATGTCACATTCCTTTGTTGTCACTGTATTGATTTAGATATTCGGGTTGGATACATCGGAAGCCAGCGGAACTCCAGCGTTTCTCCAACCCAGCGAAGGAAGCGTTTATCCCGGATAACCACTCCCATGATGACACGTCGAGTCATTTTTTGTAGCACAGTATTAACGTGTTATTGTTTTAACAAAATAACATCAATAAGATTATCAGATCACCTGCTAGTGTTTACTAAACAAAACCTCAAATATCAGTGAATTGATACAGAGACAAGCCGTGGCACCAGCAAGGGGTTAAAATGAAATTAATAAATAAATTACGACATGAAACAAAAATACATGTGGGTATATTTTAATCAAAAATCCATGCATCCATAATTCTGATTATTTATCTAAATAATCTCACAGCTAATTCTTTACAAATGATCAATTTCTATCTCGGAGTGCTAATGTGGTGTTATAGTTTAACATATTAATGGATTTTAGAAATCATCTATGCTAGTCTGCCCCTCAAACAGTTTTAAATATAATTTTGATTTAAATGGCAGGTAGTATTCATTTATAAAACAGGTCGCATTTTGTAATTTGAATAGGCCTACGTATGAGCTACCAAAAAGTATTTTTGTTTCATGTCGTTATTAATGTATTTACTTATTTATGTGGTTAAATTTTAATCCAGCCTTACATTTTAACTTCTTGAAGTTATTACCCACACAGCCAAACGATGCCGGGCCGGATCCGGCTGCATAGCGGCACAGTCGGCTCGCAGTCGCTGCGGCAAGTAGCAGTTGGGCCAGTTCTGGCACGATGTCACTGACCATCGTATTTAGAAGGAGATAAAACTACAACACCGGCCCAGTGCTGGCCCAATGTCGGAAAAATATTATTTTTTTATATGTACTTTAGCTAAAAATAAAAATCAATCATATTTTTGTGTTCAGTATGTGAACCTGTAGTAACAGTGAATATTATAATAGTTTTATAATAATAAAACAATCAGATCTTTATCCCTTATAATTTTCTGTTATTGCATTAAGTGTTTATTTTATTATTTATTACTCAACACAATTTGCTGTTTTGTTACATTTGTGAAGTGTCTTTATGGGCGCTATATAAAAAATAAAAAATGAAGTAGAAAACTAACCTACAAAAAAAAAAAAAAAAAAAAATACCAGTAAGAAATGTACGAGTGTTCGATTTAAAAAATATTCACGCGCACAAGCAGACTGAGCGAGTTTAAACCAAGAAACTGCTCGAGCTGAGTCACAGACGTTGGAGACAGTTGAACGAAGGGAAGAAAACATTAGATAAATTGATAAATTTGACAAATAATTGTACATAAATAATAAATAATTGTATATAGTGAGAGTTAGTTATAGTTATTTATTTTTTACTTAATTTCGAAGCAGCCCTTTTAACAAGGTAAGGTTAATTTAATCGACTGTATAGCTAGGCTATATCATTTGAAAACTAAACGATAAGTGTAGCTATACATGCCAAGTACAAGTATTTAACTATAAGATAAAATACCGTCAGAAAAAAAGTTAGTTACCTTGAAAAAGATACTGCTATATGGTTCTCATGTTATTATGAACCTCAATACCCATCGGGGACGAGGCAGAATTAAGCCCCTCAAATATGGGAATAGTTTCCTAACGGTGGATAGAGATTTTACTTACCTGCCTATATTTATATATTTTTGTAAATATTGCTTTTTTATTATTATTTTAATCAACATAATACATACCAAAAATGGTACATTTGGCAGAATTTTGTGTTTTGTGGTATCAGTTATATACGTATTTTCGAGGTTTTGAAAGGTCTCAGTGGTGTTGTGGCTCCCAATAAGCACCGCCCTGTAGTGTATGTGGCTAACAAATACCAGAACATAACCAAAACAGAGAACACTGACAAAAACAAACAGAGCACGTAATAAACACTAAAAATATATATATTACGAATAAATAAATACATTGTTGTGGTTGTTTATTTATGTAGGATAAGTATTGTATGTCATTACAACAACGTTTTCAGTTCTTAGCAGCAGTTACCCAGCAAACAGGTAACGTAACCGTAATGTTACTTGTAGGTTGTCTTTTGGTTAGGTTATTACAGAACGTTCTGCAAACCTTCGGCCAACGTTATTAGTATATTCACCTTGCCAACAGAAATGTGTTTCATTGTCATTATAATGTTGATTTGCAATTAATTAGAGTTGAATGATGAAGAGTGAGAACGTAATCTTGGAAAAAAAAAAGTTAGCAGATAATGTTCTTATAACGTTCCTGCAACATTACTAAAAACTGGTCTTGGATGCGAAAGGTTATTTTAAGTGACGTTTTTCAGATAATGCATAACACCAGCTTTTAGAAAACTGTGCTTTATAAATGCGGTGTATTTGTTGGATCGGCACAGCCGACAGTCAGACGTCACAACAGCTGGATTGTACCATGATAGCGAACTCGGGAAAAGACGGTAACTTGGTTTATTATTCCAATACTGCTGACCGTAGTCTACGCCAAAATAATACATCTGACAGCACTCTATCACCAACAGGCTTTCTTGCTGGGGTTTTCAGACAGTTGTATTCACTCAGCAATTTGACTGCACTGCCTCTGGCAGCTACAGTCCCCCCATATTTATCATTTTAAGCCAGCCCACCCGGCCAGCTAACAGTCTTTCGCGCTCTTTAGAGGCTATGACCCCCAAAAGAACACTGTAACCCTGCGCGACTATAACAATTTCAGGTCTAGGTCGTACGAGAGATCAGTTGTGAGGTCTGGCAGCTCAGATACGCCAAAATCACCTTGCAGACCAGATGAAAGGTCAAGATCAATTCGCAGATGGGATGAGAGGACCCCTACAAGGTCAAGTTGCAGGGGAAGACCAGTGCCGTTCTCTCATTGCAGTATGTTTTCATTTTATTACCTTATTTTATTCAAACAATAGCATTTTGATTTTAACAACCAATCCATATACTTGTTTATTTACTACTTTTACTGTCTCTTACGTTTCTGTAACAGCAAACCCTTCCATCTCTACAGAGAATGCCACCAGAAGACCTCCGACTGAGTAAGTTGATCATTCATCTTTCTATCTTTAAAATCTTTGTTTAATTTAATTTCCAAATGCTCCAACTGTTTTCTGTAGTAATTGGTATTTTGTTTGGAACCAGAGATTTAAATTGTTTCTAGCAATTCTGTTGATTTTTGTACACCCAATTCTTCTTATAGCTCATATGATTGTTTCATGATCTTGCAGTTAATTACATGGTCTTTGCTTTAAAAAAAAGTCTTGTTAGTTGTTTTGGTTAAATCAACAGATGAAATAAAATGTCTGCAAAAAGAAAGTTCATCACTGCAGAACATTACTGCATTGCATCTCTGAATTATCATCACCTAATTGCTATAAATGTCTGTTCTAATAGATTTTCAGAGGAGTGTCCTCATGAAGCAGACTTGTGAGAGAAGCCACAGAGAGGCCAACAATCACTGTGAAGGAGCTACAGAGTTCAGTGGCTGGGAGTGGAGTAATGGTGCACCAGTCAACCATATCAAGAGCTCTGCATAACACTGGCCTGTATGGGAGGGTGGCAAGAAAGAAGCCGTTACTCAAAAAGTACCATCTGAAAGCACGTCTGGAGTTTGTCAGAAAGCATGAGTGACCCAGCTGCGATGTGGGAAAAGGTTTTGTGGTCACATGAGACCAAGATAGAGCTTTTTGGCCAAAACTCAAAGCATTATGTGTGGTGCAAACCTAACACTGCCCATGCCTCAAGACACACCATTCCTACAGTGAAGTATGGTGGTGGCAGCATCATGCTGTGGGGATGCTTCTCATCAGCAGGGACTGGGCATCTTGTTAAAATTGAAGGAAGAATGGATGGAGCAAAATATAGGGGAATACTGCAAGAGAACCTTCTTCAGTCCACTAAAAAACTGAAGCTTGGGGGGAAATTCACCTTTCAGCAGGACCATGATCCCAAGCACAAGGCCAAAGCAACATTGGAGTGGCTCAAGAACAAAAAGGTGAATGTCCTACAGTGCCCAGTCAAAGTCCTGATCTCAATCCCATTGAGAATCTGTGACACTATTTGAAAATTGCGGTCCACAAGCGTCTTCCAACCAAACTGAACAACCTGGAGCAAATCTGCCAGAGGATTGGTCCAAAATCTGTGTGCAAAGCTGGTACATACTTACCCCAAAAGACTTAAAGCTGTTATTGCAGTGAAAGGTGGCTCTACCAAATATTAATGTGTGGAGGTTGAATACTTATGCCAAGCAAGATATTTCAGTTTTTTATTTTTCTTAAAAATATTTCCCAACATAAAACCAATGTCACCTTACAATAATTGATTTTGAGTTTCAGTGTTTTAAAATAAAATATCAAACAGAACGAAATTTCAATGTACCATTTGTAATTCATTAATATGAGAGAATTGGTCAGGGGTCTGAATACTTTTGCAAGGCACTGTATATATATATATATATATATATATATATATATATATATATATATATATATATATATATACATGGCATTTTCTGCTACCATTATCTAAATAGTTTGTAACTACATCAGTTTTTAATATGGACTATTCCTTAGATCCTGTACCTGAGTTCCATTGGAGGGACTGACCTGGGAGACACAGTGCCGAAAATGATACGCAAGCTGTTTACAAACAAGCTTATGTCGCGCTACAACATGAAGGCCAGAAATGGAAAGCTGAGGTTCCATTAAAGGTAACCAATGATTCTAAATCTGATGCTAAACACCTCTGGGTTATGTAAACTGAGGCAGAAGCGATTTTAAGGGGAATTCCATTTGTTCTCCCCTTTAAACACATCTTAACAGGAAAGATAACAATTAAACCACTGCAGATGCCGTGGAAATGTGTTAATTGCAAGACTACATCCCCTGCTTTCCCAATCTACACGTTGTTTCAGTAGCAGTGACAATCAGAAACTTAACTCATCACAAGGAAGGCTGTCACCATTTCCCCTAAACGTGATTGATGCTAACCGGGCTGATTTGTGCACGGCTGTTCTGTGGCTGTAGGAACTGAATCTCCATATTTCAATATTGAGACAAAAATTGTTTATTCCATAGAATAAAATAATACATGTAAACAAATAGCAAATAAATGAACCTGTAACAATGTGCTGTGGAGTTGCTGTCTGATTCAGACTGTTGGAAGACGCTTTTCTTCTCACCCATCATAGTACTGAAATAATGTTAGATTGAAAAACAAGGGGACGGGAATGTAATCTTGTGATTAACGCATTTCCACAGCTTCTGCGTTGTTTTAATTGTTATCTCTCGTGTTAAAGAGGTGTTTACAGGGGAGAATAAACGAAAATCCCTTTAAATTCTCTTCTGCCTTCCCTTACGAGCTGCCTCTGATGGGTGGTGTAAACCAAGTTGTAGGGAAATTGATTACACAAGTGGTGGCCTTGGCATAATGGCTTCAAGCTGTTGTCACCTTTGTAAGGAGACTGATAATGTCTTAATTGTGGTAATTTAAGGATTTTTTTGTATTGCTTAATGGTAAATTATAGCAAAGCCAGTAAAGTGGTTGCAAAGTCTCACAGATGTGAAGCATGGCAATAGTGCATATTATTTTATTGTTTTGTGTAATGTTTAGTGACAGGACACTTCATAAGCCAAAATAATACTAATTCACATAAATGTATTTATATATTGTAAAAGAACTCACCCACTCGGGTTCGTTGCCCCTTTAAAAACACGACCCAGAAACACAAGAATGGATTTTTCCCAGCGCGTTTGCGCTATTTTTTTAATGAACACAAAACAAAACAAAACACACAAAATCAACACCTAGCTCTGTACGAGCACTAACTAACACACAGGAACACACTGCCTAACACGGGACAGCTAAGCTGTTTTCCCGTCCTTACAAAACCACCGGTTTGACACCGCACTTACTTTTTCCTTTCTCTGGCTACTCGGAGACAGAGCACCTCTTCTGCCTCCTTCTACTCAGCAGCCCCGAACAGACTGCCTGCTCTCCTTTTAAACCCCCGCACCTGGGTCTAATTCCCAATAACGCCCAGGTGCGGATGATAATTAAATAATAAAACAACTGAACAAAACAATAAGACAATTAACAAAACTAAATGAAACAATCAAACAAAAAAGGTGCATTTTTCTCGCAGGGAGGTTTTAACCCCCTCCCTGCTGTCTCTCACAACCCGCTATCTTACATTTCCCCCCCCTTGTCTTTACAAGACACAGGCCACGAGACGGCCACCTCCTCCCCTAAAACACAACCACCCACCCTCGAGTCCATAAATGTCAATTTCGCCCTCTTCCACGGGCGAACTTCGAGGGGTGGATGGTCCACGCCCTGGGTCAGCCAGGTAGGGACCACAAGACCGGCGACGAGGGACCCCACCGGTTTGTCAGGGGCGACCGGCACGACAAACCGGGCACTGGAGGCTGCAGAAGCGGGCAGAGGTCTGCAGCTGGGACCCAGTGCAGCGACGTCCGGTCAGCAACGTGGGGGAGCTAAGTAGTGACCAGGGGCGTGAGGCGACGTCTGGGAGCAGCGCAGCGACGCCTTAGTGTCCGGGAGGAGCGGAGCAGGGGACCAGGTGGAGAACTGTGCCCGATCCTGCCGACTCCTGGGCTCCAGGTCAAGTGAAGGGAGGTCCAGGCTAACCGACAGGGTGTCCAGGAGCAAGGGGTGAGGGACTGGACGCAGCGACGCCGGACTGGACCGTAGGGGTGGTGGGGGCTGTGGTGGTGGAGGGTCACCTCCTCCAGGGGCTCGAAGCGGCAGCTCCTCCCCTCTGGGCTCTGGCAGCTGCAGCTCCTCCCCTCTGGGCTCTGGCAAAGGCTCCCCCCTCTGGGCTCTGGCAGCGGCAGCTCCTCCCCTCTGGGCTCTGGGCGGCAGCTCCTCCCCTCTGGGCTCTGGCATGGCTCCTCCCCCTGGGCTCCGGCAGCTCTCCCCCCTCTCTGGTTCTGGCGGCTCCTCCCCTCTGGGCTCTGGCTGGGCAGCTCCTCCCCTCTGGGCTCTGGCAGCAGCAGCTCCTCCCCTCTGGGCTCTGGCAGCAGCTCCTCCCTCTGGGCTCTGGCGGCTCCTCCCCTCCTGGGCTCTGGAGACTGCTTGGGGGCTACACTAACCTTCTCCCATTTCTGGAGTAACCGCTCCAATTCAGTTGGCTCCCGCTCCTGTCTCTTCTGCGGAGCCAACCCCATCTCTCTCTCCCATCTCCTAAGTTGCTCTCCCTGAGCAACGGCCTTCTTCGTAATCTGCTCAATCATCTGCAGTAAATCCATTTCTGGGTCTTAGGGGCGCCCACACTTTCTGACACCAAATGTAAAACGATTGCACTCACTCGGGTTCGTTGCCCCTTTAAAAACACGACCCAGAAACACAAGAATGGATTTTTCCCAGCGCGTTTGCGCTATTTTTTTAATGAACACAAAACAAAACAAAACACACAAAATCAACACCTAGCTCTGTACGAGCACTAACTAACACACAGGAACACACTGCCTAACACGGGACAGCTAAGCTGTTTTCCCGTCCTTACAAAACCACCGGTTTGACACCGCACTTACTTTTTCCTTTCTCTGGCTACTCGGAGACAGAGCACCTCTTCTGCCTCCTTCTACTCAGCAGCCCCGAACAGACTGCCTGCTCTCCTTTTAAACCCCCGCACCTGGGTCTAATTCCCAATAACGCCCAGGTGCGGATGATAATTAAATAATAAAACAACTGAACAAAACAATAAGACAATTAACAAAACTAAATGAAACAATCAAACAAAAAGGTGCATTTTTCTCGCAGGGAGGTTTTAACCCCCTCCCTGCTGTCTCTCACAACCCGCTATCTTACAATATATATATATATTTTTTTTTTTTTGTAGAAACAACCAAATGGATCCACAAGGTGACCAGGACAGAGGTGGAGTTGAAAGTAGGGGAGACTCTGAAACTGGCACCACATCGAGAGAAACAAAATCAGGTATGCAGCCATGACTCCTCCTTCACTTTCCTTCCATTTAGGTAACCAAGTAAGAGATTATGCCATATTTGGTCAAATGGGCCATAATACATTATGGACTGGATTTAATAGGAACGAGCTATTCTCTATCAACAAGTGGACATGTACATTGAGAACTAATGTGTATCTGTATATTACTAAACAACTTAAGTGACTACAATTAAACTTGAATTAAATACATACTGTTTTTCCTTTTAGGAAAGGCTGAAGAAGTCCAAGGAAAGGGCAGAAGATGAGGTGGCCAGCGGACTAATGATGAATTGATTTAAAATTATATATAAGATCATAAATAAAGAACATGTTGATGAAAATGAATAGTTGTTGCTCCTTTTATTTGCTCAAATTTATTGTTCACAAAGGTTCTCAGAAGGTTATTAAATAACGTTAGGAAGTAATGTTCTATGAACAAATAGAGAACTTTCCATATTAACGTTTTCTAACGTTACTTGGTAACGTTCTTGTAACATTCTGATAACAGAAAATTGTTTGCTGGGTAGTTACGATTCTTTTTTTTTACGTATATGGCTAAAAGTAATTTAAAAATGTAAAATACAATGTGTTTAGTTAAGCATAAGTTACTATGTAAATACTATTCAAATTTTTAAAGATGTATAATAAAGCACATAATAAAATGACTACCTATAATTGTTGGTGATTTTAAAACATAGGTAGTGGTGTTCTTAAAATCTCAGCGCATATTTTTTTAAATTATTTTTTAGGTTTCTGTTGTTTATTATGACATATCAAGTTGGATATATCTGCTTTTATTTCTTAATATTATTGTTAAGTTGTTCATTTCTCTTTAAGTGAGTCTCTACTAGTACATTTGCAGTAGTTTAATTTCATTTAATAGCTATAATATGGTTAGGGCTAATTCATTTAAGCAACAGTATTTTTTAAAAAAGTTAGCTGTGGACCAGTTCGAACCCCAGCTACCAGTGAAGGACTGCAATTTTAGGAATATAATTGTTAATTTTCCAAAACCGGGCCAAATGTGTATCAGATGGCTTCAAGCCGGTTGCCGATTTGGGCAGTAAGTGGGCCAGTTGTACCATCGTATGCCAGATTAGGGGCGAGAGTGGGCCAAATGTGCTTCATATGGCTCTAAGCAGCTTGCCGATTTGGGGTTAATACATACGGGCCAACATCGCCCAAGGTGCAAAAAGACACCGGGCCAATACCGGCACCCGAACCTGGGCCAGTTAGGCAGCCGGAACTGGGCCAGTGTTGGGCCAAAATAGTTTGGTTGTCTGGGTACAGTGTGTCTGTGTATGAATTACTGACGAGTAATATTTGTGATTTGATTACTCTAGCAGATGAATTGATAATGTGTGGATGTTATTTTGTGAAAACAATACAATATTAAAAAAAGAAATATTACAACATTTAATAAATAAATAAATTATACACCAAACTGTAGCACATTTGTTTAGTGTTAATATCATAACAAATATACATTATAAATACGCAGTTCCTTTTATTTGTTGGAAAACGGTCTGGAACTGATGTAAAGTATTTTTTTTTAAATACAGTGCTATTTGAGTATTTAAAATATGGTTATCTTCAAAATTAAAATGCCAGCAACCGTGTGTTAATTTAACGAAGCGCCTAACGCCGCTCGGAACGTTCGCATTTTTAAATCCTAACGGTCTCTGCTCAGCTGAGCGGAATGTTCACGAGCCGATTGCCTAGCAGCGTAACCCCCTCCTTCTCTGCCCCGCCCTCTCGCCCTCTCTCGTCCTCTCTCGTTGCTCCAGCTAGGGGTTCAAATTTAGCTTCGTTATATTAGCGCAACTCTTTACTAACTTTTACAAATTAGCTTATTAGGGGCTTCGTGTTTTTAAGATGGTTCAGGTGCAGTCCGGACAGACTGACTGGAGCATCATTACAGTATACCGCACTGCGCTCAGCTTTGTGTGGCCGCTGATACACAAAATAATGAACGACTCTTTAAATAAATCACATGTATTGCTTTTTAATACTAAATATGTATCTGGTATTCTAAGTATTATCAACAATTAATAATTCAGCTCTATTCATATTCAGAATGTAATACAGTATTAAAACTATCAAACTGACTGGAAACATGGAACACATTAATTGCGATCGATTCGATACCAATAGGATTACATAAGAGCTGTTGTGTATAGACAATGTCATAAACGCCGAAATGAACACGGACGGTCTTTATTAAGGGCTGACTCGTTTAGATGTTCGAGAGATCTAGGTGTACTGGACAAATCTACTGGATTTTTTTTCCAAATCGTAAGTGTACCGCCTGTGATAATACATTTAAAACTAAGAAAATGCACAAGCCATGCAACGAAAAAAAAAAGAGTACAGTATCTTACAAGTAATTGTGCTTCAACTCATGTCATTTATGTGATTTCTTGTCCTAGCCATTTGCAATATGATGGTAAAACTACTAGACAGTTACAATTGCGCATTAATGAGCGAGCATACAAGTTCAATTAGGAGAAAATATATTCATCCACCACTCGCTAGACATTTTGTAGATGCCAAACATTCCGTTTCAGATCTTAAGTTCTGTGGCATACAAACATTTTCAAGATCGCAGTGGTGGTAATGTCACGGGTGTCGAATGTGTTGAATATTATTTTATTCAGTATTATCACTTATGATTTTTGAATTTTAATTGGATTGGTTTTTTCCTTTTTTGCACAGTTTGTTTATTTGAATTATTGTTTTTTTTTTGAGCATTAGATGCATTTTAATGTGTATTTGTTCACTTAACCATACGTCATCCACTCTCTGGTCCAGACCTCCTCTTAGGGCTCCTGTCCAGACGCCTGTTTGGGCAGCCCTCTCCAGGGTGCTGCGCTTCAGCTGAAGGCCTCAGGAGAGATCCTGATATCCTGACATAAACCACGAACGCAAAGGTTCTTGTCAGTACCTCTTTTCAAATGTCTTCAATCACCAAGTTCCGCAGTCCTCCCAGAGTGAGTCCACGAGAAAAAATAACAAACGAAACTAACACTGTCCGTGCACAAAAAAACCCCAACCACTCGCTGTCTAATCTCGTCCTCTTTATTTTCGTTTACTTCCCTCGGCTTCTCTCTCTTTCCTATTCCGGTATGTCCTAGTTCCATGCACCCAGTCTCTTAGTTCCTCACCCTTTTATACCTCAAAGCCCTTCTAATTCCAGGTGTGTACAGGTACCTGCAATTGTTTGGGGCGGGACCTGAGGTCCGTGTGCACAGTGCTTGTGATAAACAAAACAAAAAAATACTTTAGTTACGAACCCGTTTCACCCGTGCACCAAACAAAATAGACAAATAATAATCAACACAGCAAAAAAAACACAGTGCAAAGCAAACAGAAAATTATGAAAGAAAAAAAAACGATCTAAATAAAATATTCACACAATACTAATTAATACGTGCAGAAAATAAATAAATAAATACAGGCATAGGGTCACTTGTGTCAAATACATACACATGTATTTATGTTTCTTTTGGTGGCAAATTAACCCAATACATTATTGCATTCTGCCACGTCATTAGATGAGCAAAGCCCCTTTGTGCCAGTGCGCATTCAGAGACGCGCTGAGAGAATCCGTCTTCTGTGTCACTCAGTACTGCCAGCTTTCCCCTATTGGTGATATATTGGTCAGCATAGCTGCGTTCCAAGTAATTGACCAGAGACGATTCCCAGCCAATACAACTGTGTTTATGCCCACGTTTCAAATAATGAAATTTATAAAAGCAAATCGCATTGTTTTATGTTTTCTTTACTTTTAAAGCTGAGAATCAAACACACTTCCGACAACTTCATAGCCCTGCTGGCTACGAACAAGTATTGAGTCGGCTGTTTCCCATGACCCTGGTGATACCGAGTGTTTTCCGAGTATCAGCGTCGGCACCGCCATGTGTTTGGCATGCTTGCTGTGCACTCTAGCATTGCATAACAAGCTGGTATGACACCTGGACTTCGTGGCGCAACGGTAGCGCGTCTGACTCCAGATCAGAAGGTTGCGTGTTCAAATCACGTCGAGGTCAAAGCCGCCTTTGTTTTTATTCCGCACTATTTCATTTTTTTAACGTGTTTGAATTTGACTGTTTCCGGACATTTATTTATACAATTTAGCCTATACAACATATTGATTGTATAGCGATCAAACAGATATTTATTGTATTGCGATTCA
This sequence comes from Huso huso, assembly GCA_036884735.1. Classification (NCBI taxonomy): domain Eukaryota; kingdom Metazoa; phylum Chordata; class Actinopteri; order Acipenseriformes; family Acipenseridae; genus Huso; species Huso huso. The sequence goes on along the minus strand of CM072693.1, from coordinate 8,425,948 downwards.
TTTTTATGTTTCATTTGATACAGCACAATAAACTAAAGTGAATCCGAAATTACTGTTGACCAGTCTTCATTGACACAGTTGGGTAATAAAGTCATATTAACACTTCCTTGCATGAGATAGTGAAAATGTGCGTAACCTTTCAGTAAGTATTTTAAATTCATTTGGGAAGGTTTAAGATTGTGAAGAAGTTTAAATATGCTGCGTATTTGCGCATTGGGAACTTTGCATAATGACGTTTTTATTAATGCCACTTTCTTACGGACAGTAGTCAGAGTGATGATACAAGACCAGAGCCAATAAAACTGTTATTTGCTTGTCCTTTCACTACCATATTCTATTGTGCTTGTTCAGAATACGCGTGAATCCTGAAAACATTTCGTTAATATTTAAACAAAGCCAGCAGTCACTTTATTGATCACCCTGTGGATTAACCGCTATTGGAATACAGATGATTGTGTTAAAGATGTTAATAGACTTTCTATGTACACGTTTTAGAGCTAAGCGTTTCTTGAGGCAGTTCAAGCGCGGCACTTTCAGGCAACCAGTTCCAGTGTTTGCCTTTTGGACTTACTCTGGAAGGAATACAAAAAAAAAAAAAAACATTTGTTGAGAACCGCATTTGGGAGAAAACTTAACAGTTTTGAAAAGCATTTGTAAAGGCATCGGATTCTATTATGGTGTTGCCGAGCTGTTGAACGTTTTTCATTACAGGTTTACTGGATTGCCAAAAAGAATGCTATCTCGAAACATCAGTCTTGTCACGCCGAAATAGCTCAGTTGGGAGAGCGTTAGACTGAAGATCTAAAGGTCCCTGGTTCGATCCCGGGTTTCGGCAAACAACAAGACGATATTGGTTTTGTATTATTTTGAACTAAAAAAACAGAGCACATTTATTCTTCAGCGTAATTGGATGAAATAACAGCGTATCAGAGTGCCATTTTCTAATGTGATTAAGAAATGCAAAAAAACATCGTCCCTGGGTGGGCTTGAACCACCAACCTTTCGGTTAACAGCCGAACGCGCTAACCGATTGCGCCACAGAGACCAACCTGTTAAGCAGCCAAAGCATACGGGAGTGATGAGCAAGGCGAGATGCTGCAGAACGTGATCGAGGGAGCAGAACTCATCAGAACCTGAGATCACATCTAAGAAGAAAGCAACACGGGGCAGGAAAGTCTATGTAATCAATTATGGCAGCACAGCATATGTCGTTTTGTTAGATAACACCCTGGGAGACAACAGAGCAGTGTGTGTAAATCGCTACAACGGAAACCATATACTTACGACTTAATTTTGATACACAACTGTGGTCATGTGTAATCTGTTTTCATTATGATAAGAAAGCTACAGTTCAGTGGATTATATTTGGAATCTTTGGTTCTGTCATTCACTATTTTCTCAAATAAGATGACAAATTAATAGCTCAGTTGGTTACAGTGAAAGAAACCTCAAAAGTCAGCCCGGCTAGCTCAGTCGGTAGAGCATGAGACTCTTAATCTCAGGGTCGTGGGTTCGAGCCCCACGTTGGGCGTCCTTTTAAATACAAATTGAAGATGTTTCTTCGAGACAACGGAGCAAAATCTGATTCTGTTCACATTGTATACAGTATTGCAACAAAATTACTTATTGGTCATTGTCAAATAGCAATTGCTATTGTAAAAAGCATGCATCGTTTATAGCTATAACGATATTGAAATAAATAATCTTACTTTTTTGGGTTGACTTCAATCCGGTTCTTTTTTTACAATTGTCATTACATCTTTCATGGAGCAACAGTTGGTATGTGCGTAATAAACCCAATCGGGCCTTGATACGACACCCTAGTGTGTGCTGAAATAAATAATGCGGTTTTCTACATTAACAAACGCAGCTTGTCAGAATGGCCGAGTGGTCTAAGGCGCCAGACTCAAGGACTCTGTCTTTCTAAAGAATTGTGTGTTCTGGTCTCTGAATGGAGGCGTGGGTTCAAATCCCACTTCTGACAGTTGACTTTTACTTATTTTTAAAAATAATAAATTTCAGCACTCAATATCATTTTAATTTCCATTTTAAATCGGACTAAAATAGTGTTCCTAACACAGATTGCATTTTGTTGTAAACAGACTACTTGTTAACGTCACTGAAAAATATTTTGTGTCCAAACATGTTATTTTTGATTGTTTTAAAATTCCAAATAACATATTACTTTGAAAAAATCTCCGTCGACCACTGGATCGTGGTCTCAGGCTGGGATGTGGACCATTGAGAACAGTATAAACCATCTATTACTAACGCAGCTTACAGGAGAAACGCCCTCGTTTAACAAGGATGATCGACTTCGGCATTCTCCAACTGCTGTAACACGTTATGAGGAAGAACAATATTTTGGTGTCCAAACATGTGTTATTTAATTTGATTGTTTTAATATTCCAAATAACATATTACTTTGAAAAACATATATTTTTTAATACAGTCCTATTTGAGTATTTAAAATATGGTTATATTCAAATGCCAGCAACGGTGTGTTAATTTAACGAAACTCCTAACGCCGCTCGGAACGTTTGCATTTTTAAATCCTAACGGTCTCTCCTCAGCTGAGCGGAATGTTCACGAGCCGGTTGCCTAGCAGCGTCTCCCCCTCCTTCTCTGCCCCGCCCCCTCGTCCTCTCGTTGTACCAAAGCTAGGAGTTCAAATTTAGCTTCGTTATATTAGCGCAACTCTTTACTAACTTTTACAAATTAGCTTATTAGGGGCTTCGTGTTTTAAGATGGTTCAGGTGCAGTCCGGACAGACTGACTGGAGCATCATTACAGTATACCGCACTGCGCTCAGCTTTGTGTGGCCGCTGATACACAAAATAATGAACGACTCTTTAAATAAATCACATGTATTGCTTTTTAATACTAAATATGTATCTGGTATTCTAAGTATTATCAACAATTAATAATTCAGCTCTATTCATATTCAGAATGTAATACAGTATTAAAACTATCAAACTGACTGGAAACATGGAACACATTAATTGCGATCGATTCGATACCAATAGGATTACATAAGAGCTGTTGTGTATAGACAATGTCATAAACGCCGAAATGAACACGGACGGTCTTTATTAAGGGCTGACTCGTTTAGATGTTCGAGAGATCTAGGTGTACTGGACAAATCTACTGGATTTTTTTTCCAAATCGTAAGTGTACCGCCTGTGATAATACATTTAAAACTAAGAAAATGCACAAGCCATGCAACGAAAAAAAGAGTACAGTATCTTACAAGTAATTGTGCTTCAACTCATGTCATTTATGTGATTTCTTGTCCTAGCCATTTGCAATATGATGGTAAAACTACTAGACAGTTACAATTGCGCATTAATGAGCGAGCATACAAGTTCAATTAGGAGAAAATATATTCATCCACCACTCGCTAGACATTTTGTAGATGCCAAACATTCCGTTTCAGATCTTAAGTTCTGTGGCATACAAACATTTTCAAGATCGCAGTGGTGGTAATGTCAAGGGTGACGAATGTGTTGAATATTATTTTATTCAGTATTATCACTTATGATTTTTGAATTTTAATTGGATTGGTTTTCCTTTTTTGCACAGTTTGTTTATTTGAATTATTGTTTTTTTTTTTGAGCATTAGATGCATTTTAATGTGTATTTGTTCACTTAACCATACGTCATCCACTCTCTGGTCCAGACCTCCTCTTAGGGCTCCTGTCCAGACGCCTGTTTGGGCAGCCCTCTCCATAGGGTGCTGCGCTTCAGCTGAAGGCCTCAGGAGAGATCCTGATATCCTGACATAAACCACGAACGCAAAGGTTCTTGTCAGTACCTCTTTTCAAATGTCTTCAATCACCAAGTTCCGCAGTCCTCCCAGAGTGAGTCCACGAGAAAAAAAAAATAACAAAACGAAACTAACACTGTCCGTGCAAAAAAACCCCAACCACTCGCTGTCTAATCTCGTCCTCTTTATTTTCGTTTACTTCCCTCGGCTTTCTCTCTTTCCTATTCCGGTATGTCCTAGTTCCATGCACCCAGTCTCTTAGTTCCTCACCTTTTTATACCTCAAAGCCCTTCTAATTCCAGGTGTGTACAGGTACCTGCAATTGTTTGGGGCGGGACCTGAGGTCCGTGTGCACAGTGCTTGTGATAAACAAAACAAAAAATACTTTAGTTACGAACTCCGTTTCACCCGTGCACCAAACAAAATAGACAAATAATAATCAACACAGCAAAAAAAACACAGTGCAAAGCAAACAGAAAATTATGAAAAGAAAAAAAAAAAACGATCTAAATAAAATATTCACACAATACTAATTAATACGTGCAGAAAATAAATAAATAAATACAGGCATAGGGTCACTTGTGTCAAATACATACACATGTATTTATGTTTCTTTTGGTGGCAAATTAACCCAATACATTATTGCATTCTGCCACGTCATTAGATGAGCAAAGCCCCTTTGTGCCAGTGCGCATTCAGAGACGCGCTGAGAGAATCCGTCTTCTGTGTCACTCAGTACTGCCAGCTTTCCCCTATTGGTGATATATTGGTCAGCATAGCTGCGTTCCAAGTAATTGACCAGAGACGATTCCCAGCCAATACAACTGTGTTTATGCCCACGTTTCAAATAATGAAATTTATAAAAGCAAATCGCATTGTTTTATGTTTTCTTTACTTTTAAAGCTGAGAATCAAACACACTTCCGACAACTTCATAGCCCTGCTGGCTACGAACAAGTATTGAGTCGGCTGTTTCCCATGACCCTGGTGATACCGAGTGTTTTCCGAGTATCAGCGTCGGCACCGCCATGTGTTTGGCATGCTTGCTGTGCACTCTAGCATTGCATAACAAGCTGGTATGACACCTGGACTTCGTGGCGCAACGGTAGCGCGTCTGACTCCAGATCAGAAGGTTGCGTGTTCAAATCACGTCGAGGTCAAAGCCGCCTTTGTTTTTATTCCGCACTATTTCATTTTTTAACGTGTTTGAATTTGACTGTTTCCGGACATTTATTTATACAATTTAGCCTATACAACATATTGATTGTATAGCGATCAAACAGATATTTATTGTATTGCGATTCATTTTTATGTTTCATTTGATACAGCACAATAAACTAAAGTGAATCCGAAATTACTGTTGACCAGTCTTCATTGACACAGTTGGGTAATAAAGTCATATTAACACTTCCTTGCATGAGATAGTGAAAATGTGCGTAACCTTTCAGTAAGTATTTTAAATTCATTTGGGAAGGTTTAAGATTGTGAAGAAGTTTAAATATGCTGCGTATTTGCGCATTGGGAACTTTGCATAATGACGTTTTTATTAATGCCACTTTCTTACGGACAGTAGTCAGAGTGATGATACAAGACCAGAGCCAATAAAACTGTTATTTGCTTGTCCTTTCACTACCATATTCTATTGTGCTTGTTCAGAATACGCGTGAATCCTGAAAACATCTCGTTAATATTTAAACAAAGCCAGCAGTCACTTTATTGATCACCCTGTGGATTAACCGCTATTGGAATACAGATGATTGTGTTAAAGATGTTAATAGACTTTCTATGTACACGTTTTAGAGCTAAGCGTTTCTTGAGGCAGTTCAAGCGCGGCACTTTCAGGCAACCAGTTCCAGTGTTTGCCTTTTGAACTTACTCTGAAAGAATACAAAAAAAAAAAAAAAAAAAAAACATTTGTTGAGAACCGCATTTGGGAGAAAACTTAACAGTTTCGAAAAGCATTTGTAAAGGCATCGGATTCTATTATGGTGTTGCCGAGCTGTTGAACGTTTTTCATTACAGGTTTACTGGATTGCCAAAAAGAATGCTATCTCGAAACATCAGTCTTGTCACGCCGAAATAGCTCAGTTGGGAGAGCGTTAGACTGAAGATCTAAAGGTCCCTGGTTCGATCCCGGGTTTCGGCAAACAACAAGACGATATTGGTTTTGTATTATTTTGAACTAAAAAACAGAGCACATTTATTCTTCAGCGTAATTGGATGAAATAACAGCGTATCAGAGTGCCATTTTCTAATGTGATTAAGAAATGCAAAAAACATCGTCCCTGGGTGGGCTTGAACCACCAACCTTTCGGTTAACAGCCGAACGCGCTAACCGATTGCGCCACAGAGACCAACCTGTTAAGCAGCCAAAGCATACGGGAGTGATGAGCAAGGCGAGATGCTGCAGAACGTGATCGAGGAGCAGAACTCATCAGAACCTGAGATCACATCTAAGAAGAAAGCAACACGGGGCAGGAAAGTCTATGTAATCAATTATGGCAGCACAGCATATGTCGTTTTGTTAGATAACACCCTGGGAGACAACAGAGCAGTGTGTGTAAATCGCTACAACGGAAACCATATACTTACGACTTAATTTTGATACACAACTGTGGTCATGTGTAATCTGTTTTCATTATGATAAGAAAGCTACAGTTCAGTGGATTATATTTGGAATCTTTGGTTCTGTCATTCACTATTTTCTCAAATAAGATGACAAATTAATAGCTCAGTTGGTTACAGTGAAAGAAACCTCAAAAAGTCAGCCCGGCTAGCTCAGTCGGTAGAGCATGAGACTCTTAATCTCAGGGTCGTGGGTTCGAGCCCCACGTTGGGCGTCCTTTTTAAATACAAATTGAAGATGTTTCTTCGAGACAACGGAGCAAAATCTGATTCTGTTCACATTGTATACAGTATTGCAACAAAATTACTTATTGGTCATTGTCAAATAGCAATTGCTATTGTAAAAAGCATGCATCGTTTATAGCTATAACGATATTGAAATAAATAATCTTACTTTTTTTGGGTTGACTTCAATCCGTTTCTTTTTTTTAGAATTGTCTTAACATCATTCATGGAGCATCAGTTGGTATGTGCGTAATAAACCCAATCGGGCCTTGATACGACCCCCTAGTGTGTGCTGAAATAAATAATGCGGTTTTCTACCTTAACAAACGCAGCTTGTCAGAATGGCCGAGTGGTCTAAGGCGCCAGACTCAAGGACTCTGTCTTTCTAAAGAATTGTGTGTTCTGGTCTCTGAATGGAGGCGTGGGTTCAAATCCCACTTCTGACAGTTGACTTTTACTTATTTTAAAAAATAATAAATTTCAGCACTCAATACCATTTTAATTTCCATTTTAAATCGGACTAAAAAAGTGTTCCTAACACAGATTGCATTTTTGTTGTAAACAGACTACTTGTTAACGTCACTGAAAAATATTTTGTGTCCAAACATGTTATTTAACTTGATTGTTTTAAAATTCCAAATAACATATTACTTTGAAAAACATCTCCGTCGACCACTGGATCGTGGTCTCAGGCTGGGATGTGGACCATTGAGAACAGTATAAACCATCTATTACTAGACGCAGCTTACAGGAGAAACGCCCTCGTTTAACATGCTAGGATGATCGACTTCGGCATTCTCCAACTGCTGTTTACATTTTCTAACACGTTATGAGGAAGAACAATATTTTGGTGTCCAAACATGTGTTATTTAATTTGATTGTTTTAATATTCCAAATAACATATTACTTTGAAAAACATATATTTTTTAATACAGTCCTATTTGAGTATTTAAAATATGGTTATATTCAAATGCCAGCAACGGTGTGTTAATTTAACGAAGCGCCTAACGCCGCTCGGAACGTTCGCATTTTAAATCCTAACGGTCTCTCCTCAGCTGAGCGGAATGTTCACGAGCCGGTTGCCTAGCAGCGTCTCCCCTCCTTCTCTGCCCCGCCCTCTCGTCCCTCTCGTTGTACCAAAGCTGGGAGTTCAAATTTAGCTTCGTTATATTAGCGCAACTCTTTACTAACTTTTACAAATTAGCTTATTAGGGGCTTCGTGTTTTAAGATGGTTCAGGTGCAGTCCGGACAGACTGACTGGAGCATCATTACAGTATACCGCACTGCGCTCAGCTTTGTGTGGCCGCTGATACACAAAATAATGAACGACTCTTTAAATAAATCACATGTATTGCTTTTTAATACTAAATATGTATCTGGTATTCTAAGTATTATCAACAATTAATAATTCAGCTCTATTCATATTCAGAATGTAATACAGTATTAAAACTATCAAACTGACTGGAAACATGGAACACATTAATTGCGATCGATTCGATACCAATAGGATTACATAAGAGCTGTTGTGTATAGACAATGTCATAAACGCCGAAATGAACACGGACGGTCTTTATTAAGGGCTGACTCGTTTAGATGTTCGAGAGATCTAGGTGTACTGGACAAATCTACTGGATTTTTTTTTTTCCAAATCGTAAGTGTACCGCCTGTGATAATACATTTAAAACTAAGAAAATGCACAAGCCATGCAACGAAAAAAAAAAGAGTACAGTATCTTACAAGTAATTGTGCTTCAACTCATGTCATTTATGTGATTTCTTGTCCTAGCCATTTGCAATATGATGGTAAAACTACTAGACAGTTACAATTGCGCATTAATGAGCGAGCATACAAGTTCAATTAGGAGAAAATATATTCATCCACCACTCGCTAGACATTTTGTAGATGCCAAACATTCCGTTTCAGATCTTAAGTTCTGTGGCATACAAACATTTTCAAGATCGCAGTGGTGGTAATGTCACTGGTGACGAATGTGTTGAATATTATTTTATTCAGTATTATCACTTATGATTTTTGAATTTTAATTGGATTGGTTTTTTTTTTTTGCACAGTTTGTTTATTTGAATTATTGTTTTATTTTTGAGCATTAGATGCATTTTAATGTGTATTTGTTCACTTAACCATACGTCATCCACTCTCTGGTCCAGACCTCCTCTTAGGGCTCCTGTCCAGACGCCTGTTTGGGCAGCCCTCTCCATAGGGTGCTGCGCTTCAGCTGAAGGCCTCAGGAGAGATCCTGATATCCTGACATAAACCACGAACGCAAAGGTTCTTGTCAGTACCTCTTTTCAAATGTCTTCAATCACCAAGTTCCGCAGTCCTCCCAGAGTGAGTCCACGAGAAAAAATAACAAAACGAAACTAACACTGTCCGTGCACAAAAAAACCCCAACCACTCGCTGTCTAATCTCGTCCTCTTTATTTTCGTTTACTTCCCTCGGCTTCTCTCTCTTTCCTATTCCGGTATGTCCTAGTTCCATGCACCCAGTCTCTTAGTTCCTCACCCTTTTTATACCTCAAAGCCCTTCTAATTCCAGGTGTGTACAGGTACCTGCAATTGTTTGGGGCGGGACCTGAGGTCCGTGTGCACAGTGCTTGTGATAAACAAAACAAAAAAATACTTTAGTTACGAACTCCGTTTCACCCGTGCACCAAACAAAATAGACAAATAATAATCAACACAGCAAAAACACAGTGCAAAGCAAACAGAAAATTATGAAAAGAAAAAAACGATCTAAATAAAATATTCACACAATACTAATTAATACGTGCAGAAAATAAATAAATAAATACAGGCATAGGGTCACTTGTGTCAAATACATACACATGTATTTATGTTTCTTTTGGTGGCAAATTAACCCAATACATTATTGCATTCTGCCACGTCATTAGATGAGCAAAGCCCCTTTGTGCCAGTGCGCATTCAGAGACGCGCTGAGAGAATCCGTCTTCTGTGTCACTCAGTACTGCCAGCTTTCCCCTATTGGTGATATATTGGTCAGCATAGCTGCGTTCCAAGTAATTGACCAGAGACGATTCCCAGCCAATACAACTGTGTTTATGCCCACGTTTCAAATAATGAAATTTATAAAAGCAAATCGCATTGTTTTATGTTTTCTTTACTTTTTAAAGCTGAGAATCAAACACACTTCCGACAACTTCATAGCCCTGCTGGCTACGAACAAGTATTGAGTCGGCTGTTTCCCATGACCCTGGTGATACCGAGTGTTTTCCGAGTATCAGCGTCGGCACCGCCATGTGTTTGGCATGCTTGCTGTGCACTCTAGCATTGCATAACAAGCTGGTATGACACCTGGACTTCGTGGCGCAACGGTAGCGCGTCTGACTCCAGATCAGAAGGTTGCGTGTTCAAATCACGTCGAGGTCAAAGCCGCCTTTGTTTTTATTCCGCACTATTTCATTTTTAACGTGTTTGAATTTGACTGTTTTCGGACATTTATTTATACAATTTAGCCTATACAACATATTGATTGTATAGCGATCAAACAGATATTTATTGTATTGCGATTCATTTTTATGTTTCATTTGATACAGCACAATAAACTAAAGTGAATCCGAAATTACTGTTGACCAGTCTTCATTGACACAGTTGGGTAATAAAGTCATATTAACACTTCCTTGCATGAGATAGTGAAAATGTGCGTAACCTTTCAGTAAGTATTTTAAATTCATTTGGGAAGGTTTAAGATTGTGAAGAAGTTTAAATATGCTGCGTATTTGCGCATTGGGAACTTTGCATAATGACGTTTTTATTAATGCCACTTTCTTACGGACAGTAGTCAGAGTGATGATACAAGACCAGAGCCAATAAAACTGTTATTTGCTTGTCCTTTCACTACCATATTCTATTGTGCTTGTTCAGAATACGCGTGAATCCTGAAAACATCTCGTTAATATTTAAACAAAGCCAGCAGTCACTTTATTGATCACCCTGTGGATTAACCGCTATTGGAATACAGATGATTGTGTTAAAGATGTTAATAGACTTTCTATGTACACGTTTTAGAGCTAAGCGTTTCTTGAGGCAGTTCAAGCGCGGCACTTTCAGGCAACCAGTTCCAGTGTTTGCCTTTTGGACTTACTCTGGAAGGAATACAAAAAAAAAAAAAAAAAAAAAAAAAATTTGTTGAGAACCGCATTTGGGAGAAAACTTAACAGTTTCGAAAAGCATTTGTAAAGGCATCGGATTCTATTATGGTGTTGCCGAGCTGTTGAACGTTTTTCATTACAGGTTTACTGGATTGCCAAAAGAATGCTATCTCGAAACATCAGTCTTGTCACGCCGAAATAGCTCAGTTGGGAGAGCGTTAGACTGAAGATCTAAAGGTCCCTGGTTCGATCCCGGGTTTCGGCAAACAACAAGACGATATTGGTTTTGTATTATTTTGAACTAAAAAACAGAGCACATTTATTCTTCAGCGTAATTGGATGAAATAACAGCGTATCAGAGTGCCATTTTCTAATGTGATTAAGAAATGCAAAAAACATCGTCCCTGGGTGGGCTTGAACCACCAACCTTTCGGTTAACAGCCGAACGCGCTAACCGATTGCGCCACAGAGACCAACCTGATAAGCAGCCAAAGCATACGGGAGTGATGAGCAAGGCGAGATGCTGCAGAACGTGATCGAGGGAGCAGAACTCATCAGAACCTGAGATCACATCTAAGAAGAAAGCAACACGGGGCAGGAAAGTCTATGTAATCAATTATGGCAGCACAGCATATGTCGTTTTGTTAGATAACACCCTGGGAGACAACAGAGCAGTGTGTGTAAATCGCTACAACGGAAACCATATACTTACGACTTAATTTTGATACACAACTGTGGTCATGTGTAATCTGTTTTCATTATGATAAGAAAGCTACAGTTCAGTGGATTATATTTGGAATCTTTGGTTCTGTCATTCACTATTTTCTCAAATAAGATGACAAATTAATAGCTCAGTTGGTTACAGTGAAAGAAACCTCAAAAAGTCAGCCCGGCTAGCTCAGTCGGTAGAGCATGAGACTCTTAATCTCAGGGTCGTGGGTTCGAGCCCACGTTGGGCGTCCTTTTAAATACAAATTGAAGATGTTTCTTCGAGACAACGGAGCAAAAATCTGATTCTGTTCACATTGTATACAGTATTGCAACAAAATTACTTATTGGTCATTGTCAAATAGCAATTGCTATTGTAAAAAGCATGCATCGTTTATAGCTATAACGATATTGAAATAAATAATCTTACTTTTTTGGGTTGACTTCAATCCGTTTTTTTTTTAGAATTGTCTTAACATCATTCATGGAGCATCAGTTGGTATGTGCGTAATAAACCCAATCGGGCCTTGATACGACCCCCTAGTGTGTGCTGAAATAAATAATGCGGTTTTCTACCTTAACAAACGCAGCTTGTCAGAATGGCCGAGTGGTCTAAGGCGCCAGACTCAAGGACTCTGTCTTTCTAAAGAATTGTGTGTTCTGGTCTCTGAATGGAGGCGTGGGTTCAAATCCCACTTCTGACAGTTGACTTTTACTTATTTTAAAAAATAATAAATTTCAGCACTCAATACCATTTTAATTTCCATTTTAAATCGGACTAAAAAAGTGTTCCTAACACAGATTGCATTTTGTTGTAAACAGACTACTTGTTAACGTCACTGAAAAATATTTTGTGTCCAAACATGTTATTTAACTTGATTGTTTTAAAATTCCAAATAACATATTACTTTGAAAAACATCTCCGTCGACCACTGGATCGTGGTCTCAGGCTGGGATGTGGACCATTGAGAACAGTATAAACCATCTATTACTAGACGCAGCTTACAGGAGAAACGCCCTCGTTTAACATGCTAGGATGATCGACTTCGGCATTCTCCAACTGCTGTTTACATTTTCTAACACGTTATGAGGAAGAACAATATTTTGGTGTCCAAACATGTGTTATTTAATTTGATTGTTTTAATATTCCAAATAACATATTACTTTGAAAAACATATATTTTTTAATACAGTCCTATTTGAGTATTTAAAATATGGTTATATTCAAATGCCAGCAACGGTGTGTTAATTTAACGAAGCGCCAAACGCCGCTCGGAACGTTCGCATTTTTAAATCCTAACGGTCTCTCCTCAGCTGAGCGGAATGTTCACGAGCCGGTTGCCTAGCAGCGTCTCCCCCTCCTTCTCTGCCCCGCCCTCTCGTCCTCTCTCGTTGTACCAAAGCTAGGAGTTCAAATTTAGCTTCGTTATATTAGCGCAACTCTTTACTAACTTTTACAAATTAGCTTATTAGGGGCTTCGTGTTTTAAGATGGTTCAGGTGCAGTCCGGACAGACTGACTGGAGCATCATTACAGTATACCGCACTGCGCTCAGCTTTGTGTGGCCGCTGATACACAAAATAATGAACGACTCTTTAAATAAATCACATGTATTGCTTTTTAATACTAAATATGTATCTGGTATTCTAAGTATTATCAACAATTAATAATTCAGCTCTATTCATATTCAGAATGTAATACAGTATTAAAACTATCAAACTGACTGGAAACATGGAACACATTAATTGCGATCGATTCGATACCAATAGGATTACATAAGAGCTGTTGTGTATAGACAATGTCATAAACGCCGAAATGAACACGGACGGTCTTTATTAAGGGCTGACTCGTTTAGATGTTCGAGAGATCTAGGTGTACTGGACAAATCTACTGGATTTTTTTTTTCCAAATCGTAAGTGTACCGCCTGTGATAATACATTTAAAACTAAGAAAATGCACAAGCCATGCAACGAAAAAAAAAGAGTACAGTATCTTACAAGTAATTGTGCTTCAACTCATGTCATTTATGTGATTTCTTGTCCTAGCCATTTGCAATATGATGGTAAAACTACTAGACAGTTACAATTGCGCATTAATGAGCGAGCATACAAGTTCAATTAGGAGAAAATATATTCATCCACCACTCGCTAGACATTTTGTAGATGCCAAACATTCCGTTTCAGATCTTAAGTTCTGTGGCATACAAACATTTTCAAGATCGCAGTGGTGGTAATGTCACTGGTGTCGAATGTGTTGAATATTATTTTATTCAGTATTATCACTTATGATTTTTGAATTTTAATTGGATTGGTTTTCCTTTTTTTGCACAGTTTGTTTATTTGAATTATTGTTTTATTTTTGAGCATTAGATGCATTTTAATGTGTATTTGTTCACTTAACCATACGTCATCCACTCTCTGGTCCAGACCTCCTCTTAGGGCTCCTGTCCAGACGCCTGTTTGGGCAGCCCTCTCCATAGGGTGCTGCGCTTCAGCTGAAGGCCTCAGGAGAGATCCTGATATCCTGACATAAACCACGAACGCAAAGGTTCTTGTCAGTACCTCTTTTCAAATGTCTTCAATCACCAAGTTCCGCAGTCCTCCCAGAGTGAGTCCACGAGAAAAAATAACAAAACGAAACTAACACTGTCCATGCACAAAAAAACCCCAACCACTCGCTGTCTAATCTCGTCCTCTTTATTTTCGTTTACTTCCCTCGGCTTCTCTCTCTTTCCTATTCCGGTATGTCCTAGTTCCATGCACCCAGTCTCTTAGTTCCTCACCCTTTTTATACCTCAAAGCCCTTCTAATTCCAGGTGTGTACAGGTACCTGCAATTGTTTGGGGCGGGACCTGAGGTTTGTGCACAGTGCTTGTGATAAACAAAACAAAAAAAATACTTTAGTTACGAACTCCGTTTCACCCGTGCACCAAACAAAATAGACAAATAATAATCAACACAGCAAAAAACACAGTGCAAAGCAAACAGAAAATTATGAAAAGAAAAAAAAAACGATCTAAATAAAATATTCACACAATACTAATTAATACGTGCAGAAAATAAATAAATAAATACAGGCATAGGGTCACTTGTGTCAAATACATACACATGTATTTATGTTTCTTTTGGTGGCAAATTAACCCAATACATTATTGCATTCTGCCACGTCATTAGATGAGCAAAGCCCCTTTGTGCCAGTGCGCATTCAGAGACGCGCTGAGAGAATCCGTCTTCTGTGTCACTCAGTACTGCCAGCTTTCCCCTATTGGTGATATATTGGTCAGCATAGCTGCGTTCAAGTAATTGACCAGAGACGATTCCCAGCCAATACAACTGTGTTTATGCCCACGTTTCAAATAATGAAATTTATAAAAGCAAATCGCATTGTTTTATGTTTTCTTTACTTTTAAAGCTGAGAATCAAACACACTTCCGACAACTTCATAGCCCTGCTGGCTACGAACAAGTATTGAGTCGGCTGTTTCCCATGACCCTGGTGATACCGAGTGTTTTCCGAGTATCAGCGTCGGCACCGCCATGTGTTTGGCATGCTTGCTGTGCACTCTAGCATTGCATAACAAGCTGGTATGACACCTGGACTTCGTGGCGCAACGGTAGCGCGTCTGACTCCAGATCAGAAGGTTGCGTGTTCAAATCACGTCGAGGTCAAAGCCGCCTTTGTTTTATTCCGCACTATTTCATTTTTTTAACGTGTTTGAATTTGACTGTTTCGGACATTTATTTATACAATTTAGCCTATACAACATATTGATTGTATAGCGATCAAACAGATATTTATTGTATTGCGATTCATTTTATGTTTCATTTGATACAGCACAATAAACTAAAGTGAATCCGAAATTACTGTTGACCAGTCTTCATTGACACAGTTGGGTAATAAAGTCATATTAACACTTCCTTGCATGAGATAGTGAAAATGTGCGTAACCTTTCAGTAAGTATTTTAAATTCATTTGGGAAGGTTTAAGATTGTGAAGAAGTTTAAATATGCTGCGTATTTGCGCATTGGGAACTTTGCATAATGACGTTTTTATTAATGCCACTTTCTTACGGACAGTAGTCAGAGTGATGATACAAGACCAGAGCCAATAAAACGATAGGTTGCGGATGCAACCCCGGTTCCCTGAAAGAGAAAATAACCATCAAGGTATGGGACATTGCCGTCAGGCAGTAGGGATTGGCTGAGCTTTATGTCAAAGCTGCCGATAGGGCCTCCGCAAGCTGCCGTAAGCCCGCCCCCTGGGAGCTTACTATACGCAGCGGCGCGGAGAGTCACTTCCTCTTTTGCCCTTCAGGCCGTGAAGGCCTCCAGAGCGACCTCGCGATTGATGGTTATTTTCTCTTTCAGGGGAACCGGGTTGCATCCGCAACCTATCGCCCTTTCAAGTCGAAAATAACCATCAAGGTATGGGAACAGTGTACCCAAGCCGCCGCGAGGGAGGATTCTCGGCAGTAGGACAGCCTTACGCCATAAACGAAGAACTGCGTAGGCAGTACATCTACACATATGCGGAGCTGCGCCTCAGCGTCTATGCTCGCAATGACACCTGTCCCAAGGTGGAATAGTCACACCATATTGTCAACCACTCTAGACGTCCGCAACCCGAGGCGTCATAGAGTGCAACACAGATGCTCCAAATGACGGAGCAGAGGATTCCAGTACATTTAACCTGTAAAACCTCATAAAAGTATGCGACGTAGCCCAACTGGCTGCCGCACAAATATCAGACACCGGCACCCCTCGAAAGAGGGCCCAGGATGTCGCCATACCCCTGGTAGAATGCGCCTTCAACTGCCCTGGTGGTGGAAGGCCTGCAGATTCATACGCTAATTTAATAGCATCCACTATCCAGTGGGAAAGGCGCTGTTTAGACAGCGGCTGACCCAAAGATCTAGAACCATGGCATATGAACAACTGTTCTGTCTGCCTCACAGTCCTTGTAACGGTCAATATAACACCTCAATGCCCTCACGGGCAGAGCATATGTAATCGCTCTTCCTCTGGGGAAGAAAAGGAGGAGGATGGAACGCCATCAACTCGACTGACTGGTTCATGTGGAACGGGATATAACCTTTGGTAAAAGGGTCGATTAGGGCGCATGGAGACCTTAGAACCGTCTCCTGCGAAACGAGTACAAGAAGGATGCACTGAAAGTGCATGTAACTCGCTCACGCGTTTTGCTGATACCACAGCCAGCAAAAATGCAGTCTTAATAGATATGAGCTTCATATCCACGCTGTGGAGAGGCTCAAACGGTGCCTTGGCAAGGGCTTCTAGCACCACATCAAGGCTCCACGACGGTAAACTGGTCGTTCTTGGAGGCCGCAAGCGTCTTGCGCCTTTCAGAAACTGAGATGCCAAAAAATGGCAACCAGGTGATAACCCGTCAATGCGTACATGGCAAGCCGAAATAGCGGCCAAATACACTTTAAGTGTAGAGGGAGACTTACCCTCATCTAACAGCTTCTGCAGAAACTGTAATATCACTGCCATAGGGCAGGAGACCGGGTCATGGCCCTCAGCCAGACACCAACTCTGAAATAATTGCCACTTATACGCATATTGCGACCGAGTAGAGGGCGCTCTCGCACTCTGAATGGTGGATATAACCGCCGTCGAAAGCCCTAAGGCTGACAGGCGCTCCCGCTCAGGGGCCAAGCCCATAGCTGCATGAGCTTGGGGTTCGGATGCCATAGCCCTCCTTGGGCTTGGGACAACAGGTCCGCTCGCAGAGGGAGCTCCCTCGGGCGACCGTGCAACAACTGCACTAGACTCGGGAACCATATCCTCCGAGGCCACCGAGGAGCGATCAGGATCACTGTCGCTTGCTCTACCCTGACCTTCTCCAAGAAGGCGGGGAGCATCGAAATCGGTGGAAATGCGTACAGGAGCCCTGGCGGCCATTCGTGAGCCAGTGCATCGACTCCCAGGGGGCTGTCGAGGTCCTTCACCGAGAACCATAGGGGGCAGTGCGTGGTCTCTCGCGAAGCGAAGAGATCGACTTGCGCTGTGCCGAACCAGTCCCAAATGCGCTCTACCACCCGAGGGTGAAGACGCCATTCGCCCGCAAGAGGACCTCCTCTGGACAGGAGATCCGCTGCGTAATTGACTCTGCCCGGCAGATGAACTGCACGCAGAGAGGCTAAACGCGGTTGAGCCCAGAGCAACAGCCGCGTTACCATCCGGTGAAGACCGGGGGACCGCAATCCGCCCTGGCGATTGATATACGCCACTACTGTGGTGTTGTCTGACCGCACTAACACGTGCTTGTCTAGAAGCACTGGCAAGAAGTGCCGAAGGGCGAGGTCCACTGCTCTGAGTTCCAGAGCGTTGATGTGGGCTGACCTCCAGGGTCCTGACCACACTCCACGGGTCCCTGTCCCGTTCCAGACTGCTCCCCAACCTTGGTTGGGCGTCGGTTGTGATAACTTCCCTTCGGAAGATGGGACCCAAGCGCACGCCCTGGCGGATGTTCGACTGAACTTTCCACCAGCGTAATGCTTCCCAGCAGGTTCGGGATACCCTCAACCTGCAGTGCTTGTCTCTCCGCTGGTGCAACAGCGAAGGCATTGAACCAGGCCTGCAGAGGTCTCTGGTGTAGTAAGCCCAAAGGAAGGGCTTGCGAGGCGGCAGCCATCAACCCCAGCATGCGCTGACAGAGCTCCATGCTGACTGTTTCTCTCAACCTGAATAGGGAGAGACACCGCTCTAATGAGGCAACTCTTTGTGTCGATAGGGTCGCTTCCATGGACACTGAGTCCAGATGCAGACCAAAAACTCGGTCTGTTGGCTGGGCACGAGGCGGCTCTTGTCTGGATTGACCTTCAGACCTAGCCGCTGAAGATGGTCTGTAACCATCACTGTGTGCTGTGCCAGCTGCTCCTTTGACTCTTGCCGCAGGCAGGCCAGTCGTCCAGATAGTTCAGCAGTCGGACGCCTTGAACCCGCAAGGGGGCTAAAATGGCGTCCATACACTTGAAAAGGTTCGAGGAGCTAGAGACAGGCGAATGGCAGGACACAAAACTCGTAGACCCTGCTCTGAAATGCGAAACGTAGGTACTTCCTGTGACCCGGACAGATGGGAACGTGAAAGTATGCATCTGTGAGGTCTACGGTGGTAAACCAGTCGCCCTGCCGGACAGACTGGACAATGTGCCTGTGCGTAAGCATCTTGAACGACAACACCCGTAGGTATTTGTTCAGTAGTCGCAGATCTAAAATAGGGCGGAGCCCGCCGTCCTTTTTTGGCACCAGGAAGTACTTGGAGTAGAACCCCTGGTCGGTCAGAGCAGGGTCTACTAGTTGAATGGCACGCTTCTTGAGCAATGCCTGTATTTCTGCATTTAGAGCTGAGGACTGAACCGAGTCCTTCACTGCAGTTACCACCACTCCCCTGAAGGGGGGTTTAACGAATTGAAGGGTGTACCGGTGAGTATAGTCTTGCGCACCCAGATGTCGTTGGTGTATTGTTGCCAGAACAGAAGCTGTGGAACAGTGTAGGGGTGGGTTAATGGCTGCCGGGGTTTCTCAGGGCTGCTTAGGCTGCGCTCGCTCACGAGGGGCCTGACCAGAGCCACGAGGGCGTGGTCTGCTACCTCCTCTGGGCGCCACCCTCCAGCGCTGCGGTCTTGCAAGCGCGGGTTGGCTGCGTGCTGCAACCCCAAAGGGATGGTTTTACTGCCCTGTGGGTGCGCTTGCTGCTGCGGCGGCGCCCTGCGCCATTGGCGCTCCTGCGGCCGCCTTGGCTGGAAAGGCTTGCTTGGCCACATCTTAGCCAACTGCTGCGACGCCTCACGCGCCTTGACGGGCGTTGCAGCATCTCCTCCACCGCTGGGCCAAACGTGTGCCCCGGGATATAGGAGCATCTAGCAACGGGGCCTTATCAGGCTCCTGTACCCTGGCCTGTGAGAGCCATAGCTGCCTCCTTGCCACTACAAGGGAAGCAATGCTCCTGCCCTGTGCTCGCGCATTCAGCTGAGCCAGCTTGACCAAAAGCTGTGCAACTGCACCCAGCTCGGTTCTAAGTCCGACGGATGGGGACTCAGGCAGGTCGCGAATCAGCGCCGCCTGGTAGACTGTCAGGAGGCTGGCCACGTTAGACAGTCTAACTGCCTCTGTAGCCGCGGCATAACCCTTTTTTAGGTGGGCCTCCGTAATCCTACACTGCCTGTTAGGGCAGGAAGGGTCCTTAGCCAGCCCCGATAGTGTCGGCGTCTTTACTAGCGCGGCGAACGCGGCGCCCACTGGCGGAAACAACGCTAGCCCAGCTTCGCTCGCCCCGTGCATGGTGAAGGCCGAAGCCTTGCGAGAAGTCGCAGGGGCGGAGGCCGGTGCTCCCCAGGTGGACTGCACCTCCTTAATAAAATCCGGGAATGCCGGGAGCATCCTGGACTGAAGGGGCGGAGCCGATGGCAACTCAAATAGAGAGCGTCGTGTTGGCTCTGATGCAGGCCAGTCCACGCCTAGGTGACGGGCTGCCCTCTCCACCACTGACCAGATAGGGTCATTAGTATCCAGCACTTCAGGGTCGTCCTGCCCAGAGTGCTGGGATGCCACCTCAGGCTCTGTGTCTTCAAAGAGCGGGTCTGCGTCAGATGCGTCCCTTGAGACAGCATCGGCGTCCCACTCTACTTCCTGGGGCACTGGTGGTGGAACCATCGGCTGACTAGCGCTGGGTCCGGTTACCATCTCTGGGGCCCGAGGCGCCACATTCGCTAGGGTCATGAGGAGGGATTGTTGTCCCATCATGAGCTCCATAAACTGCGACATCTTGGAGGTGAGCTCAGCCACCCCAGATGTGTCCTGATGTCGTCTACCCCTTCGAGGGGAGCGAGAGTGCCTTCTCCGGCGAGGCGATCGAGATCTGGATCGAGACTCCCGACGGGGGCGAGCCCCGCGAGAGGAGGGGGGGGGCTGGGAACGTTCGAGCACGTCTGGTGGAGACCTCTGACCAGCTGTAAGCTGGGAAGATGGGCTCAGAGGGAGCTGAGACGTCGCCGGCAGCGACACGATAGATGATGGTGGGGCCGAGACGGTGTGGGACGAGCCCGAGGATGGGGAACGACCTCCAACCGCCTTCCTAGCTCTCTGGCGCAGGGTGCGTGTTTGAAACCCCGCACATAGCTGGCAGTATGCCCTGTCTGCCAGGGCAGATGCAATGGTCCTGACCCTAAGCATCGCGACGCCGGTCCTCATGAGGGTCGCTGGCAGGCAACTTGGCCTGACAGGTCCGCGAACGTGGAACAGACATTGTAGAACGCATGGCGTCTAGTATTGGCGTCAATCACCAAGAGGCGTTAAAGCCGAGGTCTTAGCGTGAACGTATGGCGCCTGGCACCAGCGTCAAGCACCTGAAGTGCGTGCGTCGAGCACCGAGCGTCGAGAACGTCGAGCAATCGGTGGCGCGTCGTCGGCGATCAAGGGTGTAGCGTTGAGGCGTCGAAGCGTCGAGCACCGAAGCGTCGGCGTCGGCGGCGTCCTGAAGCGTCGGCGTCCGCGTCAGCGCCGGCGTCGGCGTCGAGCGTGAAGCGTCGTCGAAAAGCGCCCAGCGTCAGCGTCGGCGTCGGCGTCGAACGCCGCCGGCGTCGAGGTCGCGTCGAGGGTCGCGTCGCCCAGGTCAGCGTCGAGTAGGCGTCGTCGGCGTCGAGGAATGCGTCGCGTCGGCGTAAGCGCCGAGCACCAGCGTCGGCGCCCGAGCGTCGGCGTCGAGCACCGAGCGTCGAGCACCGGCGTCGAGCACCGAGCACCAAGCGTTGATGGGCGTGCACCGGCGTCGAGCACCGGCGCCCGAGCGTCGGCGTCGAGCACTGAGCCCCAAGTGCAGAAGCACTAAGCACCAAGCGCAGAAGCGCTGCACAAAGCGCCGGCGCTGCACCAAAGCGCTGGCGCTGACACCAAAAGCGCCGGGCGCGGCGCGGCGAGTACCGGCGTGGAACGCTAGCACAGGCGCCTAGCGTCAGCTGACCCCCAAGCGGAGGCGCTAAGTGCTGGTACAGTGTCTGATGCTGTGCAATACCTACCTGAAAGGTGCTGGGGATTTTGCACGTTGGTGGTTGTCTTCCTCTGTATAGTGAAGGGAAAATTCTTTTTTTTTTTTTTTTTTTTTTTATGTGGACGCTGCAGAAGGAAAAGGGAGTGTAGTGCAATACCACGTGGCGGGAACGCGCCGCGGGGGGGAACACTGCAGAGCAGACTACCCGCACACACACACGGTTTAGCCTAAGCTAGACCGAGGATGCAATTGCGCGTGGCCAAGGCCAACGCAACACGCGTCCGACACACAATGTACAATATATACCAAATATATATATACACAATAAATATAATATATATATACAATATATATATACAAAAAACCCACACAATAATAATTAAAGGAACAGAGGAAAGACGGGGAGACCACGAAGAACGCGATGCCGAAGCAAAGCGAAAAGGAATATATAATGTAAACAATATATAATCCTAAATAATAATACAAATATACAATAATAAACAATAATAACTCCGGAGAGTATAACTGAAATAAACTCGGAGAAGGGGATAAACCAGCTTCTCAAGCCTAAGCTTAGTGAGTACAATCAGTTAAATAGCTCTAAGTCCTACCGCTACTGATGCTGAAGGCAAAAGAGGAAGTGACTCTCCGCGCGCTGCGTATAGTAAGCTCCCAGGGGGGCGGGCTTACACGGCAGCTTGCGCGGAGGCCTATCGGCAGCTTTGACATAAAGCTCAGCCAATCCCTACTGCCTGACGGCAATGTCCCATACCTTGATGGTTATTTTCGACTTGAAAGGGAACTGTTATTTGCTTGTCCTTTCACTACCATATTCTATTGTGCTTGTTCAGAATACGCGTGAATCCTGAAAACATCTCGTTAATATTTAAACAAAGCCAGCAGTCACTTTATTGATCACCCTGTGGATTAACCGCTATTGGAATACAGATGATTGTGTTAAAGATGTTAATAGACTTTCTATGTACACGTTTTAGAGCTAAGCGTTTCTTGAGGCAGTTCAAGCGCGGCACTTTCAGGCAACCAGTTCCAGTGTTTGCCTTTTGGACTTACTCTGGAAGGAATACAAAAAAAAAAAAAAAAAAAAAAAAACATTTGTTGAGAACCGCATTTGGGAGAAAACTTAACAGTTTCGAAAAATTTGTAAAGGCATCGGATTATATTATGGTGTTGCCGAGCTGTTGAACGTTTTTCATTACAGGTTTACTGGATTGCCAAAAGAATGCTATCTCGAAACATCAGTCTTGTCACGCCGAAATAGCTCAGTTGGGAGCGTTAGACTGAAGATCTAAAGGTCCCTGGTTCGATCCCGGTTTCGCAAACAACAAGACGATATTGGTTTTGTATTATTTTGAACTAAAAAACAGAGCACATTTATTCTTCAGCGTAATTGGATGAAATAACAGCGTATCAGAGTGCCATTTTCTAATGTGATTAAGAAATGCAAAAAAACATCGTCCCTGGGTGGGCTTGAACCACCAACCTTTCGGTTAACAGCCGAACGCGCTAACCGATTGCGCCACAGAGACCAACCTGTTAAGCAGCCAAAGCATACGGGAGTGATGAGCAAGGCGAGATGCTGCAGAACGTGATCGAGGGAGCAGAACTCATCAGAACCTGAGATCACATCTAAGAAGAAAGCAACACGGGGCAGGAAAGTCTATGTAATCAATTATGGCAGCACAGCATATGTCGTTTTGTTAGATAACACCCTGGGAGACAACAGAGCAGTGTGTGTAAATCGCTACAACGGAAACCATATACTTACGACTTAATTTTGATACACAACTGTGGTCATGTGTAATCTGTTTTCATTATGATAAGAAAGCTACAGTTCAGTGGATTATATTTGGAATCTTTGGTTCTGTCATTCACTATTTTCTCAAATAAGATGACAAATTAATAGCTCAGTTGGTTACAGTGAAAGAAACCTCAAAAAGTCAGCCCGGCTAGCTCAGTCGGTAGAGCATGAGACTCTTAATCTCAGGGTCGTGGGTTCGAGCCCCACGTTGGGCGTCCTTTTTAAATACAAATTGAAGATGTTTCTTCGAGACAACGGAGCAAAATCTGATTCTGTTCACATTGTATACAGTATTGCAACAAAATTACTTATTGGTCATTGTCAAATAGCAATTGCTATTGTAAAAAGCATGCATCGTTTATAGCTATAACGATATTGAAAAAATAATCTTACTTTTTTGGGTTGACTTCAATCCGTTTCTTTTTTTAGAATTGTCTTAACATCATTCATGGAGCATCAGTTGGTATGTGCGTAATAAACCCAATCGGGCCTTGATACGACCCCCTAGTGTGTGCTGAAATAAATAATGCGGTTTTCTACCTTAACAAACGCAGCTTGTCAGAATGGCCGAGTGGTCTAAGGCGCCAGACTCAAGGACTCTGTCTTTCTAAAGAATTGTGTGTTCTGGTCTCTGAATGGAGGCGTGGGTTCAAATCCCACTTCTGACAGTTGTCTTTTACTTATTTTAAAAAATAATAAATTTCAGCACTCAATACCATTTTAATTTCCATTTTAAATCGGACTAAAAAGTGTTCCTAACACAGATTGCATTTTTTGTTGTAAACAGACTACTTGTTAACGTCACTGAAAAATATTTTGTGTCCAAACATGTTATTTAACTTGATTGTTTTAAAATTCCAAATAACATATTACTTTGAAAAACATCTCCGTCGACCACTGGATCGTGGTCTCAGGCTGGGATGTGGACCATTGAGAACAGTATAAACCATCTATTACTAGACGCAGCTTACAGGAGAAACGCCCTCGTTTAACATGCTAGGATGATCGACTTCGGCATTCTCCAACTGCTGTTTACATTTTCTAACACGTTATGAGGAAGAACAATATTTTGGTGTCCAAACATGTGTTATTTAATTTGATTGTTTTAATATTCCAAATAACATATTACTTTGAAAAACATATATTTTTAATACAGTCCTATTTGAGTATTTAAAATATGGTTATATTCAAATGCCAGCAACGGTGTGTTAATTTAACGAAGCGCCTAACGCCGCTCGGAACGTTCGCATTTTTAAATCCTAACGGTCTCTCCTCAGCTGAGCGGAATGTTCACGAGCCGGTTGCCTAGCAGCGTCTCCCCCTCCTTCTCTGCCCCGCCCTCTCGTCCTCTCTCGTTGTACCAAAGCTAGGAGTTCAAATTTAGCTTCGTTATATTAGCGCAACTCTTTACTAACTTTTACAAATTAGCTTATTAGGGGCTTCGTGTTTTTAAGATGGTTCAGGTGCAGTCCGGACAGACTGACTGGAGCATCATTACAGTATACCGCACTGCGCTCAGCTTTGTGTGGCCGCTGATACACAAAATAATGAACGACTCTTTAAATAAATCACATGTATTGCTTTTTAATACTAAATATGTATCTGGTATTCTAAGTATTATCAACAATTAATAATTCAGCTCTATTCATATTCAGAATGTAATACAGTATTAAAACTATCAAACTGACTGGAAACATGGAACACATTAATTGCGATCGATTCGATACCAATAGGATTACATAAGAGCTGTTGTGTATAGACAATGTCATAAACGCCGAAATGAACACGGACGGTCTTTATTAAGGGCTGACTCGTTTAGATGTTCGAGAGATCTAGGTGTACTGGACAAATCTACTGGATTTTTTTTCCAAATCGTAAGTGTACCGCCTGTGATAATACATTTAAAACTAAGAAAATGCACAAGCCATGCAACGAAAAAAAAAGAGTACAGTATCTTACAAGTAATTGTGCTTCAACTCATGTCATTTATGTGATTTCTTGTCCTAGCCATTTGCAATATGATGGTAAAACTACTAGACAGTTACAATTGCGCATTAATGAGCGAGCATACAAGTTCAATTAGGAGAAAATATATTGTAATGTCACGGGTGACGAATGTGTTGAATATTATTTTATTCAGTATTATCACTTATGATTTTTGAATTTTAATTGGATTGGTTTTCTTTTTTTTTGCACAGTTTGTTTATTTGAATTATTGTTTTATTTTTGAGCATTAGATGCATTTTAATGTGTATTTGTTCACTTAACCATACGTCATCCACTCTCTGGTCCAGACCTCCTCTTAGGGCTCCTGTCCAGACGCCTGTTTGGGCAGCCCTCTCCATAGGGTGTTGCGCTTCAGCTGAAGGCCTCAGGAGAGATCCTGATATCCTGACATAAACCAGGAACGCAAAGGTTCTTGTCAGTACCTCTTTTCAAATGTCTTCAATCACCAAGTTCCGCAGTCCTCCCAGAGTGAGTCCACGAGAAAAAAATAACAAAACGAAACTAACACTGTCCGTGCAAAAAAACCCCAACCACTCGCTGTCTAATCTCGTCCTCTTTATTTTCGTTTACTTCCCTCGGCTTCTCTCTCTTTCCTATTCCGGTATGTCCTAGTTCCATGCACCCAGTCTCTTAGTTCCTCACCCTTTTTATACCTCAAAGCCCTTCTAATTCCAGGTGTGTACAGGTACCTGCAATTGTTTGGGGCGGGACCTGAGGTCCGTGTGCACAGTGCTTGTGATAAACAAAACAAAAAATACTTTAGTTACGAACTCCGTTTCACCCGTGCACCAAACAAAATAGACAAATAATAATCAACACAGCAAAAAACACAGTGCAAAGCAAACAGAAAATTATGAAAAGAAAAAAAAAAAAACGATCTAAATAAAATATTCACACAATACTAATTAATACGTGCAGAAAATAAATAAATAAATACAGGCATAGGGTCACTTGTGTCAAATACATACACATGTATTTATGTTTCTTTTGGTGGCAAATTAACCCAATACATTATTGCATTCTGCCACGTCATTAGATGAGCAAAGCCCCTTTGTGCCAGTGCGCATTCAGAGACGCGCTGAGAGAATCCGTCTTCTGTGTCACTCAGTACTGCCAGCTTTCCCCTATTGGTGATATATTGGTCAGCATAGCTGCGTTCCAAGTAATTGACCAGAGACGATTCCCAGCCAATACAACTGTGTTTATGCCCACGTTTCAAATAATGAAATTTATAAAAGCAAATCGCATTGTTTTATGTTTTCTTTACTTTTAAAGCTGAGAATCAAACACACTTCCGACAACTTCATAGCCCTGCTGGCTACGAACAAGTATTGAGTCGGCTGTTTCCCATGACCCTGGTGATACCGAGTGTTTTCCGAGTATCAGCGTCGGCACCGCCATGTGTTTGGCATGCTTGCTGTGCACTCTAGCATTGCATAACAAGCTGGTATGACACCTGGACTTCGTGGCGCAACGGTAGCGCGTCTGACTCCAGATCAGAAGGTTGCGTGTTCAAATCACGTCGAGGTCAAAGCCGCCTTTGTTTTTATTCCGCACTATTTCATTTTTTAACGTGTTTGAATTTGACTGTTTCGGACATTTATTTATACAATTTAGCCTATACAACATATTGATTGTATAGCGATCAAACAGATATTTATTGTATTGCGATTCATTTTATGTTTCATTTGATACAGCACAATAAACTAAAGTGAATCCGAAATTACTGTTGACCAGTCTTCATTGACACAGTTGGGTAATAAAGTCATATTAACACTTCCTTGCATGAGATAGTGAAAATGTGCGTAACCTTTCAGTAAGTATTTTAAATTCATTTGGGAAGGTTTAAGATTGTGAAGAAGTTTAAATATGCTGCGTATTTGCGCATTGGGAACTTTGCATAATGACGTTTTTATTAATGCCACTTTCTTACGGACAGTAGTCAGAGTGATGATACAAGACCAGAGCCAATAAAACTGTTATTTGCTTGTCCTTTCACTACCATATTCTATTGTGCTTGTTCAGAATACGCGTGAATCCTGAAAACATCTCGTTAATATTTAAACAAAGCCAGCAGTCACTTTATTGATCACCCTGTGGATTAACCGCTATTGGAATACAGATGATTGTGTTAAAGATGTTAATAGACTTTCTATGTACACGTTTTAGAGCTAAGCGTTTCTTGAGGCAGTTCAAGCGCGGCACTTTCAGGCAACCAGTTCCAGTGTTTGCCTTTTGGACTTACTCTGGAAGGAAAAAAAAAAAAAAAAAAAAAAAAAAAAAACATTTGTTGAGAACCGCATTTGGGAGAAAACTTAACAGTTTCGAAAAGCATTTGTAAAGGCATCGGATTCTATTATGGTGTTGCCGAGCTGTTGAACGTTTTTCATTACAGGTTTACTGGATTGCCAAAAGAATGCTATCTCGAAACATCAGTCTTGTCACGCCGAAATAGCTCAGTTGGGAGAGCGTTAGACTGAAGATCTAAAGGTCCCTGGTTCGATCCCGGGTTTCGGCAAACAACAAGACGATATTGGTTTTGTATTATTTTGAACTAAAAAAACAGAGCACATTTATTCTTCAGCGTAATTGGATGAAATAACAGCGTATCAGAGTGCCATTTTCTAATGTGATTAAGAAATGCAAAAAACATCGTCCCTGGGTGGGCTTGAACCACCAACCTTTCGGTTAACAGCCGAACGCGCTAACCGATTGCGCCACAGAGACCAACCTGTTAAGCAGCCAAAGCATACGGGAGTGATGAGCAAGGCGAGATGCTGCAGAACGTGATCGAGGGAGCAGAACTCATCAGAACCTGAGATCACATCTAAGAAGAAAGCAACACGGGGCAGGAAAGTCTATGTAATCAATTATGGCAGCACAGCATATGTCGTTTTGTTAGATAACACCCTGGGAGACAACAGAGCAGTGTGTGTAAATCGCTACAACGGAAACCATATACTTACGACTTAATTTTGATACACAACTGTGGTCATGTGTAATCTGTTTTCATTATGATAAGAAAGCTACAGTTCAGTGGATTATATTTGGAATCTTTGGTTCTGTCATTCACTATTTTCTCAAATAAGATGACAAATTAATAGCTCAGTTGGTTACAGTGAAAGAAACCTCAAAAAGTCAGCCCGGCTAGCTCAGTCGGTAGAGCATGAGACTCTTAATCTCAGGGTCGTGGGTTCGAGCCCCACGTTGGGCGTCCTTTTTAAATACAAATTGAAGATGTTTCTTCGAGACAACGGAGCAAAATCTGATTCTGTTCACATTGTATACAGTATTGCAACAAAATTACTTATTGGTCATTGTCAAATAGCAATTGCTATTGTAAAAAGCATGCATCGTTTATAGCTATAACGATATTGAAATAAATAATCTTACTTTTTTGGGTTGACTTCAATCCGTTTCTTTTTTTTTAGAATTGTCTTAACATCATTCATGGAGCATCAGTTGGTATGTGCGTAATAAACCCAATCGGGCCTTGATACGACCCCCTAGTGTGTGCTGAAATAAATAATGCGGTTTTCTACCTTAACAAACGCAGCTTGTCAGAATGGCCGAGTGGTCTAAGGCGCCAGACTCAAGGACTCTGTCTTTCTAAAGAATTGTGTGTTCTGGTCTCTGAATGGAGGCGTGGGTTCAAATCCCACTTCTGACAGTTGACTTTTACTTATTTTAAAAAATAATAAATTTCAGCACTCAATACCATTTTAATTTCCATTTTAAATCGGACTAAAAAGTGTTCCTAACACAGATTGCATTTTTGTTGTAAACAGACTACTTGTTAACGTCACTGAAAAATATTTTGTGTCCAAACATGTTATTTAACTTGATTGTTTTAAAATTCCAAATAACATATTACTTTGAAAAACATCTCCGTCGACCACTGGATCGTGGTCTCAGGCTGGGATGTGGACCATTGAGAACAGTATAAACCATCTATTACTAGACGCAGCTTACAGGAGAAACGCCCTCGTTTAACATGCTAGGATGATCGACTTCGGCATTCTCCAACTGCTGTTTACATTTTCTAACACGTTATGAGGAAGAACAATATTTTGGTGTCCAAACATGTGTTATTTAATTTGATTGTTTTAATATTCCAAATAACATATTACTTTGAAAAACATATATTTTTTAATACAGTCCTATTTGAGTATTTAAAATATGGTTATATTCAAATGCCAGCAACGGTGTGTTAATTTAACGAAGCGCCTAACGCCGCTCGGAACGTTCGCATTTTTAAATCCTAACGGTCTCTCCTCAGCTGAGCGGAATGTTCACGAGCCGGTTGCCTAGCAGCGTCTCCCCCTCCTTCTCTGCCCCGCCCTCTCGTCCCTCTCGTTGTACCAAAGCTAGGAGTTCAAATTTAGCTTCGTTATATTAGCGCAACTCTTTACTAACTTTTACAAATTAGCTTATTAGGGGCTTCGTGTTTTTAAGATGGTTCAGGTGCAGTCCGGACAGACTGACTGGAGCATCATTACAGTATACCGCACTGCGCTCAGCTTTTGTGTGGCCGCTGATACACAAAATAATGAACGACTCTTTAAATAAATCACATGTATTGCTTTTTAATACTAAATATGTATCTGGTATTCTAAGTATTATCAACAATTAATAATTCAGCTCTATTCATATTCAGAATGTAATACAGTATTAAAACTATCAAACTGACTGGAAACATGGAACACATTAATTGCGATCGATTCGATACCAATAGGATTACATAAGAGCTGTTGTGTATAGACAATGTCATAAACGCCGAAATGAACACGGACGGTCTTTATTAAGGGCTGACTCGTTTAGATGTTCGAGAGATCTAGGTGTACTGGACAAATCTACTGGATTTTTTTTTCCAAATCGTAAGTGTACCGCCTGTGATAATACATTTAAAACTAAGAAAATGCACAAGCCATGCAACGAAAAAAAAGAGTACAGTATCTTACAAGTAATTGTGCTTCAACTCATGTCATTTATGTGATTTCTTGTCCTAGCCATTTGCAATATGATGGTAAAACTACTAGACAGTTACAATTGCGCATTAATGAGCGAGCATACAAGTTCAATTAGGAGAAAATATATTGTAATGTCACGGGTGACGAATGTGTTGAATATTATTTTATTCAGTATTATCACTTATGATTTTTGAATTTTAATTGGATTGGTTTTCCTTTTTTTGCACAGTTTGTTTATTTGAATTATTGTTTTATTTTTGAGCATTAGATGCATTTTAATGTGTATTTGTTCACTTAACCATACGTCATCCACTCTCTGGTCCAGACCTCCTCTTAGGGCTCCTGTCCAGACGCCTGTTTGGGCAGCCCTCTCCATAGGGTGCTGCGCTTCAGCTGAAGGCCTCAGGAGAGATCCTGATATCCTGACATAAACCACGAACGCAAAGGTTCTTGTCAGTACCTCTTTTCAAATGTCTTCAATCACCAAGTTCCGCAGTCCTCCCAGAGTGAGTCCACGAGAAAAAAATAACAAAACGAAACTGACACTGTCCGTGCACAAAAAAACCCCAACCACTCGCTGTCTAATCTCGTCCTCTTTATTTTCGTTTACTTCCCTCGGTTTCTCTCTCTTTCCTATTCCGGTATATCCTAGTTCCATGCTCCCAGTCTCTTAGTTCCTCGCCCTTTTTCTTCCTCAAAGCCCTTCTAATTCCAGGTGTGTACAGGTACCTGCAATTGTTTGGGGCGGGACCTGAGGTCCGTGTGCTCAGTGCTTGTGATAAACAAAACAAAAAATACTTTAATTACGAACTCCGTTTCACCCGTGCACCAAACAAAATAGACAAATAATAATCAACACAGCAAAAAAACACAGTGCAAAGCAAACAGAAAATTATAAAAAGAAAAAAAAACGATCTAAATAAAATATTCACACAATACTAATTAATACGTGCAGAAAATAAATAAATAAACACGGGCATATGGTCATTTGTATCAAATACAGACACATGTATTTATGTTTCTTTTGTTGACAAATTAACCCAATACATTATTGCATTCTGCCACGTCATGAGCAAAGCCCCTTTGTGCCAGTGCGCATTCAAAGGAGACCCGCGGAGAGAGAATCCGTCTTCTGTGTCACTCAGTACTGCCAGCTTTCCCCCGTTGGTGATATATTGGTCAGCATAGCTGCTTTCCAAGTAATTGACCAGAGACGATTCCCAGCCAATACAACTGTGTTTATGCCCACGTTTCAAATAATGAAATTTATAAAAGCAAATCGCATTGTTTTATGTTTTCTTTAGTTTTAAAGCTGAGAATCAAACACACTTCCGACAACTTCATAGCCCTGCTGGCTACGAACAAGTATTGAGTCGGCTGTTTCCCATGACCCTGGTGATACCGAGTTTTTTCCTAGTATCAACGTCAGCATTAACATGCGTTTGGCATGCTTGCTGAACACTCTAGCATTGCATAACAAGCTCGCGTTCACCTGGACTTCGTGGCGCAACGGTAGCGCGCTTGACTCCAGATCAGAAGGTTGCGTGTTCAGATCACGTCGAGGTCTATGCCTTCTTTGTTTCCCTTTCACACTATTAGAAGCTTTACTGGCATACTGATATAAACATTGTTGCATCTTATAATATCAAATAAACACATTAAATAGAAATAAAATAACTTTTTCATTGATGTGTATTCCACTTGAGGGGCTTGAAGGATATATTAGGTGGCACATTAAGCCTTTAGTTTTTGAACGCAGCTGAAAATGCCTTAAACATCACAGACTGCAGTTCCTAACATTGCCCACAACAGTGAGGAGCTACCAGCATCAAAGTGTAAGGACCTGATTTATCACACAGCGGTACTGTGTTAACATGCAGTGAGGCTCTGTACCATGTGCTACTGTGTACACCTGCTGCATTCACCAAGCAGTGAAGAGCAACCTAACCCGTGGTGAACAATGCGCAGGAAAAGTACAGCATGCAGGTCATTTCAATATAATTAATGATGTTAATGGATGGTAAATGTATGCACATTACATCAGAAATACCGCCAGGGAGGGATTTGATATTCAAGCCATTATTCACTGCAGGTTGCTAAAATGTTTGGGTCCTCGGCGCGTGTTCAAATACCGTGTTTGTAAAGCAGGCGGTATGTACTGTCACAACATTCAGTAAATAGGGCAGCGCACTGGTGATGCTGTGAGCAGAGCAGGGACCATTCACAAATGAGCTAACTGCCAACCCATCCAATCTTATTTTAGAGATCACCCTAAGGTTAAAGCTTAAGAACATTTATATCATTCTGGTCATTTACCAGCGTTTAGTGAATGAGGCCGTGAGTGTCTTCTAGTGTTACTGAAGCCAGTGAGAACAGCAGTGTGGAGTAGTGGTTAGGGCTCTGCACTCTTGACTGGAGGGTTGTGGGTTCAATCCCCAGTGGGGGACACTGCTGTTGTACCCTTGAGCAAGGTACTTTACCTAGATTGCTCCAGTAAAAACCCAACTGTATAAATGGGTAATTGTATGTAAAAATAATGTGATATCTGTATAATGTGAAATAATGTATAATGTGATATCTTATAACAATTGTAAGTCGCCCTGGATAAGGGCATCTGCTAAGAAATAAATAATAATAATAATAATAATTAAGGACTGTGCTAATCAGCTTCCAATGCTACTCTTAATAGCTGGGCTCTATTGTATAGTCCCACTGTCCTGGGAGTGTTAATGCCAGGGCAGTTACTAATCTTGCTCTGTCTGAACACACAGTGCAAGTACTGCTTTAAACACACACTCCACACTTGACTCCATTCCAGCTGTGTTGAGTGGAATAAGGGCTTGGCTGATTGGCTCTCCACATATGCTCCTATTAAAGCTGTTCTTTGTCTAGTCCTGCTGTCCTGGGAGTGTTCATGCTAAACTGCTAATCTTGCTCTGTCAGAACATACAGCAGCAAGCCTATGTTTACACCACTGCTTGGCTACAAGTGGCTGCTGTGCCAAGGAAGACAATTTTCATAGAAAAGACACTTTGCATTGGTAGCACATGCTTCAGTGCTCTGGGAGTGTTTATAGCCCTGTGAGTTTAACAAGTTGTCTGAATTGAACCTGTCTGGTCAGACACTGAAATGGATGGAGTCTGACTTGTTGGATAGAAAACAAAGTGTTAAAATAAGCAATAGTGAATCAACGTTTAGGATCTGTACTATGGGGGTCCCACAGGGATCTATATTAGGGCCTTTATTATTTAGTCTCTACATTAATGATCTACCTTTGGTCTGTCCAGAAGATCAACCACAAGAGGAGACTGTAGTGTCTTGACATCGCACTACGTTTGCACAAACAGCTTGCTCAGTTAAGGGTGCCATGTTCTGGAATACACTACCAGACTTTATGAAAAGTATATCAGACTACAAGAGGTTTTTTTTTAATAGAACTGAAAAAATGGTTGAAACAGGACCAGCTTTGTGACCATGTCTAGTCCCCCTCCATTTGCTGACATTAAATAATAATTTAATGTTTGAGAGCTACCCTTCATGGCAACAGAATCCACAACAACAATGACTTTTATCAGCATCTTCATCTGGGCACTTGTCATCTGCATTCAGGGTAAGAATCATTTAGAAAAACACTTTCATCAATTTGTGGGGCTATTCTTAATATATAAGTGTAAAACAGGGGCAAACTAACGGAAAATAAATTAAACTTCAATAGAAAAGGCTTTCATTTAAATGGGTTTTCATTATTTAATTCACTGATGTACTATATTTTCACAGACTCCCCACTAATTCAGTCTCATTCCAAATGAAAGCTGGTTTGTTCCAATCTTTCTCAAAACAACATGTCAATACAAGAGCCATGTGTTTCTCAGTGAGCTGGGATCGCCACGGCAATGGAGTGTGATCAGTCACTGAGTGCGCCCTTTCACAAACATCAAACAAAATCAATCAATAAAGAAATCAATACACGAGTGTGACGGAAATATAATGAGTTCTGGTTGTAAATCTCCCTCTTGACCTGTGAGGGTACAAAGTAGCGAAAGGGAAAGGCTTTGGACGGGTTGGCCTGACAGTTCGTTCCCTGGGTCGGGAAGTCAATCAGCCTGGAAAAAGACGAGACTCCAGTGCGAGAATGTATTGACCTGGAAGGTAAACGAGGTAGCAGCTGCAGGCAATAGAGTCAGCTGTAATCGTTTGCCAAGGGGTCATGCATAATCGTATAAAAGGGGCTGGAGAATCTTTTCCTTCATTTTTGGTTTTGAAATATTATTATTATTATTATTATTATTTATTTCTTAGCAGACGCCCTTATCCAGGGCGACTTACAATCGTAAGCAAATACATTTCAAGTGTTACAATACAAGTAATACAATAAGAGCAAGAAATACAATAACTTTTGTTCAAGCAAAGTACAAGTGTGACAAACCACAATTCAATAATACAGCAGATAATAGTGATAGTTACATCAGGATATGATTAAATAGTGATAGTTACATCAGGATATGATTAAATACAAAGTACTACAGGTTAAACACTTGGCAGATTACAGTATTCTGAAGTACAGGATTAAATGCAGTAAAATAGGGGGCAGATAAGAGCAAAATAAAGCACATTTACATGAAGGGTGATAGTGTCCCAGGATACAAACAGAGGAGTTCTACAGGTGCTGTTTGAAGAGGTGAGTCTTAAGGAGGCGCCGGAATGTGGTCAGGGACTGGGCAGTCCTGACATCTGTAGGAAGATCATTCCACCACTGCGGAGCAAGGGTGGAGAAGGAGCGGGCTCTGGAGTCAGGGGAGTGTAGCGGAGGTAGAGCTAGTCTTCTAGTGCAGGCGGAGCGGAGAGGTCGAGTGGGGGTGTAGGGAGAGATGAGGGTCTGGAGGTAGCTGGGTGCAGTCTGGTCAAGGCATCTGTAGGCTAGTACAAGAGTCTTGAACTGGATGCGAGCGGTGATCGGGAGCCAGTGGAGCGAGCGGAGTAGTGGAGTAGCGTGGGTGAAGCGAGGCAGAGAGAACACCAGGCTGGCAGCAGAGTTCTGGATGAGCTGGAGCGGACGGGTGGCGGACGCAGGGAGGCCAGCCAGGAGGGAGTACCAGGGCCTGGACCAGGAGCTGGGTAGCATAGTTGGTGAGGAAGGGTCGGATTCTTCGGAAATAGACCCGGAAGGACCCGTGCACCTTGTATTAAGAGTATTGTGAGTGTTTGTTTTGTTTGTCTTGTCTATAATTGTTACTTGTGTGTTTATAGACAGCTAACACGTTCTGGAGCTGTTGCTAAGAGCCAGCACTGAACCCGGAACAGCACTGCACTATTTGTCACTCTTTAAACTGTATCACCCACCATGAGCACTACAGCACGCACCCAGGACTGGGGACCGTGGTTGTATATTGTGGGAGAGATGCTGTGTTTATTGTTTAGGGCTGCAATCCCTGTTACTGTTCTCCGTGTTTTACGCATCGCTTATTATTTGGTCACCAGACCTGGATTATAACTAAAAATAAAATGTATATTTTTCCATACCGGATTACAAATCTCTGTCTGTTTATTCCTGCACTGCATCACCTCTGCACCTGTTCATAATCAGCAACCACTTTGCCACAAGGAGTTTGATACCTTTTCCCCTGGCTTGTTAAATATCATTCTGATTGAAATAATGAAAACGCACTCCTAGCAGCTCGCTCAAGGTACATCTTAAAAAGGCCTGTGAAAGACAGTGAAGTAGATGTCCAATTTATAACAGTAAGAAGCAGTCAAAATGTGACCAATGAAAAGAAAAATGACAGGTCCGTTACTTCTACAGCAGCAGCAGCAGCACATGGGAAGGTATACCACTAGGGATAGGGCACTACATACCCTTTAATTCTCAATAGCATTGAAATGATGACAGAAACAGAAATATTACTGTCAGTTTAGACAAACAGATCAGTTATATTAGACAGCAGTGATATACTGAGAGCTTTGACTGGGGGAAAAATAGAAGAAAACAGTCAAAGTGAACCCGACCCTATCAATCGCACTGGTGCTCACTCACGGCTCAGATCTCCTCTATCTGTGAAAGCAGCAGCAGCAGGATTTGTAGAAAGGAAGCTGCTTTGTATACCGGTGCCTGCCTCACTGCTCCAAACACTTTAAGACACACAGTATTGATGAGTCACTGCTCAGCCTTTCAGAGTCACTGAAACACACAGTACAATGATGCCATTGCTTCTACTGCTGGGGACACGGGGGCTCTTTGCTCAAGGTGATAATTAAATAGTTATTTATAAATCTGAAAGCTTGACTTGAGTTCATTTTAAATAGAACTTTTCAAGTAAATATGTCTAGCCGCTTCTATACATTTTGTTTGTATTCTAACACAACACTATTTAATTTTACTCTTGCATTATTATTTTATAATAATTTTTTGTTGTATTTTTTCTCCAGAGTCCAGTGCAGACGTTGTTCTGACTCCGTCTCCAGCAGCTCAGTCTGTTCTCCAGGACACACGGTCTCTATCCGCTGTACAGCCAGCAGCTTTGTTAGTACCAGCTCCATCCACTGGTACCTGCAGAAACCTGGAGAAGCTCCCAAACTCCTGATTTATTCTACTTCTAACCGTCACTCTGGGACTCCAGCTCCATTCAGTGGCAGTGGATCAGGGACACAGTTTACACTGAGCATCAGTGGAGTGCAGGCTGAAGATGCAGGAGATTATTACTGTCAGCAGGGCAATAGCTACCCATTCACACAGTGATACACGTCCGTACAAAAACCTCCCTCAGCTCTGCAGGAACTGCTCTGGCTCATAGACAGTAACCACAGGGGCTGAGGCTGAGAACAGCTGCAGAGCTGCTACAGTCGGACTGCACAGAGCTGGGTTTGATTAGGCTGTGTCAGTGGTATAGCCTGGATTCAAACCAGCGCTCTCCGGGCTATAGGGCGCATCCTGCACTCCGGCACAGTGCCTTTGCTGAATGCTCCACTCAGGAGCCCCTGAATTTTATGATTTTTAGAAGATTTTTTTTTTATTTTATTAAGTAAGCAATATTAATAAAATAATTTCAGTATGAATGTAAAATGTTGTTTAATGACAGTGATGACATTTAAATGTGTCCAACGTGAAAGGTCATTTAAAGAAAGACCAGGTCAATGATCTAGTTTTAGAGCCCACCGTGGGGGACATTAGTGCTGCTATTACTTTACAATGTGAGGAAGTAAACAATAATCTATTTGCTTTACTTCATTCTTTTTCTTGTTTTCATCATTTAAAAACCTGCATACAGAAGAGATGTGTTCATACTCAGAAAAGTAGTCCAAAGAGGTTGATGATAAAAGCAGCATTTTAATGACAAAGAGCAATTAATTTGACCTCCGAGAGACACACAGCAGATATTAATAGTGACCACAAGAGGGAGCCAGAGCACCACTGCTGTCCATAATGTAACAACACAGTAATAAGACTATTGAAATAGGCAGTAGCAGTTACCTCCCCAGTCAGCCCAGTTCTCCCATTGTTAAACAAGGCTCCTCACACCCAGTCATCTAAACATTCCAGTGTGGGTCTGTGTCTGGAGGAAGGAGCTGCTCACAGTGATGCATGCAGGGAAACACTGACTCTAAAATCTCAACCTGCAACTTCCACCCCTGACACTTCTAGTATATTTGTTGTCTTACATTTGATTTCTATAAGAATCCAGACTGACGCAGATAGTCAAAGTAAACAGCTTTTATTTCCCTAATCAAATACAGCTCATCGCTTAGCTTGTGCCCTGCTTGTTGTGTCATCTGGTTTTACACTTTGAATTTGCACAGGGTGGGGCTAGCAGCAACACACAGTCTAAAAGTGCATCCACATTTACTCTATTACAGCTGCCTTGTGCCATTCTATGCAAAATAAATAACAATAGCAGTTTGTTTTCAGCTTTAAAGGGTTTACCAGGAGAGCTGCTCTATGATACAGCTGTAGCTCATAGCAATCGATGGAGCTGAATTCAGCATTCCTGGACTTCCAATAAGAGCATTTACACTGTGTCCTAAATTTGCATTGCACATTTTACTTTGTAGTTTGGACATATCATTTTTTAATAGCTCTATTTATTTAAAAAAAAAAAAAAAAAAAAAAAAAAAAAAAAAACAGTGTTGAATATGAGCACTCAGATTCTGATCCAATCCGAAATGATGTCTTTCGTATTACAATGTGAGTGTGTGTCTCAGTCACTTCAATCATACAAAGAGCATTTCAAGAGGAGTGATAAAGTGGAGCGAAGCGATCAAAAAAAAGGCGCCAAGTTAGAAGCAAGAATTGTGTGAATCTTGGGCCCCAGCACCTTTCCAATTGTGCCTATTTGCTTGACAAGATTGGCCTAATTGCTTCTCCTAACTTGGATTTTTGCATTTGAGATCACCCCTTTAAACAGCTGTTTGTCTAACTTGTTTTTTTACATTGACAATGTTTTTGTCATGGGATATATTTAATATAGGGAGGTAATCACTCCATAGTGGTTGGCTTTGTGCTAAGGGCGAGATCGTTACACTAGTAAATTCCATTTAAGGATTTTTTCTGACTGTCTCCTCGGCTTGGGCAGCCACACTATTCAGCAGTGCACTGCTGTGCTGAAATGCCAGGAAGCTCAGCAAAATGGATAAAAGTTATTTTTATGCAGGAACATTATTTACATTTTCTTTTTTTTTCTCTCCTGTGTGAATATGCTGGTGTGTAACAAGGGATCTTGACTGACTGAAACTCTTCCCACAATCAGAGCAGCGGTACGGTTTCTCTCCTGTGTGAACGCGTCGGTGTGAAACAAGGTGTCCCGACCGTCTGAAAGTCTTCCCACAGTCAGAGCAGCAGTACGGTTTCTCTCCTGTGTGAATACGCTGGTGTGCAGCAAAGGATGCCAAGTGACCGAAACTCTTCCCACAGTGAGAGCAGCGATATGGTTTCTCTCCTGTGTGAATGCGCCGGTGTACAGCAAAGGATGCTGAGTGACGGAAACTTTTCCCACAGTTAGAGCAGTGATACGGTTTCTCTCCTGAGTGAATTCGCTGGTGTGAAACAAGGTTTGCTAACGAACTGAAACTCTTCCCACAGTCAGAGCAATGAAACGGTTTTTCTCCTGTGTGAATCCGCTGATGTTTTCCAAGTTGTCCTGACTGACTGAAACTTTTACCACAGTCGGAGCAGTGATATGGCTTTACTCCTGTGTGAGTTCTCTGGTGTTTTACAAGGTCTGTTGAATCCCTGAAACTCTTCCCACAGTCAGAGCAGTAAAATGGTTTCTCTCCTGTGTGAATTCGCTGGTGTGTTACAAGTTGTCCTGATCGACTGAAACTCTTCCCACAGTCAGTGCAGTGATACGGTCTCTCTCCAGTGTGTATTCGCTGATGTATTAATAGGTGTTCTGACCGACTGAAACTCTTCCCACAGTCAGAACAGTGATATGGTTTCTCTCCTTTGTGAGTTCGCTTATGCAATTCAAAATTTCCAGACCGACTGAAACTCTTCCCACAGTGAGAACAGCGATAAGGTTTCTCTCCTGTGTGAATTCGCTGGTGTTTTGAAAGGTCTCCTGAGTTCCTGAAACTCTTTCCACAGTCAGAGCAGCAATGCGGTTTCTCTCCTGTGTGAATTCGCTGGTGTGCTGTACGGTGTCCTGATGACTTGAACCTCTTTCCACAGTCAGAGCAGCGATAGGGTTTCTCTCCTGTGTGAATTCGCTGGTGTATCACAAGGTCTCCTGAGTGCCTGAAACTCTTTCCACAGTCAGAGCAGCGATACGGTTTCTCTCCTCTGGTATATTTTAATTTCTCTCCTCTCAGTATTTTTAAATTCCTTAACTGGGTCCTTGCTTTAACTGCTGGACTGGAACCTGGAAAAAACAAACAGGAGAGAAAAATCAGAGACTGTTTTAAGTAAGAAATGCAGCAAATGTTCCTTCCTCATTATGTCGTTTCATGACCTTTTCTGGGTTAGGTAGTGTAGGTAACTGTTGTGTAGTCCACACCAGGGAGGCTGCAAAACTGATTTGATTTCATCCATCTGAACGCATGAAGGTACCTTCTAACCTCTCTTTAACTGAACTTTAAAGGAATACTAAGGATGAGTGAGTATAAGTTTAATTTATTCATCACAGGAATAGTAACCTACTATACTGTTTTTTCTGGTGTTGTTGATTATTGTTTATTATTTGTCAAAAAGGGTTGCAATGTGTACCTATCTGTTATTAATACTAGCCCGATCAGCTAGATTAGGATAGGGAGATTGTAGGAGGTAACAGAGCTGTACATTTCTACGAGGAATCTGTGCACTCTGATTCTGGGGCCCTGTGCCGATCTCGGAAGGTTTGATCAGGAGAGTCAGCCTAGAACTTTTAGTCTTTTTCGAAAAACAGATTTAAGGGGTGGTGTAAAGTAGACAGAGATTGGGTGTTTGAAATACTATACCAGAGTTGCCAGGTCTGCGGTTTTCCCGCGGAATTGGGCTACTTTAAAAAGACAGCCGTGGGAAATATTTAGGAGTCGCTGGTTGCTACTTTCAAGAGGTCTTGTGGTTTTTTGGGCTAGTTTACTTTATACATATAAAAAAGAATAACTATTAAAAATGAATAAACTTTTGCAGCCTACCCGCCGCAGTGCACACAAACTATGTAAAACTGTGTTTCCCAGTAAAACAACATATTGCGCATGACCACAACCACCACTGCGCATGACCATGCGAGTGAACAGGCGTGAGAGACAAACAATTGCGTTAATTGACAGTGAAAAGCAGCCATTTTAAGAAACAGGGTAGAAACATTGAAACCGCTAAAAAGCAGGAAAAATAAAGAAGTAATCTAAATACTGAAAAAATACTGCAAAGACTGAGAAAGAAAAAGGGTTACAAGCATGGATTAGCCGTGTACCTGGCGATGACTCAAAAGCAGCGTGTAGGTACTGTAAATGTGAAGTGCGAGCGCATCACAGCGATCTGTTAGCTCACAGTAAGACAGAGAAACATATTAGAAACGCAGCTCCCTATTCAAATGCAAGAAGCTTATTTGACACGGGATTTAAGAAACAAGTTGACAATTCCGTTAAAATATGTGAGTTGAAGCTGGCAGCCCATACTGCTTGCCTTTCCAGCATCCTCACCGTAGATCATTTGGGATGCATAGTCAGGGAAGTTGCACAGAAGGATATTAGTCTTCATAGAACAAAATGCTCAGCACTTATAAAATGTGTCATCGGGCCCATTGTTTATCAGGAGATGCTTGAAGACATCGCCAAAGAGCCATACTCTCTAATTGTGGACGAAAGCACAGACATCGGTGCAAACAAGCAACTCTGTGTGGTGTTCAGGTACTTCAGCAGAAAACTTGATCGTATCGTGACATCGTTTGCCGGGATTGTTAGCTTGTCAGCCGGTGATTCTCACAGCATTGCAACAGCCTTGTTCAAATTCTTAAAGGAAAACAAACTGGAAGTGGAAAGATGCATTGGTCTGGCAACAGACGGTTGCATTACAACGTGTGGGAAAAATAATTCTGTACTAACAAAGTTAAGGGAGGTGAATCCAAAAATTGTGTACATCAAGTGTGTTTGTCATTCACTGCAGCTCTGTGCATCAAAAGCAATGGACGTACTTCCTCAAAACATCGAGTACATGGTATCACAGACGTACTCGTGGTTTTCCGACAGCACTCAGCGTCAAAAGAAGTACCGCGATCTCTATGCCACCATTAATGTTGGAGAAGCCCCGCTGAAGATTTGGCAGCTTTTTGACACAAGATGGCTTGCAATTAGCCAGTGTGTTGATCGAGTGCTTTCTCAGTACGAAGAGCTAAAGTTGCACTTTCAGCTTACAAAGGACACTGAAAGGAATTACAATGCTGAACTGCTGTACCAGATGTATTCAGACCGCGTAAACAGAATGTATCTGTTTTTTCTTCAGCCCCTTGTCACTGAGGTCAACAGAATAAATAAGCTGTTTCAGCTTGACAGTGCCAATCCAGTGAAACCTCTTGCTGATTTAATGACATTTTACCGCAGTTTGATCCAACGAATCATGAAACCTCACGATTTTCCAACATGGTCATCTGTAATGGATTTTGACATAACGTCCGACAGAAACAGCTTGCCACTTTCAGCAGTGGACTTCGGGATCAAGTTCCAGTTAGAACTGTCAGAATCAAAGATCGAACCTCAGAAAGCAGAGGATATCAAACACAGATGCAGAGATTACATGTTCGAGTTTCGGAAAGAGATCAAACAAAGATTGCCTCCCAATATCCAGCAACTTAAGTCACTTACGTTCTCAGCCCAACTGTTGTTCTCAGTTCAAAAAAGCCACAGCTGGCAAATTTATCATTTTGCCACTTTACAATGGAGATCTTGGCAAACTCGAACAGCAATGGCGAGGTTTGAACAATGTACACTGGGAGCACACTGAAGACAGCCAAATTAAAGAGTTCTGGGTTGAAGTGGCTAAACACACCGATGCAGCTGGTGATAAAGATTTCACTGAACTTGGTCTTTTGCCTTATCTCTTTTAGCCCTACCATTTAGCAATGCATCAGTGGAACGTGTTTTTTCACAAATGGCCCTAATCAAAACCAAACTAAGGGCCCACATGCAAGAGAAATTGTTGGAAAACATTCTTAGGGTCAGAGCATATATGCAGCGTAATAAGTGTTGGCAACCAATTTCAGCCATCCAAAGCAATGCTGTCACTGTTTACAGGCGACATCTATGAAGCAAATAATGCAGAAGATGGCTGCAACCAGAGGAGCTTTTTTGAAACTAAATATATATATATAAAAAAGTAAAAATGTTTTATTTTGTACATACTTTTTCTTTTGGACTTTGTACATTTAAAATTGACTTGAGATACACCTGCGTGATGATAACAGCTGACACGAGGGGAAGGGGAGGGGTTATTTCAATGCATGGGGAGACTTTCAATTAACTTAACTTTTTTTGTGTTTGCAAAAAAGAGCCAACAACTTGCCTTTTTTAATTTGTTAGGTGTATTTAATTGATGTGGCTGTTTAACTGATTTAAATGATGTGATCATCTAATTAGATTGGTGGCATAACTTTAAAAGATTGAACTGTTTTCTTCTTTGGGAAACCCTACATGTTAATGGTAATAAGCTTGGTTTCAGTAAAAACAAAACAAATTATGCTAGTTTTGGGCTAGTTTTGAAGTGACTTTGGGCTATAAACACTGTAGAAATCTGGCAACCCTGTACTATACAGAGTATAATGGTCCTGATCCCACGAAGACCAGGGAGTCAAGTTGTTTATTGCTGATTTCCTGAGAGGGGTTGGGGGCTGGCACATCCAGTGGTGAGTGCAGAATGCTATAGTCTGCAAAAAAAATCTAGGCTATTCCTTTGCCGCCGAGGGCGGGAGCTTCCAAGGGCGGCGACAATTGGCCGAGCGTCGAGGGGGGGGGGGGGGGGGAGGGGGGGAGGGGGGGGGAGGATAGGTCGTCAGGGTGTTCATCTTGCGGGCTTGCCTAAGCTGACCGAGCTGCGTTGTCCTCTGTAGCTCTTGGGTGGCTGCATGGTGAGTCTGCAGTGTGAAAAAGCGGTCGGGGTGCTTCGGAGGATAGCGTGGACCTCCCGAGTCAGCGCAGGGGTGGTAGCGGTGAGCCAAGCGTAATAAAATAATTGGCCATTCCAAATTGGGAGAAAATAATAAATTACTGGCAACGACTAAGTTTATAAAAAAAAAATAAAAAAAGCTTGCCTATGTTGAGAGTAATTGAACATGCAAATGGGAAAGGCTTGCCTAGGTTGCAAGAGAACCCAGAGAGTCATTTGTTAGATTGGGTTGCTGGAGAAACCAGAGAGCAGTTGAATGCACAATAAGCTTGTCAAGGTTACAGGAGTTTTCTGGGAGTAATTGTGTGTACGATAACCTTGTTTGTTGATTGTAAATGAGAGAGTAATTGGAAATAAACTCATTGATTATATGTTGCATCACAAATCTGCTGTATAAAAATAGAATAAATGAATAAGAGTGATTGAATATTAAGTCTAGTATATCGGCGGGAGGGGTAAGCCTGCCGATTTGGAATAAAGTCATATTCCCCAATAGATGTCATATTAACCTTGTAGACCCCAGATAAAATACAGAACCCTCCTG
Organism: Huso huso; assembly: GCA_036884735.1. Classification (NCBI taxonomy): domain Eukaryota; kingdom Metazoa; phylum Chordata; class Actinopteri; order Acipenseriformes; family Acipenseridae; genus Huso; species Huso huso. The sequence continues at coordinate 8,381,584 of CM072693.1, read as the reverse complement.
TAGATTCCTGAGAATTTTGACCAACAGTGGCGATTCCACCTAAGTTTGATTCAAATAAACATAACTAAAAAAAACAAGTAAAATGTATAATTACAGGTTTTATTAATTCTAAACAGGACAAATTATTCTTTGAAACAACACCAGCCTTGACAGTTTGTGCAAAGCAGACAGCAGAGTGAAGAGATGGGTAAGACGAAAGGGCTTCCGGGTCGCGTCCGCCACTGAACAGAAAGGAGACGAGAAGGAAGGAGGGGCTTCTGTTCCATTAGCCAGTAAAATTAGAAGAGGCGGAAAAGAAGGCGGGGCTTCTAGTCCGGCAGCCAGTAAGAAGGCAGCTGCCATCCTGTTGGTCAGGAAAGAAGGAGCTCTCAGCCTAGCAGTCTAAAAGGGAGGAGCTACCGCCAGCCAAGTTACCAGAGAAGGAGGCGGAGCTCTCAGCCCAGCATTCTCAGGGGGAGGAGCTACCGCCAGCCCAGGAAGGGGGAATGGCAGTCATGTCAACCAGAGGGGGCGGAGCTATGGTTCCCACGGGGAGAGAAAGTGAGCCTGTCTGAGCGTCTGGAGCCGACAGCACCCCTGCCTGAGTGGCCGTTTGCCCCAGCAGCAGCAGAGGAATTGCTGTTGTCACCACTAGCAGCAGTGTGGCCACTGCCACCACCACCGCCAGAGCGGGCGTTGCTGACCCTATGCCCTGCACCGCAGCCAGATGGGTTAGTGCTGCTACGTGGGGACATGGGGCTTAAGGGAAAATGTGGTGGTTAAACGGGCGCCTTCTAACAGAAGCCCAGGGGGCAACAATAGAATAAAATTAGAGACAGCGGTTAGCAGACGGCAGGGCGTCCAGGTTAGAAAAGGCAGCCATGTCCGTCTGGTATTTGACAGGTGTCAGGGTCAGGGTTGGCTGGACTCTAACTTTCCCACCCCCCTGTCCAGAGGTTAAACGTTATTAGGAGGGAAGGAAGGTAGCCTTTTCTGTCGGAACGGCTTTTGTGAAAGTGGGAGGAATATGAGCAGGCTGTTGTCAAATGATTGGGCTTTTAAAAGAGAACCGAGTGCCAGTCAGTGCCAAAGTCATAGTCTTCAAAGTCAAGTGTCAAAATGCTTGAGTGATGTTATGGGAAACATATAAAAGTTCAAAATGTATGTGAATTGTTTTTGAAAAAAAAAAAAAAAAGTACCAGAAAACTGACTATTCAAAAAGGTAGCTGTAAGAGATAGCTGTCTCTTTTAAAGAAGAACATAACATTAAGTTTCATATTGCACACACTATAGCTTCTAGAGGGAGAGTGAATTAGAGGACTGGGAATGTTAATCAAATCTCTTAACTGTTTCATCGATTTTTACCTACATAATTGGGTACAATTTGGTTTCGACAAACAAACCTACAATAAATTGAACTGTGTTTGGGGTCTCAAGCTGTGTTGTACGGGCTGTGTGAGAATGGAGAAAAAGAGATGTCCAGCTGCATTCTGGGACAACAGGCTCTCACCACACAGACACACACTCATTTGAATGCCCACTTCTTAAATAATATACTTTGAATACTTAGAGGTGATTAGGAAGAAAATAACATGAATTTGGTGATTGATTTTGCATAGAATTAATTAACACATAAAGCATTTTGTTGTAAGAATCATTTAAATTGTTTATTTCTTACTTTTGATAAACACTGAAAGACCTTGGCTGTTAACTCAATCTGGTAGTTATGGACATGTTCATTAAATTACATTGAAGTTTTACCCAATTAGCCAAATTTGATAAATTACTGTGGATGGTCTTTAGGAGCAGGTCCATTACGATGTTTATCTACCAGTTCCATTGAGAAAGATCCATGAGAATAAGTGCAATTCATATTACAAAAATAAAAAGTAATCTGAACATTTGAAATGTAAGACACATTGACATTGTAATAAGAAAACAAGTTTTACTTTAACCATTAACTAATTAATGGCTTGTAGACTGAGATTATGGAAAAGCCAATGATTAAAAACTTTTTACAAAAGTGGCCTTGGGCAGCAAATTGGACAGGACCACGTGAAATTATAGACACATGTGGTGAGGGGAATATGATGGTTTGTAAAAACAAGGAAACAGCCGACATATAAACGGTTTCATGCGGATTAGTGCAAATTGTTTAAAGGCTGATATTGTCTAGAATACATTCTAAATTAAAGTCTTAGACCTATATTTCAATGGGGAGATTGGGGCAAAAGTCATGCAATATATATTTAAGGTTTTCAAATATTAACAAAGAATAAATCCTTCACTTGATTTTTCATTTCAGAAGCTGCTGTTCTGTGTGCATTGGTGAGCCTGCTAGCAGTCACTGAAATGCACCCTTGGCCAGATCCCTGTGTTCCCTCAATGAGAGATCAACAAGCCGATTACTGCTTTGCTATGAACTAAGATCTGGTGGAAGCAGTGATTAACAAACAAGGAGAACTCCACAGTGATGTTAACAGAGGGGAAGCGAGAACCCGCAATTGATACAGGCAGTGCCTCCATTACCCATGGAAGCTGGGTAATGACTTCATTCAATATCCATTGTTGTTGAAAAATTCCTATTGGGGGTGGGGGGTGGGGGGGAAATCGGACATTCCCTTTAAGGAGTTGCGAATTCATCCCTTCAATGCAAAACACACTGGAACTTACTGGTTGCAATATACCACACAATAAACTTGGACCACTCTCAATGTGTTTCAGCTTTCATTTCTGAAACAAAAACCCATTATTATTGCCACGACCAAAATCACTGATACCACATAGTCCACAGACTACTCCAGGATCCGCAAACAGACTTGTGTTTACTCATTTCGAAAAGACTACTGTTGAAAATGTTCAAATAACCAATGTTGACTGTGCTTATTAATGTTGATAGTTTTAGATTAGGTCTAACTCGAAAGTTATCCAGGGTGCCGTTTCCCAAAAGTAACTCGACCATCGTAACAGCAACGTGTCAAATCTGATGTGTTTCCCAAACACCGTTGTTAGTCAAGTAGCTCATGAATAGCATTGTGGGTTCACGAGTGGTCTGGTGTAATTGCGAGGAGACTTTGTGAGCACACAAGGGCTGCGGAGCACCACTTGAAGTGTGTGTGTTGAGGGCATCAAACATATACATTCTGGTTTAAGTTTAATAATTTTGCTTTGAACAGTATATCGCGTTGCTTTTGTGTTGAATTTATTGCATTTATAACAAATAAAAAAGGGTAATTTTATTAAGAATAAAAAGACCAGTATTTAATTGTATCGTTTTGAAGCCAGGTTACCTTCAATTGCAATGTGTAAAATAAAGACGCATTATATGAGGGCAGAAGTACAAAGTTTAGTAATACAAAGTGTACATAAGATCATGATTTAAATGGAAATTGAAATAATATCTGGAAGATGCTGTTATCACAATACATAATGGTTACTCCCCGTGACCCTATAAAGGATTAAGCGGTTATGGAAATGGTTACTTGGATATACTGAACGGAGACATCACCACCAGGAGCCATAAGAAAAAAAAAAAAAACTATTATTATTATTGTGCTGTAAGCCTAACCTACCTGCATTCTATATCTGGGATGGATTTAACTTATTATTACCAGTATTAGCCCTATTATTATTTCATTACTTATCTTTATTAATAGACAACATTGATCTATATTTATAAACAAAAGTGCTAGTAGTTTATATCTTTAATTTACTTATTTGTATATAGAGCTTGTTTTTACTGTACCGTCAGTTCAGGAGAGTCCAGTTAAGAATAGAAAGATTGAGTTTGGCACGGTTGTATTGTATCCCTTTTCACTGTAATAAACCCTCCATGCTTGATTCAAGTGGCCTGTTCGCATTTATATAACCCATGCCTGGTTGGCTAATCTTTTTAAACTCTTACAATATTACAGTATATTAACAATACAAATTTGTATCTCTGCTTGTTCATTTTCCAAAGTTTCCTCATCTATATAATCGGCAGGTCTCAAATAAATTGGCAGTCTCCAATAGGCGCTGGTCTGCTCGTGAGTTTTGTAAATACATGCCCGACCGTTTAATAGAAGTTTCACGGTATGTGTTAATGTCCATTTAACTGCTGTTAAATACTTTTGTACATGTCCGCTACAGAGATTAGCACTGTCTCTCAGAGCCGGCCTTAGGGCAAGGCAAGCAAGGGGACCGCCTAGGAGGACCCCACCCCCAAATTGTGTATATGACGTCTTGAAATGAATCCCCATTCAGACTCTTCACAATAATCACCTCCAAAATACATTGATTTCTGCTTACCAATTTACTGTATGCACAGACTGACAAAGTGGACGTATTTCCTCATGTGTGTACTTGTTCTGCCATAACGCCATAATGGCCCTTTTATTGAAGGATGGGTCCTGATCATGACATGCTTTTTTTAATTAGTACATTTTTTTTTTTTTTTTTTAAAACTCAAGCAAAAAAGTAAACCTACAAAAAGGACCCTTCACTACGGCATTCATACAGCGATAGTACAGACTCAGCTGCAATTTGGCAGCATACCTCCATTTACATAGAAGGCAGTTAATCCAGTGTTAAAACATGCTGCCGGTGTGTCACACTTCAAAAGAATATACTGTATGTTGCACACATTAAATAGGGATTCGTTTTTTTAAAAAACAAAAACATTCTGCTCTTCAAATCTGCAAGGGCGTAAAACATAAAGCCTACCGGTAACTCACATTTCAGTAAGTTACTTAGACAAGTTAAACTGACAGTTTGTTTCAAACTTTTTGTGCCATGTAATGATACACATAAAACAGTAGGCTACAGTATTTTAATTAAAGAATAAACCATTTTAGCCAGAACTCTCTAACTTATTCTAATAAATTAAACTTTGTTTTATAATATAAAGCAGAAATGCTGTTAACATATGGTATTTTTAACAGTATTTGTGTTTTTATCATTTATATTCTGAGGTGAAATTAAATATTTAAGCTATTTATTACCCAACCTGTGACATAAAATATACAATATAGTAGCCTACGCTGGTCAGACAGTTGGTTTCGAACTTCAGCCCCCTGTCATCAGCTGCAGATGTGGGCAGGACCAGATTTCAGAACACGAAAAAATAAGGGGAGTTTTAGGACTGTACCAGTAACATCTATTACATACATTATAGGGTGTTACATACTGTCCTATATAAAATGTGGTGTCTGTTCACACTGAGAAAAAATCTGCTTCACACCGCACTGTGCCGCCACTGAACCACCTTGAGAGTGTCGCTGCATTTACCAGCATTTCCCATTGACACTGAAAGTGATTCCGCATCAGTGCCGCCACAGACACGGTGATTTGCTTCAGTGTAGACAAGTATGCAAAATGAACCTGGATGCTAATGTGGAGCCCTGCTATCTGTTCTCAGCCTCTCAGTCACACTGTGGCCATCACTCAGTGTAGAATGACAATGTCACAGCTAGTCAGTCACTCACCTGCTGGACTGCACTCTGAATGTGAGCTCCTGTCTTCCTGTCCACCTCCTTGCATGCTGTTGGGAGAGCCTTCCTCTCCAGAGCCTTGCTTTCTCACATAGATTCTCTCCAGCACCACGCTACACTCCCGCAGGTGTACCGGACCCAGCTCAGTGGGGGCTGCTTTCAAGTCTTCGGATTCTTCCTTCCCTGGTTTCAAGAGCACCTCCTCTTTCAGGGGCTCCAGTTTAATACGCACCATTTCCAGCACCTCTTCTTTCATAGGAACTGGTTCTTCTGTCTGGGAGATCTCCAGTTCGTTGCGCTCAGCTTTAATTCCAGACACCACTGGCTTGATGCTGTCACAGGGCTGCCTCACAGAGCTCCTGTTTAATGGGAGGGAAGCCAGTCCAGTGAACTCCAGTCTAATAGGGACCAGTTCAAGTTTAGGGAGCTCCTCTTTAATCGGGACAGATTCCATCTTCACATTGTCCAAGGCATCAAATGTGGTTCTGCTTGGTAACTGTCAGAAAAAAAAAGAAAAAAAGATTAAGGGCTGGTTTCATATCACAGACCCTGATTAGCTCTAATGCTGAGGCATGTCTACACTGAAGCAAATCACCGTGTCTGTGGCGGCACTGATGCTGAATCACTTTCAGTGTCAATGGGAAATGCTGGTAAAATGCAGAGACACTTTATTCTGTCACTGACCCGTCTCTCGAGGTGGTTCAGTGGCGGCACACCGGGTTCTGAAGCAGATGTTTCTCAGTGTAAACTGCAATGCCACAACAGACACTGCATTTTACATAGAACAGTATGTAACACCCTATTATATTTGTAATGGACGTTAATGGTACAGTCCTAAAAAAAACATTTTTTTGTGTTTTGAAATAGGGTTCAACCCATCTGCAGCAGGGAGCCGAAGTTCAAAACAAACAAACTGCAGTGTACAAAAAATGAGGGTCGATAGAATAAAAGAAGTCATTTTTAAATTACTAAATGATGCTTTAATCATGTAAAACTTTGTGTAGATCAACTTATTTAAAATGGATTGATTTGATCGATTGCTCAAAGTAGGTGTTAATCCCCCAGGATCCTAGAAATCTGTTTATAAAAGAATACTGTGGAAAAATGCGGAATTTGCATTTTGGCAGAGAATTTGTATTTTTTACATTTTGTGAAGAATGCAAAGAACATCTATGAACCCCACCAACTGAATGAGTTGTAAATGTTTTAATGTAAGCACCAGTGACACTTCTGCAATGTGCACATCATCACCCTGTTGTGTTTGATCAACCGCTACACCTACACTCTACAAGAAGCCTGGGAAAATACTGGGATGTACTTAATTCATCCCGTGGGGATAAAATAAAATAAGGGTTTTGGAGGTTGCCTGTGCTTTGAAGTTTCGGTTAGGATTGTTAGGATTATGGTGAATTACAAAAAAAAAAAAAATTCATGTGATGAATGAATAGCAACTGCCCACCAAAGGCCGAGTATGTGGGGGGGCTCAGCCCCCCCTCAGGCAGACCTCAGCCTCAGGCTCAACCCCCCCCTGTGTTTTGAGACATGTCAGGGCATCCCTGCTGATCACAAATGAAAAGAAAAATGGTTTCACATTACTAGCGTGAAATACATTGAAAGCACTTAGAACAAAATACCTATACAGTTTGTATACACAGCAATGCAGTCGAATATTTTGTTTAGAGATTTATTGGTAGAGAACTTTGACAGATATATCTTATAGTCAGTCTGACATACATAACCAACCTATAAATAATTCTTTAAAAAAAAAATCTTATAACTGCTGTGACTACATTTTCACCATTCTGGTGTTGTGGTCACGTTCATGGGTTCTTTGTTAAAGATCACTTAACTCTGTTATTTTACAGTCAAAACTACAGATATATATATCTATAGATAGATCTAGAGCTACAATCATGGAGTTCAAGTGAGATTTCGGTCCATCATCTTGGGTGATGATAAGAACATGAGAGAGTACACATAGTTCTACATATGTCTCTGGAGGGGTTCCAGTTTAGTAATACACACCATTTTCAGCACCTCTTCATTCACAGGAAGGGGTTCTTCTGTCTGGGAGATCTCCAATTCATTGCGCTCAGCTTTAATCCCAGACACCTCCGACTTGATGCTGTCAGATGGCATCTCACAGAGCTTCTGTTTAATGGGGAGGGAAGACAGTCCAGAGAACTCCAGTCTAATGGGGACCAGTTCAAGTTTAGGGAGCTCCTCTTTAATCGGGACTGATTCCATCTTTAAACTGTCCAAATGGGGTTCTGCTCGGTAGCTGCCAAAAATAAAAAAAAGAAAGATTATAAGTACTGTCAAAGAGGTTTAAGGGGGGCTCCTGACAGGCACACCCAGTAAAAAGCGCTCGCCTTGAGTGCAGTGTATTTGTATTTCACTTTCAGACACCAGAATTTAAGGTGGACTTAAAAATACCAGAATTATTCTGATCTGAGTCTTAAGGTGGATTTCACTTTAAATCGCCACAAAACATGAAGATGTTTAATTTAAATTACTGATTGCGCATGCGTCTATTCAAAAACACTCCTGCAAATTCGGCGAGTTTTCGGTTTAACCCTGAAGCAGAAATCGTGTTAACCATTGACATACACACACACACACACACACACACACACATATATTTATATATATATATATATATATATATATATATATATATATATATATATATAAATATTTAAAACATGGATTACATTGTCAACGTGTATGACTGGGGGTTAAATGAAACACACTTTATTGAAAATCACACATCTGGTACCACGAACTCAGCTCTTCCCAGAATCCCGCTCTCCAACATCTTCCTACCAGACCCCATCTCCCTGTAACAAAGGTTCCCACCGAGTAAGCGCTACAATTCATTGAATCACCAGACTGTTACATTTGCTTAGTTGCAGGTTAGTAATATTACGAAAGCACACAATTATTTTTAATTGCTTGTTCTTATATCACTGACCAATATAAATCCAGGATTTTATGAAATGG